>LR738713.1:618219656-618307819 GCA_902687465.1 Secale cereale
ATGAAAGCATCTGATTCGAATACGATCAGTCAAAACGGACCAAAGGGGTGTAGCTAAGATTTGAATACGATCTTGTGGCTCCCAGTGGTTTTAATATTTTGAGCCAATCAATGGATTCGAATACAATCCAGAGGGCCGATGGTTCGAATACGACCATGTAGACCGGACCACAAGGGGTTGAGCTAGGATTCGAATACGACCATGTAGCCCCCTTGTGACCGTGGAGATTTGAGCCAATCACTGGATTCGAATACGATCCAGAGGGCCGATGGTTCGAATACGACCATGTAAACCGATCACAAGGGGTTGAGCTAGGATTCGAATACGACCGTGTAGCCCCCTTGTGAATTCGGCTATGTTCTCTTTGGTTCGAATATGACCTATGTTTGAACGGAAATGGCTATGTTCTCTTTGGTTTGAATACGACCTATGTTTGAACAGGAAGCCCTTTGGTGACTGTAGAAGCAGGGTGCCTATATTGGAGTTGCACTGTGCGGCAAACCTTCTTTGGTCCCTTATAAAATTTTCCTGCATAGCCAGATAAACTGATCAAAGCATCTTATTTTCTTAATAAAAATGATATAAACTGTAGATGGATATCACCATAAGACACTTATATTGGAAAAAAGAGCTGACCCCCCCGGTTTATCGAGGGCGCCGGTTTATTCATTAATCATAATATATACATAGGATACAGCAGAGCTCATGGCTCAAGTATAGTAGGGCCGCAGGAGAGCGATGTTCCACGGCCTCTTCTTCTGATGTCCGTGAGTCTTTGTGCTCTCGAACGTCCACCAGGTAATATGAACCATTGTGTAGATTCTTGCTGACCACAAAGGGCCCTTCCCAAGGCGGGGATAGTTTGTGCATGTCTGTTTGATCTTGGATGAGCCGGAGTACCAAATCTCCCTCCTGGAACATCCTGGTTTTGATCCGGCGGCTGTGATATCTGCGCAAGTCCTGTTGATAAATCGCGGACCGTGCTGCTGCTATGTCACGCTCTTCATCCAACCGGTCCAAACTGTCCTGTCTTGCCTGCTCATTGGCCGTTTCAACATAAGCCATCACCCGTGGCGAATCATGACGGATATCACTTGGAAGGACCGCTCCAGCACCATACACCATGAAGAAAGGTGTATACCCTGTGGACCGGTTCGGCGTAGTATTGATGCTCCAGAGGACAGAAGGTAACTCCTCAACCCAGCACCCTGGTGTTCTTTGCAGGGGAGTCATAAGCCGGGGCTTGATACCTCGCAAGATCTCCTGATTAGCCGTTTCAGCCTGACCATTGGATTGAGGATGAGCTACAGAAGACACATCTAGGCGAATATGCTCCCGTTGACAAAACTCTTCCATCTCTCCTTTAGATAAATTGGTGCCGTTGTCTGTGATGATGCTGTGTGGAAAGCCAAACCAGAAAATTACCTTTTTGATGAATTTAACCGCTGTTACCGCATCACATTTGCTCACAGGCTCTGCCTCAATCCATTTTGTAAACTTATCCACAGCCACCAGCAGATGAGTTTTTTGATCTTGGGATCATTTGAAGGGCCCAACCATATCAAGCCCCCAAGTCGCAAACGGCCAAGTTATCGGTATCATCCGGAGCTCCTGTGCCGGAACAAGAGCACGTCGTGAAAATTTCTGACAAGCATCGCACTTCCGGACTAGATCCGCTGCATCAACATGGGCTGTCAGCCAATAGAACCCATGTCGAAAAGCTTTAGCCACCAAGGATTTTGAACCGGCATGATGACCACAATCCCCTTCATGGATCTCATGAAGAATATCACAACCTTCCTCAGATGACACACACCGCTGAAATGCTCCAGAAACGCTGCGATGGTGAAGTTCTCCGTTTGCAATTGTCATGGACTTAGAGCGCCCGATTACTTGTCTTGCTTCGATCTCGTCGTCCAGCAACTCCCCACGGCTTAGATATGCCAAGTACGGCAGCGTTTAATCCGGAATAACATGAAGTGCCGCAACTAGCTGCGCCTCCGGATCAGGAACGGCTAGATCTTCTTCTGATGGTACCGGAACTGATGGACTGTGTAGCTCATCCAAAAAAGTATTCGGTGGCACCGGTTTACGTTGAGAACCCAGCCGGCTTAGAGCATCAGCCGCTTCATTCCTTGCCGGTCTATGTGATCCACCCGATACCCTTTGAAATATCCTGCGACTGCTTCAACTTCTCGCCTGTAAGCTGCCATGAGAGGGTCTTTTGAATCCCACTTGCCGGATACTTGCTGTGCCACTAAATCTGAATCACCAAAACACTTGACCCGGCTCAAGTTCGTCTCCTTAGCCATCCGTAGGCCATGAAGCAATGCCTCATATTCTGCTGCATTGTTAGTACAAGGAAACAGTAAACGGAGGACATAACAAAATTTGTCACCTCGTGGGGAAGTTAAAACAACTCCATCCCCCGAGCCTTCTAACTGCCTTGAACCGTCAAAGTGAATCGTCCAATATGTAAGATCCGGCTTTTCCTCTGGTGCTTGCAGTTCTGTCCAATCATTGATGAAATCTACCAATGCTTGGGATTTGATAGCGGTGCGTGGCACATACTTCAATCCGTGTGGGCTAAGCTCAATGGCCCATTTCGCCACTCTGCCAGTAGCTTCCCTGTTCTGGATTATATCCCCCAATGGTGCTGAACTGACAACAGTTATTGGGTGGCCTTGGAAATAATGCTTCAACTTCCGGTTCGCCATGAACACGCCATATACCAGCTTCTGCCAATGCGGGTACCTTTGTTTGGATTCAATGAGAACTTCACTGACATAATAGACTGGACGTTGAACGGGATATTCCTTTCCTGCCTCCTTGCGCTCCACCACGATTGCCACGCTTACTGCTCGTGCATTGGCGGCGATGTATAATAGCAATGGCTCATTATCAACAGGGGCAGCAAGGACCGACGGCTCTGCTAGTTGCCGCTTCAAATCCTCAAACGCATCATTTGCCTCATTACTCCATATAAACCGGTCTGTCTTTTTCAGCATCTGATAAAGCGGAATTGCCTTCTCTCCCAGACGGCTGATGAACCGGCTCAATGTTGTGATCCGGCCAGCGATACGCTGAACATCATTGATGCAAGCCGGTTTAGTCAAAGATGTGATTGCCTTGATCTTTTCCGAATTGGCTTCTATTCCTCTGTTTGACACCAAGAATCCAAGGAGCTTGCCCGCCGGAACACCGAAAGCACACTTCTCCGGATTAAGCATCATTTTATAGGCTCGAAGGTTGTCAAAGGTCTCCTTGAGGTCCTCTATCAGCGTCTCCTCCTTCCTTGATTTCACCACAATATCATCCACATAAGCATGAACATTCCTCCCTATCTGTCCCTTAAGACAATTCTGTACACAAAGCTGGTAAGTTGCTTGGGCACTCTTGAGCCCAAAAGGCATAGACACATAGCAAAAAGCACCAAAAGGGGTTATGAAGGCCGTCTTCTCCTGATCTTTAACTGCCATCTTGATCTGGTGATACCCTGAATATGCATCCAAAAAACATAGCCGCTCACATCCCGCCGTAGCATCAATGATCTGATCAATACGAGGGAGAGCAAAAGGATCGGTCGGACAAGCTTTGTTTAGGTCTGTGTAATCCACACACATTCTCGACTTGCCATTTTTCTTTAATACCAGCACCGGATTAGCCAACCACTCCGGGTGAAAAACTTCAACTATGAACCCTGAGGCCAAAAGCCTGGCCACTTCTTCTCCTATAGCCTTGCGCCTCTCTTCGTTGAAGCGGCACAGATACTGCTTGACCGGTTTAAACTTTGGATCAATATTAAGACTGTGCTCAGCGAGTTCCCTCGGTATACCTGGCATGTCAGAAGGTTTCCATGGAAAGATATCCCGGTTCTCACGGATGAACTCGATGAGCGCGCTTTCCTATTTAGGATCAAGGTTAGCACTAATAGTGAACTGCTTAGATGAATCACCTGGCACAAAGTCAACTTGCTTGGTCTCCTCTGCAGACCTGAACTTCAACGCCGGATCATGTTCTGTAGTTGGCTTCTTCAACGGGGACATATCTGCCGGATCAACATTGTCTTTGTAAAACTTCAATTCCTCTGTAGCACATACTGCCTCTGCATAGGCAGCGTCTCCTTCTTCACACTCCAATGCAATCTTGCGACTCCCATGAACCGTGATGGTCCCTTTGTGACCCGGCATCTTGAGCTGCAGATAAACATAGCACGGCCTAGCCATAAATTTGGCATAAACCGGTCGTCCGAACAAGGCATGATACGGGCTCCGGATCTTGACCACTTCAAAGGTTATCATCTCCGACCTGGAATCCTGTTCATCTCCAAAGGTAACTTCTAGGTCAATTTTCCCAACTGGGTAAGCTGATTTACCTGGCACCACTCCATGAAACACCGTGTTTGACTGTCTTAGCTTCTTATTCGTCAGCCCCATGCGACGGAAAGTCTCATAATATAAGATATTGATGCTGCTGCCGCCGTCCATGAGGACTTTGGTGAATTTGTAGCCACCCACCTATGGTGCTAACACCAAGGCCAATTGGCCCGGATTATCAACTCGCAGCGGATGATCCTCCCTGCTCCACACAATAGGTTGCTCTAACCAGCGCAGGAATTGTGGTGTTGCCGGTTCAACCGCATGGACCGCCCTCTCTAAAACCTTTTGATCTCGCTTGCACAAACTCGTAGTAAACACATGATATTGCCCACTACTCAGCTCCTTCGGATTACTCTGATATCCGGATTGCTGCTGCTGTTGATGCTGCTGATTGCCTTGATTGTTACTATTACCCCGGCCTTGCTGTTGGTTGTTCTGACTATTGTAACCGCCCTGTCCATACTGATGGTTGCCTTGGTTGTTGTAACCGCCCTGACCATATTGATGGTTGCCTTGGTTGTTATAACCATTGTTGTTGCCACGATATCCTGATCCGGAGCCGTTCCCCTGGTGACCCGGACCGTGGAACTCGGGGCCTGAACCACCGCCCGACGGTCCGTTATTAAACTTGGCCTGGTTCACGGCTTTCGTGAGTATCCGACATTCTCCCCAGGTATGTTTAGCCGGATTTCGCTTCGTTCCGTGTTTCGGGCAAGGCTCGTTCAATTGTTGCTCCCAATTAATGACCACTCCACTGTTTTGCGGGGGCGGCTTATCCTTGTTGTGCTGGAAATTTCCTTGAACTTGGGTATTGGCCACGAAATCAGAGCCACCCTCTGCCTTTCGTTTGCCTAAGAAGCTTGTTCCGATCGGATTAGCATGCGCCGGTTTACCAGACTTATTTGCCTTTCCAGATTTATCTCCATCCGCTTCTGGATATTTAGTGCTGTCGGAGTCCCCGTACTTCACCAGTGCGCTCATGAGAGTTCCCATGTCATTACAATCCCGTTTGAGCCGTCCCAGCTTTAACTTCAGAGACTCAAACCGTCAATTGTTTTTCAGTGTTACTATCGCCGTACTGGGGCTGATACCGTTCGAAGAATGCAAGATTTCTGATACTCGCCGTACCCATGCCTCTGTGGGCTCCTGTTCTCCTTGTATACATGCTGCTAGATCCACCACTGACATCGGCTGCTTGCACGTATCTTTAAATTTTTTGATAAATTGGCGGCGTAACTCACCCCATGATCCGATGGAGTTAGGTGGTAAACCCTTTAACCAGGTCCGGGCTGTACCCTCCAGCATCATGGTAAAGTACTTCGCGCAAGCCGCTTCATCCACGTCCAGCATCTCCATAGCCATCTCATAGCTCTCAACCCAAGCTTCTGGAGCAAAATCTGCTGTGTAGTTAGGCACTTTACGTGGGCCCTTCAAATCTTTGGGTAACTTTATGCTTCGTAAAGCGGGGACAAGACACTGCACCCCAAAGGAACTTGTCGTGACTCCTGTTTCTGTTGTGGTTGTGTGAACCGGCGTTGTTTGGCGGATCTCCTCGCGGGCCACAGATCCAATCCGGTTCGCTGCCTCCTGAGCTTGCGCCTCTACGCCTGCCGGATTATCCTGTCGGTGACGGTGCCGCCTCCGTTCACTACTGGATACTTCCGGTTCCTCCCAATGCCTGGTATAACTCCGGCTATGGCGGGGTGTTGAATGAAGCATCTCCCTGCTATAAGAATATGCTTGCTTCTGTGTCAACGTCGTGTTAAGCAGATCCTTGACCCTGCGAGCTTCCATAGCCACGGGGGATGTCCCCTCAATGGGTAAAGCGGTCAGGCATGAAGCGGCAGCCACAATGTTATCCAAAGGGTTTGAGTAATGACCCGGAGGAGTGGGGATGTGAGGTGTGGACATAATCCGGCGGTCTTGCTCCGCAGTGGGTTGTTGAACCGGCTCACCCCTCACGGGGGCAACCCTACGGTTTATCTCTGGATCATTGCTAGCTCCCGCTCCTGGTGTCCTGAAGAGATTCATCGCCTCATAGACCGGCGGTAGACGAGACTGGTACCTTCGATTCCTTAGTCCCTGCGTAGAAGCCTGTTCCATCCTTAGCTGGAAAGCCTGAGAATCCAGCTCTGCCTGCCTTGTTGCTATCATAGCTTTCTCTGCCTTCAGATCTTCTCTTGCTTGTTCGATCCGGCCCCTCAGCTGAAGGAGTTCTGCATCGTGTTGCGCCTTGTCTGCTGGAGCCACCTCTGCTACTGCCCGGGTTGTAAACTCCTCTACTAAGGCGGATAGAGCGTCAGAGGGCGATAGGGCCTGGCCGCTTCCCCCTACACCAGCTTCTGCTGTGATCGCCCCGTTCACCATGGACTGCGGCGTAGGTTGTGATCCGGCCATAAAGACAGCCACCCGGTTTGGCAGATCAAAGGGGTCCGGAATACTGTCTCCGTCGGACACACCCTCAGATCGGCCGTCCTGCAACAGATACAAGGACTCAGTTTCTCCGGATGAGGATCCATCATCGGAATAGACAACTGTCTCGCCACCAGAATCCGATCCGTCCTCGGCTTGGACTCCATGTATTGCTCCAACGAAAACGCGCTTCATGGCAGGCTGAATCCGGGCCGATCTCGCACGCTGAGCCGGCTCGATGATGTCGGAGAAGATGTCCGGCTCAGGTCCCGGTTCGCCAATATTGCCATGAAGACGTGGATGCCGCCGAAGGGAACCCGGTACCCGTATTCGACTGAATCGGCCTCTGGTCCCCAACCTGCGTCGTCGATGTAGATTCGGCCGCGGCGACTCTTGGTCATCCGGCCGACCGCGTAGCCCTTGAGTCCTTCAAAGCTGCCCTTCAAGAACTCGAAACCATCGTGCGGAGGCCCCACGGTGGGCGCCAACTGTCGTGGAATTAGCATGGCAGATGTCCGGTTTAACGGACTTAGTGATGGAACCATCGCACGGGTTAGCTTGAAGGGGTTAAAAGCACACAAAGGACACAGAGGGTTTATACTAGTTCGGCCCCTTCGATGAAGGTAAAAGCCTACATCTAGTTTGGTTTGGTATTGCTTGGGCGTCGATCAACAGGGAGCGGATTGCTTGCCCGTGTCTCGACGGGTTGTTTCTTGTCCTTGAACCGTCGCCGGGCCGTCTCTTTATATAGAGGTGACGCCCGGTCCGGTTTACAGAGTCCCGAGGCCGGCTCATATTTGTGTCCGCCTCGGTCTCTACTTTTCCTTCCTTGTATCTCAAGTTACATGATAAGACGGTTTACAAATCGTAACTCTACACATGGGCCCTAAGCCTTCATGGGCCGTAACCTCTACTGAACTTTACAATTATACAACTATATCATCATAATCCGGTTTACCCTAGCCGGTTTACACCTGCTAGTAATATCCCTGACACTACCTTTGCATCTACCTTCAGGATTAGTTTTAAACCTCAATAATTGTTATTTAGTACCAGCTTTGAGAATGAACATTGTATCTGGATCTCGTTTAATGCGAGATGGCTACTCATTTAAATCTGAGAATAATGGTTGTTCTATTTATATGAGAGAAATGCTTTATGGTCATGCCCCGCTGGTCAATGGTTTATTCTTAATGAATCTCGGATGTGATGTTACACATATTCGTAGTGTGAATGCCAAAAGATGTAAGGTTGATAATGATAGTCCCACATACTTGTGGCACTGCCGCCTTGGTCATATTGGTGTCAAATGTATGAAGAAGCAACATGAGGATGGATTTTTGGAGTCTCTTGATTATGAATCATTTGACACATGCGAACCATGCCTCTTGGGCAAGATGACCAAGACTCCGTTCTCCGGAACAATGGAGCGAGCAACCAACTTATTGGAAATCATACATACTGATGTGTGCGGTCCAATGAGTGTTGAAGGTCGTGGTGGCTATCATTATGTTCTCACCCTCATAGATGACTTAAGTAGATATGGGTATGTCTACTTGATGAAACACAAGTCTGAGACCTTTGAAAAGTTCAAGGAATTTCAGAATGAGGTTGAGAATCAACGTGACAGAAAAATAAAGTTCTTACGATCAGATCATGGAGGAGAATATTTAAGTCACGAATTTGGCACGCACCTAAGGAACTGTGGAATTGTTTCACAATTGACGCCGCCCGGAACACCTCAGCGCAATGGTGTGTCCAAACGTCGTAATCGTACTCTATTGGACATGGTGTGATCTATGATGTCTCTTACCGACTTACCGCTATCATTCTGGGGTTATGCTTTAGAGACTGCCGCATTCACTTTAAATTGGGCACCGTCTAAATCCATTGAGACGACACCGTATGAACTATGGTTTGGGAAGAAACCTAAGTTGTCGTTTCTAAAAGTTTGGTGATGCGATGCTTATGTCAAGAAACTTCAACCTGAAGAGCTCGAACCCAAATCGAAAAATGTGTCTTCATAGGATACCCTAAGGAAACTATTGGGTATACCTTCTACCTCAGATCCGATGGCAAGATCTTTGTTGTCAAGAATGGATCCTTTCTGGAGAAAGAGTTTCTCTCGAAAGAAGTAAGTGGGAGGAAAGTGGAACTTGATGAGGTGATTGTCACCCCTTCCGAACCGGAAAGTAGCGTTGCGCAGGAAGTTGTTTCTGTGGTGCTTGCACCGACCAGAGAGGAAGTTAATGATAATGATCATGAAGCTTCAGATCAAGTTACTGCTGAACTTCGTAGGTCCACAAGGACACGTTTCGCGCCAGAGTGGTACAACAACCCTGTCCTGGAAATCATGTTGTTAGACAACGGTGAACCTTTGAACTATGAAGAAGCGATGGCGGGCCCGGATTCCAACAAATGGCTTGAAGCCATGAAATCAGAGATAGGATCCATGTATGATAACAAAGTATGGACTTTGGTTGACTTGCCCTATGATCGGCAAGCCATAGAAATTAAATGGATCTTTAAGAATAAGACTGACGCGGATGGTAATGTGACCATCTATAAGGCTCGGTTTGTCGCTAAAGGTTATCGACAAGTTCAAGGAATTGACTACGATGAGTCTTTCTTTCCCGTAGCGATGCTGAAGTCCGTCCGAATCATGTTAGCAATTGCCGCATTCTATGATTATGAGATATGGCAAATGGACGTCAAAACGGCATTCCTTAATGGCTTCCTCAAGGAAGAACTGTATATGATGCAGCCGGAAGGTTTTGTCGATCCTAAGAATGCCAACAAGGTATGCAAGCTCCAGCGCTCCATCTATGGGCTGGTGCAAGCATCTCGTAGTTGGAACATTCGCTTTGATGAGGTGATCAAAGCATTTGGGTTTATACAGACTTGGGGAGAAGCATGTATTTACGAGAAAGTGAGTGGGAGCTCTGTAGCATTTCTCATATTATATGTGGATGACATACTGCTGATGGGAAATTATTTAGAACTCTTGGAAAGCATAAAGGCCTACTTGAATAAATGGTTTTCAATAAAGGACCTTGGAGAAGCTGCATACATATTAGGCATCAAGATCTATAAAGATAGATCAAGACGCCTCAATGGTCTTTCACAAAGCACATACCTTGACAAGATATTGAAGAAGTTCAATATGGATCAGTCCAAGAAAGGGTTCTTGCCTGTATTGCAAGGTATGAGATTGAGCACTGCTCAATGCCCGACCTCGGCAGAAGATAGAGAAAGGATGAGTGTCATCCCCTATGCCTCAGCCATAGGTTCTATTATGTATGCTATGCTGTGTACCAGAACTGATGTGAACCTTGCCATAAGTTTGGTGGGGAGGTACCAAAGTGATCCCGGTATGGAACACTGGAAGCGGTAAAGAACAGCCTGAAGTACCTGAAAAGGACTAAGGATATGTTTCTCATTTATGGAGGTGACGAAGAGCTCGTCGTAAAGGGTTACGTCGATGCTAGCTTCGACACAGATCCAGATGACTCCAAGTCTCAAACTGAATACGTGTATATATTGAATGGTGGGGTAGTCAGCAGGTGTAGTTGCAAGCAAAGCATCGTGGCGGCATCTACATGTGAAGCGGAGTACATAGCTGCTTCCGAAGCAGCGCAAGCAGGAGTCTGGATGAAGGAGTTCATCACCGAACTAGGAGTTATTCCAAGTTCGTCGGGCCCGATGACTCTCTTCTGTGACAACACTGGAGCTATTGCCATTACCAAGGAGCCCAGGTTTCACAATAAGACCAAGCACATCAAGCGCCATTTCAACTCCATCTGGAATTATATTCAAGACGGAGACATAGATATTTGTAAAGTGCATACGAATCTGAATGTCGCAGATCCGTTGACTAAATCTCTTCCACGAGCAAAACATGATCAACACCAGAACTCTATGGGTGTTTGATTCATCACAATGTGATTAGATTATTGACTCTAGTGCAAGTGGGAGACTGTTGGAAATATGCCCTAGAGGCAATAATAATATGGTTATTATCATATTTCCTTGTTCATGATAATTTTCTATTGTTCATGCTTTAATTGTATTATCCGGAAACAGTAATGTATGTGTGAATACTTAGACCACAATGTGTCCCTAGTAAGCCTCTAGTTGACTAGCTCGTTGATCAACAGATGGTTACGGTTTCCTGACCATGGACATTGGATGTCATTGATAACGGGGCCACATCATTGGGAGAATGATGTGATGGACAAGACCCAATCCTAAGCCTAGCACAAGATCGTGTAGTTCATATGCTAAAGCTTTTCCAATGTCAAGTATCCTTTCCTTAGACCATGAGGTTGTGCAACTCCCGGATACCATAGGAATGCTTTGGGTGTGCCAAACGTGACAACGTAACTGGGCAGCTATAAAGGTACACTACGGGTATCTCCGAAAGCATCTGTTGGGTTGACACGAACCGAGACTGGGATTTGTCACTCCGTATGACGGAGAGGTATCTCTGGGCCCACTCGGTAATACATCATTGTAATGAGCTCAATGTGACTAAGGAGTTAGTCACGGAATGATGTGTTACGGAACGAGTAAAGAGACTTGCCATAACGAGATTGAACAAGGTATCGGTATACCGACGATCGAATCTCGGGCAAGTAATATACCAATAGACAAAGGGAATCGTATACAGGATTGATTGAATCCTTGACATCATGGTTCATCCGATGACATCATCGTGGAACATGTGGGAACCAACATGGGTACCATATCCCGTTGTTGGTTATTGGCCGGAGAGATGTCTCGGTCATGTCTGCATGGTTCCCGAACCCGTAGGGTCTGCATGCTTAAGGTTCGATGACGCTAGGGTTATAGGATATGTAGTACGTGGTTACCGAATGTTGTTCGGAATCCCGAATGAGATCCCGGACGTCACGAGGAGTTCCGGAATGGTCCGGGGGTAAAGATTTATATATGGGAAGTCCCGTTTTGGTCACCGGAATGATTTCGAGGGTCACCGGTATTGTACCGGGGCCACCGGAAGGTGTCCGGGGGTCCATCGGGTGGGGCCACCTGCTCGGTGGGCCAAGTGGACCAAGTGAAGGGGGGGAACCAGCCCCTGGTGGGCTGGTGCGCCCCCCCCCCCAAGGGCCCAAGGCGCCTAGGGTTTGGGGGAACCCTAAAGGGGGGCGCCCCCTTGCCTTGGTGGGCAAGGCACCCCCCTCTGGCCGCCGCCCCCTCCTCAGATGTCATCTGAGGGGGCCGGCCCCCCTCTCCCTGGCCCCTATATATATGTGGGGGTGGGAGGGCAGCGGTACCCAAGTCCTGGCGCAGCCCTCCCCCTCTCCCTACTACTCCTCCTCTCCCTGGCCCCTATATATATGTGGGGGTAGAAGGGTAGCCGTACCCCAATTCCTTGCACAGCCCTCCCCCTCTCCCTACTACTCCTCCTCTCCCGCGGTGCTTGGCGAAGCCCTGCAGGATTCCCACACTCCTCCATCACCACCACACCGTCGTGCTGCTGCTGGACGGAGTCTTGCCCCAACCTCTCCCTCTCTCCTTGATGGATCAAGGCGCGGGAGACGTCATCGGGCTGCACGTGTGTTGAACGCGGAGGCACCGTTGTTCCATGCTTAGATCGGATTCGGACGCGATCTGAATCGCTTCGTGTACGACTCCACCGACCGCGTTCTTGTAACGCTTCCGCATCGTGATCTTCAAAGGTATGAAGATGCACTCCCCTCTCATTGCTAGTAGACTCCATAGGTAGTTCTTGGTGATGCGTAGGAAATTTTTTGATTTTCTGCAACTGCAACGATCCCCAACAGTTACAACTTAAATACCACTGAAAACATAACAAGCATATCATGGAAATGAAACTAGCACAAGTGATGTTATTTTAATTTTCTATATGCATTGTATAGGACCATATTCAAGTGAAAATCACAATCATTGAAATGTCACTCTTGCAAATATTTGGTTCACAATCCTCCTGGTTCTCCTCAAGGCAGCAAGTTCCTTCTGGAAGTATTTAAAATAGCAAAAAGAAAGTGTCACATAACATCTTAAAATGCACCAGAAAATATCTACAACAAGAAAAAATCTCAACTTATGCATGCTAATAGAGGAGTTCAAGACAAAACGAATGTAAAAAGAATCAACTGATTTGGACTTATAGAATGAAAGTTAGAGCTGGTCAAAGTTTGCTCAATTTTCTGAATTAAAATGAATTTTTGAATAAAAAGAGAGGGGGTGATTGATACGTCTCCAACGTATCTATAATTTTTTATTGTTCCATGCTATTATTTATGAAGTCTTGGATGTTTAATGGGCTTTATCATTCACTTTTATATCATTTTTGGGACTAACCTACTAAACCAAAGACCCAGTCCAAATTGCTTATTTTTTGCCTGTTTCAGGGTTTTGCAGAAAAGGAATATCAAACGGAGTCCAAACGGAATAAAACCTTCGAAGGAGATATTTTTGGAGGAAATCACGCACGAAAGACTTCGGGGCCAAGCGAGAGGACAGGGGGCCCACCCTCGAGGGTGGGGGGCACGCCCCCCTTCCCAGGGCGCGCCCCCTGCCTCGAGGGCAGACCCTGTGGCCCCAGGTGCCCCTCTTCTTCTATATATACCTACGTACCCCAGAAACTCCATACGCGAAGAGAAAACCCTAATTCCACCGCCGTAGCTGCTGTTCCTGTGGAGATCCCATCTTGGAGCCTATTCCGGGAGGGGGATCCATCACGGAGGCCTTCATCATCATCATCATCGCCCTCACCATGAGTTGTGAGTAGTTTACCTTAGACCTTCGAGTCCATAACTAGTATCTAGATGGCTTCTTCTCTCTCTCTCTCTCTCTCTCCGGATCTCAATACAAAGTTCTCCTCGGTCTTCGAGGAGATCTATTCGATGTAATCTCTTTTTGCGGTGTATTTGTCGAGATCCGATGAATTGTGAGTTTATGATCAAGATTATCTATGAAAGATATTTGGTTCTTCTCTGAACTTTTTATGTGTGCTCATAATATCCTTGCAAGTCTCTTCGAATTATCGGTTTGGTTTGGCCTACTAGATCTATAGTTCTTGCAATGGGAGAAGTGCTTGGCTTTGGGTTCAATTTTGCGGTGTCCTTTCCCAGTGACAGTAGGGGCAGTAAGGCACGTATTGTATTGTTGCCATCGAGGATAAAAAGATAGGGTTTTCATCATATTGCTTGAGTTTATCCCTCTACATCATGTCATCTTGCTTAAGGCGTTACTCTGTTCGTATGAACTCAATACACTAGATGCATGCTGGATAGCGGTCGATGTGTGGAGTAATAGTAGTAGATGCAGGCAGGAGTCGGTCTACTTGTCTCGGACGTGATGCCTATATACAATGATAATGCCTAGATAGTCTCATAATTATTCGCTTTTCTATCAATTGCTCGACAATAATTTGTTTACCCGCCGTAGAATATCGCTATCATGAGAGAAGCCACTAGAGAAAACTATGGCCCCCGGGGCTATCTCTATCATATTACTTTCCCGTCAATTTCTATCGCCGTTGTTTATTTGTTGTTTTATTAAACTAAAAATACCAAAAACATTATCTATCATCTCTATCAGATCTCACTATCGTAAGTGACCGTAAAGGGATTGACAACCCCTTATCGCGTTGGCTGCGAAGTTCTTATTTGTTTGTGCAGGTACGAGGGACTGGCGCGTGGTCTCCTACTGGATTGATACCTTGGTTCTCAAAAACTGAGGGAAATACTTACGCTAATGTGCTGCATCTCCCTTTCCTCTTCGAGGGAATACAACGCAAGCTCAAGAGGTAGCAGTGATGTCGAAGGCATATTTGTGGAATACACTTCCACTTATACTACTTCGGCGGGTGAACAGAGAGGCTGGTGGGTGGGGCCCACCGTCAGGATTAAGAGAGAGAGAGAGAGAGAGAGAGAGAGAGAGAGAGAGAGAGAGAGAGAGAGAGAGAGAGAGAGAGAGGCATAGGACGATGGTGCAGTCGCCGGTGGTTCTCCAGCGAGGAGGCCACGGCTACCGCCGGCGAGTGGATGGATGGATGCGCTATTGCACGACGAATGTGTACGTACCAGTAGCTTGGTCGGAGGTGGACAGACGGCGTCACTGCGGTCTTCTCCAGAGGCGACGATGGATGGAGCTTGTCGGAGTAGGCGATTCCGGTGAGGCGGAGGGGTTCCAACAGCTCCAGTAGCACCGTCCCGTCCAGGAGAGCACCACAAACACGCCGGAGTGGTTGGAAGACGACGAGGAACGTCGGAGGAAGCAGACCACCGAGGGTTATCAGCGGTGAACTCCGGTGCAGACCGGTGGCCAGAGGCCCGCCTGGCCTCGCCGCGGCCTTCTATGAGAGATTTGGAGGTCAGTGTAGGTGGGTGGCGTGGCCAGAGAATCTCTGGAGGGGTCCTATATATAGGCAGGGGCGTGGAGGAGTTCGAGGTCACCGGAGAAGTCTCTAGAGCGGCGAGTAGCAACGAACGGGGTTCAGAGACGATGGGAGAGGTCAGGGAGCTCACGAGGCCACGGTGGAGACAAGGGGCCAAGAACAGGGCACGGGAGGGGGCGGCTCGAGCACACGGGCGCACTGTGCTCGCTGCTTCGCTGTGTCTGCGTCTGCAGCAGCTGTTGCCGGCGTTGGGGAGCAACAGTGAGATGTCAAGAGGGACGGGTCGAGGCAGGAGATGCTTGAAGACACACTAGGATGGCGGGAGGTGAGTGCACGGGCGGAACAGAGGCTCTGCCGGTGCTCAGAGCGCGTCGAACGCATGCCTGGCACCCAGGAATCGCGCGGTCACCGCATTCACTGGTGCAACGCGGTGCGCCCGAGTGGTGCAATCGTGTCTGGGGGCTTGTACCTGCAGTGCTAGGTCACACTATGGTGATAGATCATAGCCAGGTCGACGGGAAGTGACTAGAACTTCTTGGGAAGTTTTTGGACAGAAATTGGTGAGGCCAATTGAGAGAATTCTAGATAGAGTTATATGCTGAAATTTGGAGGTTAAGGGTTTGTTAGGAGGGTCATCAAGCCATAAAAGTTTCAGCCCAAGGAGATCAAGAATAAATACACTTCCTTCACAAAGTCCATTTTCTGACCAGAAGTGAAATGATTCTACAGCAAAACTATTCCACTTGACCATGAAATATTTTTGCACGGGAAGTTGGGCCAAGGTTCAAAGAATATTTGGGAATTTTCTCAGATTTTCGGGAGCAAGAAAAATAGGGGTTGCTTTGGAGCGGAAGTGGAAATAATTCATTTTCAGAGAGAAAATGAATAATTTCCTTTGAGAAAAATATCCCCAAGGCAATATTTGGAGATATCAGAGGGCTGGAGAAGATTTTGGGAGTGAGTGGAGTCACTTGGGTGAAAATCAAAACAATGCCCAAATGTTAAGCCCAAATGACTCAATTCAAATTCAAACCAAATTGCAGTAAACTCCAGAAAAATAAAAATGGCAAAAACCAGGGTGTCACAGGATGACACCAAAGTAGTGGTAGGTTGAACTTGCTATGCGGCATGATCATGCATGCTTACTAATGCTCTTTTGCTCCATTGCTTATGTGCTTCATTATTTGCTCTTAGAGTGCTCTGTTTGTGTGTTCCAATGCTTGTTGCTTCAACTTATTGCTCATTTGCATTGCTAGGGAAAGTGGTATGCGGTGTTCGAAGGGAGGGTTTCATGGGTTTACAGTTCATGGGAAGCTTGCAGCAAACAAGTTTCAGGATACAACGACATCGGCCACAAAGGGTTTAAGACTAGGCATGCGGCATAAGATGCTTACTCCAAGTATGTGCGAGAGGAGTCATGCAACAAGGTTGGGGTTGGCAAGGTGGATCGTCCGTTAAGGCTAAAGAACTTCATCATCTTCGTCCAATTTATTGTCATAGCAGTGCTGTGACGCTGGTGGTGTGCTCGGTGTGATCGTGTGTAAGGTGTAGCAGTGTTGGTAAGCTCATCAATTAGGGTATAAGATGAGCACAACTCTATGGTGGTATGCAACCAAACAATGTGCACTCATCTAACCACATACAATGCAAGCAATCAAACACGATGCGCAAAGGCGTCGTTATGATACATGGAGAGGATATGCAATAAACCAATCAACATGCTGATGTTGATTTTCTGTTTGCATATGTTTAACCAGTCCCAACTCAAACAAGTATGCAAATGGGATAAAAATGATGCATGCAACCAAACGCATCTAAATCGTCGTCGAGATCATAGACTCCCTCCTACCTTCACTTTGTCCATCTCCACCACTGAATAAAGAAGAGGTCGATCACCATTCGCCATGGTCTCCGACCGCTCGCCTCTATCTCCGTCCGCCATGCATAGCTATCGCTTTAACCCCCTCCACCTGCTGCGAAGCCTAACGTGATCCAAGAGTTCACGTACGAACAAAATGCAAAGATCAATGCGATGTGGTGCGAGTGAGTGTTTACATCTCCGATCCATGGACACATCCCAGCCGTGGTAGAGACAGTTTGCAATACAACCATCACGACCCGAGGATGGCCTACCGAGACCTGCCGCCGGTGGCACGTCTCCATCACAAACAAAAACCAGGTGGCCTGCCTCGGGGCACTGGCACGCGTGTGGTGCGGTAGCTTCCAAATGAACTAGTGGTTGGGGTGCCATCTGGTGACGCCGCTTGAGAGAAAGTTGCACACATATTTTCATTTAAAAAATACATATAGTCCTTATCTTCATATAGAAAAATATTTCAAAAAATTTCCTCACCTTCATCTAGAAAATTAAGTAAAATAAATCACCAACGCAGCCTACCAACCAGCCCCACTTTCCGTAGCCCTTCATTTAAAAAAATATGTTGATCATCATCTCCATCTAAAAAGGAAAAAACCATTTAAAAAAATTAATCACCTCCATCTAAAAATAATATCACAAAAGTTTTTTCACCGCGGTTAACGAGCTTGCGCCACGTGGCACAGCTGGTTGGCCGCCCTTGATGCGTAGCTTAACCTGTTTAATTCGTACCACAGGATCGCGGCCCTTCCACATCTCTTGGTGATCTCGCAGCTATTGTCGCGGCGGCCGTTAGTGTCGTCGTTCGTTCCTTTTGACCCCGTCACTCCCTGGCCGCCCTGCTACGTTTGTCAGTGGAGTGCAGATGCCGGAGATCGGTTGAGGCCCAAAAGGTGGTCGTTGTTGTTGTTTACCGTGGAATGAGGCCAACTTCACCACGCGACCCCAAACGGACGTCCGTTTTGTCCGGATTCTGTCCGTTTGGGTAGGGCAATGGGGTCGTGTCCGGGCGTGTCCGGGATGCAGTGGCCGTGCGCCCAGTGCGCGACCGCATCCCTTTGCCCCGTCCTGTCCGTCGGGGCCAAAAATGCTCATATTTTCATTAAAACTAGTTTGCACGTCCAAATATTTGTCTGAAAATTAAAATAATTTTATTACAATTCAATTGAAATTGTCCTTAATAAAAAAGTTTTACAACCAAATCGAAATTGTCTTGACTGAACATAAAATGAACCAATACATCTATTGGTTGCCAATGTGATCCACACGTGCTCAACCAAGTCATTTTGAAGATTCAAATGAGTGTGCCAATCACGCATCTCATGGTGGAATTGTACAAACTGTTCAAATGTGGCCGGGTCTTGGTGCAGGGGCTCAATATTTTCACCTTGATAATAAAATCCTTGGTCGAAGATACTCTCATCACGCTCGTCCTCGACGATCATGTTGTACATGATCACACAAGCAGTCATCACCTCCCAAAGCTTCCTTTCATCACATGACAGTGCAGGTTTTCGAATGATACCCCATCGGGATTGAAGCACACCAAAAGCACGTTCCACATCCTTTCTAGCACTCTCTTGCATTTGGGCAAATCTCTTTCTCTTGTCACCTTGGGGCTTCGAGATTGTCTTCACAAAAGTTGATCACTGAGCATATATACCATCAGCTAGATAGTATCCCTTGTTGTACTGGTGGTCGTTGATCTCAAAGTTGACAGGTAGGGAATGGCCTTCTGCAAGCCTTGCGAAGACTGGAGAACGTTGTAGCACGTTAATATCATTGTGAGAACCTGCCATGCCAAAGAAAGAATGCCATATCCAACGATCTTGCGAAGCCACCGCTTCTAATATGACAGTGCACGCTTTGACATGCCCCTTGTACTGGCCCTGCCAAGCAAATGGACAGTTCTTCCACTCCCAGTGCATACAATTTATGCTGCCAAGCATGCCTGGAAAGCCTCTAGCTGCGTTGGTCGCCAACAGTCTCTCTGTGTCAGCGGCAGTTGGCTGCCTCAAGTACTCAGGGACAAACACCTTGATCACAGCCTGGCAGAAGTTGTACATTGACATCAGACATGTTGTCTCACTCATCCGCACATACTCATCAACCAGATCGCCTGAAATTCCATATGCAAGCATGCGGATGGCCGCGGTGCATTTCTGGTAAGAGGAGAATCCAAGCTTGCCAAGGGCATCCGTCTTGCACTCGAAGTATGGGTCATGAGCAACCACTCCCTCTCGGATACGATTGAACACATGCCTTTCCATACGAAAACGGCGACGAAATTTATCCGGCTTGAAAAGCGGAGTGTTCGCAAAGTAATCGGCATAGAGCAGGGCGTGGCCTCTCTCCCTGTTGCGGTTCAGGTTGGGAGCACGGCCAGGGACTGACCCCCTGTACCGAGGAAGCTGCCGTTGAATGTGGTCGTGAACGACCAGTGCAGCCACCACAAGATATTCATCATCCGACGATGAATCGTCCGATGAACAAAGGAAGTGATGGAAGAAAAACTCGTCTCCACTGTCCATACCTTAGTTGGCAAAATGTCGAACACATTGCGGTCGTGGTCGCGAAGAGGCCGCGATGATCACCTCGACGCAGCAGGGGTGGTTGCCGGCCGGCTACTAGCCGCTCTGGAGCTCTCGTCGGAAGCTGCCGCGTCCGTCGTGGTACGTCGTCGGCGGTCGTGTCCCCTCTGCCACCGGCAAAGATGGCGACGGCCAAACCTCCTCCGATCGACGGCCAAAACTACGGTGAAAGCGCTGGTGTGGTGGCCGCCATGTCGAGACGTGGTTCCGTATGGACGGCCGGGGGCTGCGCGGTGAGGAGGCGGTCGGAGAATAGCGGCGGCGGGGCGGGGCAGGGAGAGAGGGTGAAGCGTAGGGAGCGGAGGGACTGCTAGTGTCCCCCACAGGCGGGCCACTGGGGTACAAGGGCGTGCGTCGAGGCGTCCGCGCGCGTCCGTTTCACCCCAAACCGAGCGTAATTTTGGGCCGGGGATGAATCGAAAACGGACGGAATCCGGACATTTGTCCGTTTGAGGCCGCGCGTTGGGCCGCGCTATTCATCCGTTTTACTCCAAACGGACGCACGCGTACAAGATAGGGTCACGCGGTGGAGTTGGTCCGAGTATCAGTCGAAAGTTGCGAGACGTGATTCATCGTTTCCACCATTTGAATATTCCAAGACAAAAGCACCACTGGAAAATCAGCTGACAACGATGACCACGACACACTGTATCACTGTCGACCGAAATAATGTAAAGACAAGATCAAAGGAATCTCTGTGTGTCCTTCGTTGGGCCTCAATTCTATCTGCGCCGGATACCCGGATTTAGCAATAAGGCCTCCTTTGATCTCGCTGGCCCAAAGGCTTTATCTCAAGTCAAGGTGCCGGCCAGGGTTAAGAACTTTGCGTGGAGACTTGCACAGAATTCCTTACCTAGTGGGGATGTGCTCAAACACAGGAATATGGCCAAGACTGCTGCGTGTGCTATTTGCCACGACGCATACGAGAGTTGGAAACATTCACTAGTAGACTGCACCATGACGAGGTGTGTGTGGAGCTTGTGTGATCGACAACTAACACAACATGTGTGTATGTCTGAGTGCCCGGATGCACGTGAGTGGCTCTTTCATCTTATGGAGACTACGTCCCATGAGGAGTTCATTGAGATCTTGCTGATGGTGTGGGCTATTTGGACAGCTAGAAGAAAGGCCATTCATGAATCGATCTATCAAAGCCCAGTCACTGTAAGAGGCTTTGTTACAAATCTGTTGGGTGAACTACAACTTATTACTGATCATAATGAAGCCGATGGGGAAACAGTCCCCGGGTTTGAACAAGCGCTGGATAGCACCACCAGTTGACTTCATGAAGCTAAATGTCAACCGGGAGTGGCGAAAGTACAGAACAAAGGAGCAGCGGCGGTGGTACACTACTAGGAAAAGGCCTACTAATGGCGTACCTAATTTGGCCATTAATGGCGCATTAGTGGTGCGCCATTACTAGCACGCCATTAGTATATTTTACTAATGGCGCATCTCTGGTGCGCCATTAGTATCTGATATACTAATGGCGCACCGCAGATGCGCCATTAGTATGCACAGTAGTGCGCCATTAGTATGCCTCCCAGGGGCCATGTGTACCCAGGTGCTTTGGCATACTAATGACGCACTCCAGCAGGATGCGCCATTAGTAATGTCCGCATAGTAATGGCGCACTGGCTGGTGATGCGCCATTAGTATCCTTTGGCATACTAATGGCGCACTGTGTTGTGATGCGCCATTAGTATGAATATTAGGTTTTTTTATATTATTTTTCTGTTTTTTTGCACAAATTACAAAATGTATAATTGCACAGAATATAGACAGCACACATCAACAACAAATTCATCGAATACAATATAAGATTAGTCTCTGAATACAATTCATCATATTAGTCTCCGAATACAATTCATCATATTAGTCTCTGAATACAATTCATCATATTAGTCTCCGAATACAATTCATCATATTAGTCTCTGAATTGAAAAGACCGAACAAAGATAGAACAATATATTACAAGTCTCGAGACCGCGAGTAGCGAGTTTGTCTTCACATTACAAGTCGATATCGATCATCTAAACTACCATCACATAGAAAAGAGCTGCGGTCATCACGATGAGCATCATCACGATGAAACTCGTCTTCATCCGGTTCCTCCAACGCTCCCTCCCCTCTCCCGCTAGATAGCGGGCGTATCTAGATTCGGCCTCGGCCCTAGTGGTGTACCCTTTGTAACTGTTACCGCTGAATCGGTGAACCTGTCTCCGACACTCCTCCCAGTCGTCGTAGACTCCGGGAACCTTACCCTTGTACACGACATACGACGGCATCGCTATATATGCACTAGCCAAACGAAACGTTAGTACCAATTCACAGACAATTCATAAGCAATATATAAGTATGCAACAGAACGATCGAAAGAGAAAAGCAAGACATTAATAGCATCGATTACATCTAAGTTGAACAACTCTCAAAACCAAAGAGACATACTACAAGTTCATTAAATTTTAATTACAACATGAGCCAATCGATGTTTCAGAACTAGACACAGCATCACTACTTTCGACTCGACTCAAGGGACCGGAGCGTGGATGAAGCCGCCGTCTATCGTGGGAGTCATGAAATCACGGGCGTTGTCAGCCTGCATTTGTAGCATTGTGTCGATGTCACTGTTCGACGGTTGATTTCTGAGGTAGAACTGCCCCAAGGTACGAACGACATCTTGATGGATGATTTCCGCAAACTCCGACTGGATGCGAAAGAATTCTTGTCTGATGTCCGCGTCCTGGATTGCCGACACGCTCGCGGCCCAATCTTTGAGTTTACTCGGTAGCAGAAGTTGATGATGGTCCCGTACGATCGCCCGCATGTGATGGATGGCGTAGTAGGCACCCTTCTGACCGCCAGGCGGCTGCTTGACGCAGCAGAACGTCGTATTGTGGGAGAACACGTGTAATGCCCAGGATGGAGTTATACCTCCTACGTGTCGAGGCACGACTTAAAGGCATAAATCCATCCTAGAATGATCTCAAGTTTGGTAATCTTTGCACATCTCATGTAAAAGAGGGGATTGTAAACATAAATAGTCGGCTTACACTCGCCACGTCACAGAATTACAATTCAAGTCTCAAACATCATACATTAAGAACATCACAACCCTCTAAGGGAAAAATCCAAATGTCAAGATACCAAACTGAAATAAATAAACCACACGCGGATCGAATCCTAGTAGGAGTCTCCACTACTGATCATCCGGATATCGCACAAAGTACCGACTACGCTCCTCGTCGTACTCCCAGTCTAGCTCGGTGCCATCACCTGGATAGCTCACAACTGGACCTGCATCTGGTGTGGTGAAGTAACTGTGAGCCACAGAGGACTCAGCAATCCCGTTCCCGGGTAACAAGACTATTTAAGCCTTGGGAGAGGATAAAGGCTGAAGAAAAGAATAAGTGTCTGCAGCAGCAACTAGCAACTAGCTTACGTGAGTGAGAGCGAGAAGAGAAAGCCTCGGACGAGAAGTGATCACGAAGTGATCCTAGCTACAAGCTCAACAAACATAACCCCTCCGTGTTCAACTCCCGAATCCCTGTTCGGAAATTGACGGTCACGGAACGCACGCTGGTAGTGTATTAGAAACATTGTGTCAAGTTATCTACAACCGGATATTAACAAGCTCCCATCTGCCACATAACCGCGGGCACGGCTTTCGAAAGTTCATAACCCTGCAGGGGTGTTCCAACTTGACCCATTACAAGCCCACGATCCGCGGAGTCGCAACTCCAAGGTGGGAAGACCCGAGTATTCTCGGAATCCCGTGATCAAGATATACCGAACTAAGGTAAGACTAATCCAGCAAATCCTCCCGGCGTGCCGACACCCTGATAGTAGCCGCGCGTATCTCGTCTCAGGCCACGACCGGATGGGACAAGCTACGGGTTTTTACCAGACCTTGAGTTTCCTCGAGGTGGCCCCGCAGGTTGCCCGTTTCGGACCAACACTCATGTGGAGCACTGGCCCGGGGTTGTTGATTAAGAAAAAGGGTTTATAACTCCCTATGCAAGTTTAGTTTGTTATTAGGCAAAATAGTACCAATGTTGGGACTTGCTGGAAAAAGACTTAGCACTTAGCGGTTTATCGAGGGGGTCCCATACACCCCAACAGTGTTAGGAACGCATAATCAAGGAACATAACACCGGTTTATACGGTTCCTAACGGCATGAGTGGAACAAATCACCAAGCAAAAGGCTTAGCTTTCCACCCTTGCCAATATATAGATGATTTCATTTAGCAATTATATAGTGTGATAAAACCCAACCAAACTTCAACATGAAGCAAGCATCTTCGATCTTCACCTGCAACTATCAACGCTATAAGAAGGGCTGAGCGAAGCGTACATAGCCAAGCAACGGTTTGCATAGGTAGGTTGGTTAAACATGGCAATGGTTTACAAGTAGGAGGCTGACAAGAAGATCATGGGCATCGAGGCAAAACTATAGAGCGGAACTACTAGCAATAGGCAAAGATAGTAATGTTATCGGGGTTCGGTCATCTTGCCTGAAGTGAAGTCGTTCGGATCGTAAGAAGGGTCCTCGTGCTCAACCTCGTTGGAAACCTCGTGCTCGTACTCGAACTCGGACTCTGCTCCCGGCTCTAAACAAAACAATCACACCAAGCACAAATCAACAAGATGCAATGCGCACTCGAAAATGATGGATGCATGAAGGATGCACTAAGGATGCACACGGAGCACGTAAAATATCACTCAAGCAAAACACCTCAAAACATTATAACAATCTGATAGTATTAAACTACACAGAAAATCAATCAAGTTTCATATAAGATTCGCTGAAATCGGAGTTAAGGGCTAAAAGTTATGCCCGAAACAAGAAATGAGCGAAAGCTGAAAATTACAGCAACATAGCAACTTCGGAGCACAAAATAATTAAGCTACAGCACCCAAACAACATGGCAAAGGACATGAACACAAACTAGACATATACTACAGCAACTAAGTCCAAAGGTGCACCCCCAAAGGAGTCACGGTTCAATAGCAATGAACTTGGACATATTGAACTTGACAATAAAATTCTGGCAGCAGAATTTTATTGAAACTTTGGAGCAAAAGATAAACATGCTACAGCCACTTAAATAGACATGTGAAAACATGAATGGAAAGCCAACAATATATACTACAAGGAACAATCAAGATCCACTCCAAAACTATCATGCTTTGTCCTAGAACATCACACGAACATGGCATCGGAACGTTACAGATTTCAGACTTAGTGAAAATCCACGAAGTCCTAAAACAGCAATTTCATCATAGCATATAAAAGAGCATGTTTAAGTCACCTCGAAACTAATCATGGCAAGTGGTAAGCACCTCATCAAAGTAAACATGAAGGTGATTCCGAAACACACAAGCATGCTTCATGGAGATAAACACAACGATAGCAACGAGCTCAACAAGATGGCATTTCATCACAAGTGAAACAACATCACAGCCACATGGCACTTTGCAACGATGATAAACATGGCAAGAATAAATCTATCATACAACCTATCACATACAACATGTAGATCATGGCAAGACGAACACGTGGACATGTCATTTGCATCATTCGGACAAACGAGCTAAAAGATATCACATGGCAAAGATGGCATAAAAACATCACATAGCAGCAGTTTATATCACGATGCACTCTTGCAACAGCAAAACAAGCACCTAGATGATCTCTAACATGCATGACAACAAAAGATAAAACGTAGTGCACGATCCCACGAACGTCTGGACATGCTATATGTGCGAAACGGAGCACCACACTAAAAGTTACAGCAGTTAGATTATAGCATCAGACAACAAAATTACTGGGACTTAGGAGAAAAAAGGGGGGGATCAACCTTAGATCTGGGCTGGAAGAGGTCAACGGGCTGGAGAGGCGGTGGATCCGGGCCGGCGGTCGCGGCTTCGTGGCCCGCAGCCTGAGCGGAGGAGCGAACTGGCCCGCGGCCTGGGCCCTGGGGCGGCCCGGAGGGGCGGCGGCCTGGGCCGGGGAGGCCCGCGCTGGCGGCTGCGGCCTGCGGGAGGGAGGCGGCCCGCGGTGGCCTGGCCCGAGGCCTTAGCGAGCGGCGCGCTGGAGCGGGGGGCGAGTGGGCCGAGCGGGGCGCTGGGACCTGGAGGCGGTCGGCCCAGGCGGGATCTCCCTGGCAAAGCGAGGCGATGGCTGGCGCTCGGGCCTGGCGAATGGCTCGGTGCGGAGGCCCAGCTCGGGCGATGGCTGACGGCGGCGACCTGGAGGCCTGGCGGCTGGAACGGCTCGCGAGCGAAGCGCCAGTAGGATCGGGGCGTTGACCCCAATCGAGATCTGGATCGGCTGCTCTGGAGCGAGGGGAACGGCGGGACGGCGCTGGGAAGATCGGGGCGATCGATCCCCAGGGCGGCGGCTCGGTCGTTGGCTGGTTCCTCGGGAACTGGCCAAGTGGCAGTGAGGTGGTGGTGGATCCAGAAATTTAGGGGGAGAAGGTGGAGGAAGAAGAGACTAGGGTTAGGGATGCCAAAAATAGACTAGGGGTCTATTATATAGCAGATTTTTTTAGGGTTAGGGGGGATTTAGGGGTGCTAGGAGCCCTCCGATCGCGATCCGACAGATCCGATCGCGGGGGTAGTTTAGATGGGCCTAGGAGACGGTAGTAGACTGCAGGAGGGATGTTTCTGGGACACAAAGTGAAGGCACTTTGGACCCACACGAATAACTGATGGGATAGCCAACGGAGTCCAAACGCGACGAGATTTGAGAGGCGGGTTGCAAACAACAAAACAACAACACACACAACAACCTCGCGGCACACCGGTAACGTTACTCGCCCAAACAACAAAGTAGGCCTACGGGACGTCACGGACACGTGAGGGAGCTCCGGAACGCGAAACGGACAACGGGAAGGAACGCGTGGAACCGGAAGCAACCGACAACACAAATGCAATGCGATGCACATGTCTACATGATATGAATGAATGCCACACACTCACACAACAAAACGACGAAAACCCGAAAGACAAAGAACCCGGAATGGAAATAGATGAAGCCGGAGATATATTATATACCCAAAAGGGAAGGTATTACATCCGGGGCATTACAAACTCTCCTCTACTACAAAAAGATCTCGTCCCGAGATCTAGGACTGGAAAAAGGAAGGGTACTCGGAACGAAGATGATCTTCTCGTTCCCAGGTAGCTTCTCGGTCGGTGTGATGTGACCACTTGACTTTCAGAAATTTGATGGACTTGTTGCGGGTCTTGCGTTTGGTTTCTTCGAGAATGGCAACTGGATGCTCTCGGTAAGACAGGTCTTGTTGAAGATCAATCTCTTCAAACGGAATCATGCGCTCAGGTGCCTTGAAGCATTTGCGAAGTTGAGACACATGGAAGACATCATAAACGTTGGCGAAGTTTGAAGGGAGCTCAAGTTGATAGGCTAGATCGCCTCTTTTGCCAAGAATCTTGAAAGGCCTGACGTATCTAGGAGCAAGCTTTCCTTTGATACCGAATCTTTGGGTGCCTTTCATCGGAGACACACGGAGATAGACATGATCATCAATGTTGAATGCCAAATCACGATGCTTGCCATCATAGTAGCTCTTTTGGCGCGACTGAGCGGCCTTGAGATTCTCACGTATGACTTTGCACATTTCTTCGGCTTCTGAGATCAAGTCATTGCCAAGAAGTTGACGTTCGCCTGTTTCAGACCAGTTGAGAGGGGTACGGCACTTTCTGCCATAGAGAATTTCAAACGGTGCTTTGCCTGCACTTGCTTGAAAGCTGTTGTTGTAAGAGAACTCGGCAAATGGAAGGCAGTCTTCCCATTTCATGCCGAAGGAGATGACACAGGCTCTGAGCATGTCTTCTAGAATCTGATTCACACGCTCGACTTGACCACTAGTCTGAGGGTGAAATGCAGTGCTGAACCTGATCTTAGTGCCCATGGCGGACTGAAAGGAGTCCCAGAACCTTGATGTGAACAAGCTTCCATGGTCTGAGGATATAACTTGAGGAATGCCATGTAGGGACACAATTCTGGAAGTGTACAGCTCTGCCAATTGAGCTGCATTGATTGATTCTTTGACTGGAAGAAAGTGAGCGACTTTGGTAAGCTTGTCAATCACCACAAAGATAGCATCATTTCCTCGCTTGGATTTAGGAAAACCAGTGACGAAGTCCATTTCAATGTGGTCGAACTTCCACTCGGGAATAGGAAGAGGTTGGAGAAGACCGGCTGGACGTTGATGTTCTGCTTTCACTCTTCTGCACACATCACATTCGTTCACGAATTGGGCAATCTCCCTTTTCATGCGTGTCCACCAGTAAGACTGCTTGAGGTCTTGGTACATCTTGGAACTGTCAGGATGAATGGAAAGGAGAGAATCATGAGCTTCTTCCATTATGAGCTTCCTGAGATCACCTTTGGGAACAACGAGTCTGTCCTCGAAGAACAAGGTATCTCTCTCATCAACACGGAAGCACTTATATTTCGGAATGCCCTTAGCAATAGCATGTTTCACTTTCTTCACCATGGTATCACTGAGCTGGGCCTCACGGACTTGATCTTCCAAGGTAGGAGCAATTTGAAGATTTGCAAGAAAACCCTGTGGAACAACTTGGAGGTTGAGCTTCCTGAAAGCTTCACAAAGCTCAGGCTGGCACGGCTTGATAAGAAGGCTGTTGCAATATGCCTTTCTGCTCAAAGCATCTGCAATCACATTCGCCTTGCCAGGAGTGTATTCAATGCTTGGATTATACTCTTGGATCATTTCAACCCAACGAGCCTGGCGGAGGTTCAGGTGCGGCTGTGTGAAGATGTACTTCAAGCTCTTGTAATCAGTGAAGATGTCGACCTTTCTGCCCAACAACAGATGTCTCCACGTAATCAGAGCATGTACCACAGCTGCTAGCTCGAGATCATGTGTGGGATAGTTCTTCTCACTTGGCTTTAGCTGACGAGAAGTGTATGCCACAATTCTCTTATCTTGCATAAGCACACCACCAAGACCTTGAAGAGAAGCATCACAGAATACTTCATAGGGCTTGGATTCATCTGGAGGAGTCAGAACTGGAGCAGAGACAAGCTTTTCTTTGAGGGTTTTGAATGCCACTTCACACTCTGGAGACCAAAAGTATTTGACATTCTTCTGAAGCAAGTTGGAAAGAGGCTTGGCAATCTTGGAGAAGTTCTCAACAAACCTTCTGCAATAGCTGGCAAGACCCAGAAAACTGTGGAGCTGCTTGACGTTCTGAGGAGCTTCCCAGTTGACAATTGCTTCAACTTTCTCGGGATTAACCGCAATACCGTCAGCTGAGATGATGTGGCCCAGGTACAAAACCTTATCGAGCCAAAACTCGCACTTGGAGAACTTGGCATAGAATTTATGCTCTCGGAGTCGATCAAGAACCAGACGTAAGTGCTTTTCGTGATCTTCTTCATTCTTGGAAAACACCAGAATATCATCCAGATACACAAGCACAAACTCGCCAGTATAGGGGTTGAAGATGTAATGCATCATCCTCGAAAAGGTAGGAGGGGCATTGGCGAGACCAAAAGACATGACGGTATACTCGTATGAACCGTAGCTCGTTCTGAAGGCCGTCTTGGGAATGTCTTCCTCGCGAATGCGAATTTGATGATAGCCCATTCGGAGGTCAAGCTTAGAGAACACTTTAGCTCCTTTGAGCTGCTCGAAGAGTTCATTGATGTTGGGGAGCGGATACTTGTTCTTAATCGTCTTCTTGTTCAATGGCCGGTAATCAACGCAGAGACGCTCCGTGCCATCTTTCTTCTTGACAAACAAGACACCACAGCCCCACGGAGACGTACTAGGTCTGATGAGACCCATACTCTCCTGCTTATCAAGCTGCTTCTTCAATTCCTTCAATTCATCCGGAGAGAGCTTGTACGGACGCCGGCATGCTGGCTCAGTACCCGGCTCGAGTTCAATAATGAATTCCACCTGACGGTGTGGAGGCGTGCCTGGAAGTTCTTCAGGAAAGACGTCTTGATATTCGTTCACCACTGGAATTTGAGATATGGCATTAATTTCTCCCTTATCATTGAGAGAGAAAAGCCTGATAGTGTTATCCCTTGAGGCAAAGATAATCACATCTTCATCAGAATGAGTCATCTTGACTTCCTTCTGTGCACAATCAATGTGAGCATCATGCTGAGAAAGCCAATCCATTCCGAGGATGAGGTCGATGTCAGAATTGCCGAGAATCATCGGAGAAGCCAAAAATCGATAATCACCCATGCGAATAGAAACACTCGGAGCCACCATACTAGAACTCAATCTCTTGCCAGGTGATATGACACTCAAAGGTCTTGGCAAGGCTTCAGAGTGAACATTATTCTTGGATGCAAATGGATATGACATGAAAGAGCATGAAGCACCCGAATCAAATAAAACTTTAGCAGGGATAGAGTTCACTGGAAGGTTACCCAAAATGACATCAGAAGAATTCTCCGCTTGTGCTGCATTCATCAGATTGACCCTTGCTGCCTTTGGATCATGCTTGATAATAGCGGTACCGATAGGTGGAGGAGGTGGAAGACGCTTTGGATTCGGACATCTGTTGGCATAGTGACCTTTCTGAGTGCATTTGTTGCAAGTCACTTCTGAGAGAGGACGGAAATGAGAACCACTGGACTTGGAGCCTTGAGACTGAAACTGCTTCTTCGACTGGTTGCTCGGGTTGGGTGGGTGGGAGAAACCACGTCCACCAGAGTTCTTGTTGTTGGAGTTGTTGAATGGAGCTCGAATCACTAGAGGAGGAGGAAGCCAGAATTTCTGATGCTTCGAGACCATCTGAGACGATGAGGAAGAGTGAACGGCATCTCGAATTCTCTTCTTAGAAGCCTCCATCTTAAGCTGAGCTGCTTCTTGTTTCAAAGCCATGTTATAGAACTTGTCGAATTCATCGGGCTCGAACAAAGTGAGAGCAAGCTGAAGTTCATCTTTGAGACCTCCACGGAACTGGTAGATTTTACTCTTGGAATCAGGAATGTCTTGCTTAGCATAACGAGCGAGGTTTTGGAACTTGACATTATACTGATAGACTGTCATGGAGCCCTGCTTCAGGTTGCGGAATTGCTCACGCATACCCTCGATGACACTTGTTGGAATGTGGTGCAAGCGAAAGTCCTTGCAGAAATTCTCCCAAGAGATCACTTGACCCGGCCTGGAGTCTTTGTACTGCTGCCACCAATCAGTTGCTTGATCTTTCAGTTGGAAGGCTGCAAACTTCACATAATCATCTTCCTTCACGTTACTGCACTCAAAATGCTTCTTTATGTCGGTTAACCAATCTTCAGCATCAAGAGGGTCGACACAGTAACTGAAAGCTTTAGGATTGTTGGCCAAGAACTGGTTGAGAGTAGCATGGTGCTGCTGGTTGAAGAAGTTGCCTTGGTTCCCTGGAACACCCTGATTAGCTTGATTAGCTTGCATCTGCTGCATCATCTGCATCATCAACTGGGTGTTCTGAGCTGTAGTCTACATAATTGCTCTCCAAGCCTCAGGCGGAGGAGGAGGGGAAGGAGGATGATCTGGGACCTCTTCCACCTCTGGGTTAGCATTGGGAACCTTTTTCGGAGCCATCCTGTAAGAGATGACCACGAATCAGCAATTTATTGACAAAAGGTATAAGCTGAATCAATGGAATGAATTTCAACAAGTCTTCACAATAATCATTCGAACAATAAGAATGAATGAAATCATTCGAACAAGAGGAACGAATGATATTCTCAGTTAAATGATAACATCAATCTTCACGAGAAGCCACATAGGGGACAAAATGAAAAATAAGAAAAACAACAAGGTACGGACGGGAAACAAACACAAGAGAGGAGTTTCGTTCTAACATCTTTGTGCTGAAAGCATATGAACGCGTTACGAAAAGGTTTTGCAATCCCCGGATCAGCATAGCCAAGGACCCTTTAAGATGCAACTCCTGATAGTAATATCGGTCATATAACCCCTTCACTCAATGTAGAACCCCGAACTCGCTAACCTGCATTCGTTGGAAGAATGCCTACGATCTACTAGATAAACCCACATATAGATTTCCGAAAGATTCCAGTTATGCAATCAGGTGTTGGGGATACACGGGAAGCACCGCGCAATCAACTCTAAACCTACATCCAGGTGTATCCATCCTTCAACACATAACCAGTCTTTCTCGGAAACTGTGTACCTCGGACCTTCGAAAAGCATCCACTATAACAAGCTATGGCAATACTCCCGAACTACCTCCCCAGTACTGGGTGATGTCGGGGTTATCTTGCCACTGTCTGTATAGGAGAGATTTTCGATGTCGGTCGTCTTAAGTATTTAGTACTGCCGCGATATGCTTGTGACAACAATACCCCGAAGCTCAACTCCCCGGGAACAGGAGGCATCGAGAACAATATCCTTGTCACAAGAACATCGAAACAATCCCAGAATACTCGCGGGATTCCTAAAAAAAATTGGTGCAATTTTTGAAGATAGGAGATACAAGAGTAGTCGTCAGGAGTCCTCACCAGAGAGAAAGGAGATGAGAAGCAAAGAAATCCTACTCTCCGATATAATATAGGACTCAAAAAGTTTTTCAGTGTGTGCCTAGACTCGACCGTCAACGATTCGATCAAACAGTGGGGGCTCCTAGGTCGGAGAAGGCTCTGAATACCAACTTGTAATGCCCAGGATGGAGTTATACCTCCTACGTGTCGAGGCACGACTTAAAGGCATAAATCCATCCTAGAATGATCTCAAGTTTGGTAATCTTTGCACATCTCATGTAAAAGAGGGGATTGTAAACATAAATAGTTGGCTTACACTCGCCACGTCACAGAATTACAATTCAAGTCTCAAACATCATACATTAATAACATCACAACCCTCTAAGGGCAAAATCCAAATGTCAAGATACCAAACTAAAATAAATAAACCACAGGCGGATCGAATCCTAGTAGGAGTCTCCACTACTGATCATCCGGATATCGCACAAAGTACCGACTACGCTCCTCGTCGTACTCCCAGTCTAGCTCGGTGCCATCACCTGGATAGCTCACAACTGGACCTGCATCTGGTGTGGTGAAGTAACTGTGAGCCACAGAGGACTCAGCAATCCCGTTCCCGGGTAACAAGACTATTTAAGCCTTGGGAGAGGATAAAGGCTGAAGAAATGAATAAGTGTCTGCAGCAGCAACTAGCAACTAGCTTACGTGAGTGAGAGCGAGAAGAGAAAGCCTCGGACGAGAAGTGATCACGAAGTGATCCTAGCTACAAGCTCAACAAACATAACCCCTCCGTGTTCAACTCCCGAATCCCTATTCGAAAATTGACGGTCACGGAACGCACGCTGGTAGTGTATTAGAAACATTGTGTCAAGTTATCTACAACCGGATATTAACAAGCTCCCATCTGCCACATAACCGCGGGCACGGCTTTCGAAAGTTCATAACCCTGCAGGGGTGTTCCAACTTGACCCATTACAAGCCCACGATCCGCGGAGTCGCAACTCCAAGGTGGGAAGACCCGAGTATTCTCGGAATCCCGTGCTCAAGATATACCGAACTAAGGTAAAACTAATCCAGCAAATCCTCCCGGCGTGCCGACACCCTGATAGTAACCGCGCGTATCTCGTCTCAGGCCACGACCGGATGGGACAAGCTACGGGTTTTTACCAGACCTTGAGTTTCCTCGAGGTGGCCCCGCAGGTTGCCCGTTTCGGACCAACACTCATGTGGAGCACTGGCCCGGGGTTGTTGATTAAGAAAAAGGGTTTATAACTCCCTATGCAAGTTTAGTTTGTTATTAGGCAAAATAGTACCAATGTTGGGACTTGCTGGAAAAGACTTAGCACTTAGCGGTTTATCGAGGGGGTCCCATACACCCCAACCGTGTTAGGAACGCATAATCAAGGAACATAACACCGGTTTATACGGTTCCTAACGGCATGAGTGGAACAAATCACCAACCAAAAGGCTTAGCCTTCCACCCTTGCCAATATATAGATGATTTCATTTAGCAATTATATAGTGTGATAAAACCCAACCAAACTTCAACATGAAGCAAGCATCTTCGATCTTCACCTGCAACTATCAACGCTATAATAAGGGCTGAGCGAAGCGTACTTAGCCAAGCAACAGTTTGCATAGGTAGGTTGGTTAAACATGGCAATGGTTTACAAGTAGGAGGCTGACAAGAAGATCATGGGCATCGAGGCAAAACTATAGAGCGGAACTACTAGCAATAGGCAAAGATAGTAATGTTATCGGGGTTCGGTCATCTTGCCTGAAGTGAAGTCGTTCGGATCGTAAGAAGGGTCCTCGTGCTCAACCTCGTTGGAAACCTCGTGCTCGTACTCGAACTCGGACTCTGCTCCCGGCTCTAAACAAAACAATCACACCAAGCACAAATCAACAAGATGCAATGCGCACTCGAAAATGATGGATGCATGAAGGATGCACTAAGGATGCACACGGAGCACGTAAAATATAACTCAAGCAAAACACCTCAAAACATGATAACAATATGATATTATTAAACTACACAGAAAATCAATCAAGTTTCATATAAGATTCGCTGAAATCGGAGTTACGGGCTAAAAGTTATGCCCGAAACAAGAAATGAGCGAAAGCTGAAAATTACAGCAACATAGCAACTTCGGAGCACAAAATAATTAAGCTACAGCACCCAAACAACATGGCAAAGGACATGAACACAAACTAGACATATACTACAGCAACTAAGTCCAAAGGTGCACCCCCAAAGGAGTCACGGTTCAATAGCAATGAACTTGGACATACTGAACTTGACAATAAAATTCTGGCAGCAGAATTTTATTGAAACTTTAAAGCAAAAGATAAATATGCTACAGCCACTTAAATAGACATGTGAAAACATGAATGGAAAGCCAACAATATATACTACAAGGAACAATCAAGATCCACTCCAAAACTATCATGCTTTGTCCTAGAACATCACACGAACATGGCGTCGGAACGTTACAGATTTCAGACTTGGTGAAAATCCACCAAGTCCTAAAACAGCAATTTCATCATAGCATATAAAAGAGCATGTTTAAGTCACCTCGAAACTAATCATGGCAAGTGGTAAGCACCTCATCAAAGTACACATGAAGGTGATTCCGAAACACACAAGCATGCTTCATGGAGATAAACACAACGATAGCAACGAGCTCAACAAGATGGCATTTCATCACAAGTGAAACAACATCACAGCCACATGGCACTTTGCAACGATGATAAACATGGCAAGAATAAATCTATCATGCAACCTATCACATACAACATGTAGATCATGGCAAGACAAACACGTGGACATGTCATTTGCATCATTCGGACAAACGAGCTAAAAGATATCACATGGCAAAGATGGCATAAAAACATCACATAGCAGCAGTTTATATCACGATGCACTCTTGCAACAGCAAAACAAGCACCTAGATGATCTCTAACATGCATGACAACAAAAGATAAAACGTAGTGCACGATCCCACGAACGTCTGGACATGCTATATGCGCGAAACGGAGCACCACACTAAAAGTTACAGCAGTTAGATTATAGCATCAGACAACAAAATTACTGGGACTTAGGAGAAAAAAGGGGGGGATCAACCTCAGATCTGGGCTGGAAGAGGTCAACGGGCTGGAGAGGCGGTGGATCCGGGCCGGCGGTCGCGGCTTCGCGGCCCGCAGCCTGAGCGGAGGAGTGAACCGGCCCGCGGCCTGGGCCGGGGAGGCCCGCGCTGGCGGCTGCGGCCTGCGGGAGGGAGGCGGCCCGCGGTGGCCTGGCCCGAGGCCTCAGCGAGCGGCGCGCTGGAGCGGGGGGCGAGTGGGCCGAGCGGGGCGCTGGGACCTGGAGGCGGTCGGCCCAGGCGGGATCTCCCTGGCGAAGCGAGGCGATGGCTGGCGCTCGGGCCTGGCGAATGGCTCGGTGCGGAGGCTCAGCTCGGGCAATGGCTGACGGCGGCGACCTGGAGGCCTGGCGGCTGGAACGGCTCGCGAGTGAAGCGCCAGTAGGATCGGGGCGTTGACCCCGATCGAGATCTGGATCGGCTGCTCTGGAGCGAGGGGAACGGCGGGACGGCGTTGGGAAGATCGGGGCGATCGATCCCCAGGGCGGCGGCTCGGTCGTTGGCTGGTTCCTCGGGAACTGGCCAAGTGGCAGTGAGGTGGTGGTGGATCCAGAAATTTAGGGGGAGAAGGTGGAGGAAGAAGAGACTAGGGTTAGGGATGCCAAAAATAGACTAGCGGTCTATTATATAGCAGATTTTTTTAGGGTTAGGGGGGATTTAGGGGTGCTAGGAGCCCTCCGATCGCGATCCGACGGATCCGATCGCGGGGGTAGTTTAGATGGGCCTAGGAGACGGTAGTAGACTGCAGGAGGGATGTTTCTGGGACACAAAGTGAAGGCACTTTGGACCCACATGAATAACTGATGGGATAGCCAACGGAGTCCAAACGCGACGAGATTTGAGAGGCGGGTTGCAAACAACAAAACAACAACACACACAACAACCTCGCGGCACACCGGTAACGTTACTCGCCCAAACAACAAAGTAGGCCTTCGGGACGTCACGGACACGTGAGGGAGCTCCGGAACGCGAAACGGACAACGGGAAGGAACGCGTGGAACCGGAAGCAACCGACAACACAAAGGCAATGCGATGCACATGTCTACATGATATGAATGAATGCCACACACTCACATAACAAAACGATGAAAACCCGAAAGACAAAGAACCCGGAATGGAAATAGATGAAGCCGGAGATATATTATATACCCAAAAGGGAAGGTATTACATCCGGGGCATTACAACACGTGCTTGCCGTACTTACGAATAGGCCTGGTGAAGGTGCCTCCAGATTTGGCGTAGCCGGGGAGAACATCATCAAGAACCTTCTTGACATTTGTGTAGTCTACTTTCGACTGACGGTCCGGGTCGAAATACGTGGCCATGGAATATTTGGGGCTTAGGAGGATGAGCGTGCACTGTGTGTCACTGCAGAAAACACGGAATGTTAAAAGAAAAACGATCGAAATCTAAGAATTCATATGTTACGGGGCGGTTGAGGCGGATGACTTACTCGGGAAAGTAAGGCACGAGGAAGTTATCCTTATCTCGGTTTGCCAGCATGACGCCTTCGAGGTAAGAACTCGCGACTTGCCGGTCCCCAGCGCTGCCCAAGATCTTGGCACGCATGTAGAAGGGCTCGACTATCACGATGTCCGGGGTCTTGTCGCAAATGATCCGCATCTCCATACTCAGTGAAAATAGCCGAACGAAGGTGTAGTGCAGCGGAAGAAGATTCAACATAGCGTGGATGTCATCAAACCGCAGGACGATCGTACCCCCGAGGGAGTTATCCACAAAGCCCTTGCCCTCTGGCACCTTGGCCGCGAAAACCGGGTATGCCACATCCTTCTCTCTGAGACGCCGCTTCTCCAAAGAAAGAACACTGTCATGCAGACTCCGCATAGCACCGGTTGCAGCATCGAGCATATTTCTCGGTAGCATCGGCCTACCCGCCACATGCACCCTCCTCATTACATCCTCAGGTGAAGGTGGCCCGTCCTGAGCACGGATCGTACTCGGTGCCGGCTGGCTCGCTCCCTTGTTAGTTTTTCTTTTGCGTGCCTTCTTCTTGATCTCTTGAATTGGGACCGAGTTCTGCTCAGAGACCGCCTTCTTGAGTGTGTTGGGGCTGATAATATTTCGCACCTCGCCTATCTGAGGCTCGGTGAAGTCGGCAGCTGGAGGCGTCTCCTGAGAGCTGAACGGCAGACGACGCCTGTTGCAACTTGGCTTCTCCGCGGTACCAGCTAGATCGCGCACGTCTTTTGTCGGGTTGGGTTCTTGAGAAGGGGGGCCCATGAAGTCGTCACCGTACCCATGATCGGCAAAGTACTGATCGACGTTGGCAAATGTATCGTCGTCGTCATCATTCTGATCCTGTGCCATATGCATGTTTGGATCCAGTGGCATAGGGATTTCCGGCACCGTTGCGGCGGTCTTGCCATGGGGACGACTTGGCGCCGGCACGACTGGCGGTGTTGTCTTTGGGGTGGTTTCCCCCGCCCCCAAACGAATCTGGCTCTTCGGCCAAAGCAGGGGCCAGCTCAAGCAGGCGCTGAGGGTCATCACGTCATCATCGTCGGCCCCGACAGGTCGAATCGGAGGTAACACCTCGCCGCAGCCTGGCAGCACTCGAACCTGTTGAACCCTAAACAGGTTGGGTGGCATCTGGGTACCGTGGAACAAGGGGTTGCCTGGTTGAACGATTTTGCCCTTGGCGACATCGACCAACTCGTTGTTCACGAAGTGCAGGAGAGTGCACGGAACGTCGGTGGCGCCCTGCGAAAACATGTAGGGCGTCAGGGATGCCCAGTCAAAGGCAAGGAGATGAAGTCCTCGGCCGAGAGAGGCTTAATTAGTTACCATGATGATGGCGTCGAGCTCGGCTAATGTCGAGGCACCGCCAACGGCGGGCGTGCAGTTGACGGAGGGGCCGCTTGCTGCAGAGGTGCCGGACGGCGTACACCCGGGTGCATTAAGCTCCCGTGCCGGCGTCGGAGACACCAATGCCGCCTCCGCCGGAGACACCAATGGCCCCGCCATCGTGTTCTGCGAGTTGCTGGCCGTGAAGCTGGGAATCGGGGGCGGCCCCTGTTGGCCACCCGCAATCCACGCCTGCAACCCCTCGATCAAGCTAGGCACAATGGCGGTGATCGTCGCTTCGAGCTGTTGTTGCACTTGCTCTTGGACAATCTCCGGAATCCGCGCCACCTGTGCCTTGAGTTTTTGAACCTCGCGCGCCTGGCTTTCCGAGCTGGTCTTTTTCTCCTTTCGCCCACCAGCGTTATAGTATGACGACCATTTTGTCGACAAGCCTTTGCCGGCCACACGACCAGCTGACGTCGGCTTCTCGAGCTTATCCTTGTTCTTCATTACATTCAACGCCCTATTTAGAGTCGTGTCCCAAGGGATGCTCTTAGTCGACCCCGCGCTACTGCTTTCAGTCGCCTGCGGAAGGAATGTGAATCATTTAGAAATTTGGCTTCATTAATTAGAATGCAACCATATGGAGCTAATTACGCGGGGGTGTATTCCTTACCAGAACAGCCTCAAGCGCCCTGGTCTTCGGATCCGTGGTAAGCTCCTTTGTTTTCGGGTCCTTCTTGTACGGGGCCCTGACAAAGTTCCTGGTCTGCTTGTCACCGTATTTATCGAAGAGGGGCGGTAGGCCTTGCTCGGCACGGTCCGCCTCCTCCTTGTCCCATATAGGCTCCGCCACTCTGTAACCGCCGGGACTGAGTGTGTGTTCCCCTAAGTTGAGCTCCCGCATTTCTTTCCCCCACTGACTTGATTCGGAGTGTGCGGTGCTCGAGCAATTGATCTTGAAGTCGTTGTAGTCATCTTCGGTGATCGAAGGATGTTTCTCCTTGATCTTCTCATAACTCTCACCTTTCTCGATCATTCTCTTCACATTGGTTTTCCAAGTAGACAGGGCCTTTCTCATCTTCGTGAGGGCAGCATTGTTCACTTTATTCCCTTTGAGGCTTGTGTTATCAAATTGAGTGGGGAACTTGTATCGTTCGTGCAGCTTCGTGAAGAGGAGGTTGCGCAAGCTCCTGCCTGATGCCCATTGATTTCAAGTCTGCCCTTGCTTTCGGCCCATCTTTGGTCCTCTCCGGCATGTTGAGCAGGGTACCAAGCAGACTCTCGCACACGTTCTTCGTGATATGCATTACATCAAGGCTGTGAGGCACACGGTGGATCTTCCAGTACGGCAAGTGCTAGGCTTCTCGCCCCTCGTTGGTTACCCCAAGTGGAAGGTGTGAGATGTAGTGTTGCGGTAGTTTTTCCCTTGGCAAAGATACCAAGGATCGAATCCCCAGAGACTCCTAGGTTCAACAAGAAGGTGTCAACTGCTACGGCGCCAGATATTAGCAATCAACGTGGACCTGCACACAGATACAAATAACTTTGCTCCCAACGAGTACAGAGAGGTTGTCAATCCCTCCGGCCTTGTAGTTCACAAAGGATTAAACGCAAGTGATAGTAGTGATAGATATAATTGCAATAGTAAATAAAAGCGAAAAGTAAATAGCGGATGTGATCAATGATGGTAATATGAACCGGAGTCTCATGATGTTCACTAGTGATGTCTCTCTCCCAAAAGACGATAAAACAGCTATGTGAGGTAAACGAATTACAGCTGGGCAATTGACAGGACCATGTGCGCAAACCAATGCTGACTACATTGCAAGAAAGGTTGAGGTTCAAAGCATGGGCGGTACGCCAAAGTAAGTAGACCGAAATCCATCAATATCTACTACTAATCATCCACCTTGAGATATCTATCCAGAACATCTCGCTGGTATTAAGTTGCGAGTCCCACCCATAGTGTAAACTCAATGCAACAGACAACTGCATTAAAAGAACTTTGCGTAAAGTAAACAATCCTTGCACCCGCGGGCACAAGCACCGTTGTTTTCCCCCTTGTGGCAACAGCACATCCCCTAGACTCATGTTTCTGTCACTCAAACTAGTCATCGAGGGGCATGAACCCACAATCAAGCATAACGTTCCCTCTTGGAGTCACTACCTATTACTTGGCCAAAGCAATAAATAACAACGGAGAACATGCAAGAATTACTTACGAACATAAATATAAAAGAGGTAGATCAAATATATTACTCAAGCACAATCTGAACATCATCTCATAATCCATCGGATCCCAGCAAACTCATCATAGCAACAACATAAGGATTACATATGTGCCTCGATCATGTAGGGCAGCTCACGAGGACTAATTAGTGAAGCACAAGAACGGGAGGAGAACATCACATAGCTACTGGTCATGGACTCATGGTCCAAGGGAGACTACTCACAACTCATCCGGGAGGCGTCCATGGTGGTGGAGAGGCTCCCGGTGGTGATCCTCCCCTCCGGCAGGGTGCCGGGAAGAGTTCTCCTGGTGCTCCCGATCTTGGAAGCGGTGGCGGCGGCGGAACAGAGATGAGATCACGAAAAGAGTTCCTCCCTCAAGGGTTTCGGGAGACGCTTTAAATATATGCCAAAGGGGGGCATCGGAGGAGCCTCGGGGGGCCCAGGCGCCCCCTGGCGCGGCCCAGGGGGGGTCGCCGCCAGGGCGCCTGGAGCCCTGGTGGCCCCCCCCCTCCCCCGGCTGTCCTTCGGGCGCACGGTAGTTTCTGGAACGCTGATTTTTTATATAATTTTTCTGGATTTTTCCTGGCAGTTCTCGTAATGTGAAAACCTGAAATACAAAAACAGCCGAAAACAGAAACTGGCACTGGGGTGCACTGAGTTAATAGGTTAGTCCAAATATGATCAAAACTGTATGGAGGTGTATAAATATCATAGCAATATCACCCAAAAGAGGCATGGAGCAAGCAGAAATTATAGATACGTTTTGGACGTATCAGCAAGTCCCAGAAAACAGACCTCGTTTTCTATACCTTCAGCAGCGGCTCTGGCGCCTTTCGCTTCTTTCCCGGCTCTGGCGCCTTTTGCTTCTTTCCCGGCAGTGGGCAATCTTTCCAATTTTTCAACAGCTCGTCTATTTCCTCGCCGCTCCTCGTACGCGGGCGTCCTCGGGGTTCGGTTTCACCATCGAACAGATCCTTGCGTTTTCTCCACAGGTCATCGTCGCGAAGCCACCTTCGATGTCCCATGAACACGGTTTTCGAAGACCCGGGATCTCTATCTAGCTGGCGATACGTTGTGTCATCCATGCACCTGACGCATTCAGAAAATCCGTGGACCACCTGCCCCGCGACATATCCGTAACCGAGATAGTCGTGCACCGTCGTGAGCAGCGCGGCTCTCATAGGGAAATATTCTTTCTTTGCGGCGTCCCACGTATTGGCTGGCGTTTTCCACAGTGTGTCTAGCTCCTCTTTCAGCAGCCCCAGATACAGATTGATGTCGTTCCCTGGTTGTTTCGGTCCTTCAATTAGCATACTCATGTGAATGTACTTCCTCTTCATGCACAACCAGGGGGAAGGTTATACATCCACACAAACACAGGCCAGGTGCTATGTGTGCTCCTCTGGCTGCCAAACGGATTGACTCCATCGGTGCTCGTGCCCAGCACGATGTTCCTTGGATCGTTCCCAAATTCTAGGTCTTCGAAGTTCAACACTTGCCACTGGCTCGCATCCTTAGGGTGACTCAGCATCTTGTCTTTTTTATCTATCTCCGGATCATTTGCGTCATCTTCTCGCTTCTTCTCCTCCCTATCCGCGTGCCAACGCAGGAGCTTTGCTACCTTAGGGTCCGCGAAATACCGCTGCAGACGAGGAGTGATCGGAAAGTACCACACCACTTTTCGAGGAGCTTTCTTCCTCTTCTTGTATCGAGTGACGCCACACACCGGACATATGGTAGACTCCGCGTGCTCGTCCCGATAAATTATGCAATTGTTCATGCACACATGGTATTTCACGTGCGGTAAATCCAGAGGACACACGATTTTCTTCGCCTCCTCCAAACTGGTGAGGCACTTGTTCCCCTTGGGAAGACATTCGTGCCAGAATGACATGTTCTCGTCGAAGCATGCGTCGGTCATTTTGTGTTTTACCTTCATCTCCAGAGCCATGAGCGTTACTTTCAGGCGGGTATCCTCGGTCCTGCATCCTTCATACAATGGAGTAACCGCGTCTAACTCAAGTTGATCCATCTTGGCTTTCTCTCGGGCGGCAGCTCTTGCGTTATCGGTCTGCTTGAGAAGCAGCTCTTGAATATGAGGGTCCTGCACCCAGCCCATCGATAGTCCAGCGTCGTCTGCTCCGCCGGCATCATCATCTTCATGATCATGCCCGTCGTCTGCTCCGGCATATTCCTCATCATCATGTCCTGCATCTTCTACATGATGACTGTGTACAGCATCACCGTCGTGATCATCTCCTGGGGATTCTTCGTCTTCTCGCCCGCCCGAGCCGCGGTGGTTGTCTTGCTGCCCTTCCTCATTTCTTGCCCGGCCCCCATGGACGACTTCGTAGTCATCTTCATCACCTTGCCACCGATAGCCATCCATGAAACCACGCAAGAGCAGGTGGTCCCGCACCTACCCGGAATCCGGGTCCGCAATAAGGCTCTTCAGCTCGCATCTTCGACACGGATATCTTATCTCCGTCTCGTTCTTTTGAAGCATCTCGGCCTTCGCGGACCTCAAAAACCTATTCACGATGCCTTCGGTCATCGTGCGCACCATGGTCGCCTGCGGGGTAGAGCAAAACGATATTTTAGAACCAAGAAAAAATTTGCCATGACTTTCCCTAAAAATAGGACAAAAAAGAATGCTTAATGCCAAAATTCTCACCGAAACAGAAATGAATCAACATTCCGGGAAAATATTGGCAACTATCGCATTTCAAATACCGGTACACCTCCAAACACAAACACATATGCAACACAACAAACATATGCAACACCACGAACATACATAGATCTAGCTAGGCCATAAAAAGTGCATGTGCACATTGTTGTATGGAGAACAACATAAATATAGCTTCCCCCCTTACTTACCTATCAAAACAAGGTAATTTAACCACTTAATTTGAATGAATATATGGTGGAAATGAGGTGAAAAAGAGGAGGGACCCGAGAGGAGAGGAGGTGGAGAGAATGAAGTGGGGGAGAAAGTGAGTGTGGGTAGGAGAGGCTGTCCAAAATATCTTGTTGCTGCCCGCTTACTAATGGCGCACCAACTATAAATGCGCCATTAGTAATCAAGGTTACTAATGGCGCATTTATAGTAGGTGCGACATTACTTGTTTTGCAAAAAAAAATAACATACTAATGGCGCACTGTCACACAGTGCGCCATTACTAGTTTAAACTAGTAATGGCGCACTCTGGGACAATGTGCCATTAGTAGTTTTGTAAAAAAAGAATAAAAAATATCATAAAAAAAAGAACATTAATGCCGCACATTACTCCTGGTGCGCCATTACTAGTTACAACTAGTAATGGCGCACTTCGTCTGGATGCGCCATTAGTATGTTTGGACAGGCGCGCTAGTTAAAAAAAAAACTTTTTTATACTAATGGCGCACCCTGGGCATGGTGCGCCATTAGTAGTTTGAACTCTAATGGCGTATCTGTTGCTGGTGCGTCATTACTATATACTAATGGCGCACTGTTTGTCTGGTACGCCATTAGTATCAATTCCATCTATAGCCCTTTTCCTAGCAGTGGTATGTCGAAACACAGATGGAGTGTACCAAGGATCGTCAGCTCGTCTTTACGATGATATAACAGATCCAACGATGCTTGAGGCTCTTGCTTGCTGCGAAGCTATGGCCCTAGCTATAGACCTCAACATTCAAAAGTTGTGGATTGCATCTGATGCTTCTGTTGTGATCAAGGCGATAAATGAAGGGAGCCGATGCACCTATAGTTCGATGCTGAAGGAGATTGAGCACAGGCGGCGAGACTTCCAAGTTGTGGAATTTGTCCATGAAGGCAGAGAGTTCAATACACACGTGCACAATCTGGTTAAGTGTTCTCTGTCCTTAGATCACGGTCGGTATGTTTGGCTCCTGAAGCCTTGGGATGTAATAATTGTACACGTTGTCGTTGATTAATAAAGACCGTGGTAATCCTCAAAAAAAAAAAGATGGATGATAACTCTTGTTGTGGGCAATTCCTATTTCACAAGTAGGTCACTCGCATTAGCATTTCTTCTGTTTCATTTTTCCTTTTTTTTTTACATATTTTGTATTTCTTTTATGTTTTTCATATTTTATTTTTCCAAATCAGTGATTTTTTTAACTTGTGAACTATTCCAATTCGTAAAGTTTTTATAAAACTGTGAATGTTTTTTCAAATTCATGATATTTTCTGAAAATCACACATCATTTTTTAAATTCATGAACAATATAATAATTTGCGAACATTTTTTCAATATGAAAATATATTTTTAATTCAACAATTCTAAAATTCCAAGAATATTTTTTGAATTTTTTATTTTTAAAATTTTGGAGAATTTCAGAAAATCGTGAATATTTTTTAAAAATGTTTCTACATTTTCAGAATCGGTAAACGTTTTTTGAAATTCAACATTTTTTTGAAATTATTGAACATTTTATGAATTTTCTGAAAATTTCATGAATCAGTGCACATGTTTTTAGTTTGGATATATTTTAATTTTATTATAATGTTTTTAAACAATTGAACATTTCATGAATTGGTGAATTTTGAAACCATGATCTTTTTTAAAATTCGTGAAAATTTCATGAATAAATTTTAATTTGGTTAAAAAAATCTGGAACTCCTGAATATTTTTGAGTTTTTTTTATTTTACGAACATTTTTTGAAGTCTAGGAATATATTTCTATATTGTATAAACAGCAAAAAAATAGTGAAAAAATGGTTAAAACCCGTAAAAGAAAGGCGCCCCCGTCCCGTAATGAGCCGACCTAGGTCACGTAGGAGGATAAGTGTTTGGAGGGCATCATTCGACCCGCATGTGGATTAGGAGGTCTCCTATGTGTGAAACCCTAGACAAATCTCTATGTGTGCAACATGGTGCGCACTTATCTCGCAAACAAAACATGGTGCGCACTTGTCTCGCAAAAAAAAACCTTGTCTCAGCTAGCTCCTAGTGGAGTTTGTGGACATTGAAGAATGATTTATGTTTTTAGGGCGCACTTGTAGATACATTCACTGCATCTATATCCGTGTATGTGTAGGAGTCAACATGGATGTCCACGTCCCACTATTGATTTTTGACTGAAAGGAGTTTCAGGTCATGTCTGCACATTACTAAACCCGTGGGGTCACATGCTTAAGTGTCATCGATTTGTGAGTACTGAAAGTATTAGGAGCACGTGGGAAATACACCAAAAAAGTTTCGGAAAAATCAAAAGTGTGATGGAGAGAAAATCAAAAGAGTTTCATAGAAAACCAAGAGTACTGTGAACCAGAAAGATCGTGAAAAACCCTACAAGGCACCGGAAGGTCCAGGAATGTTCTGAAATACTCCAAAACCTTCCAGGAAGTTCTAGAAGACCTTATGGGTTAATCTCCTTGGCTGGCAAAGTCGGGGCAGACACATGGCCCAAAGGTGCCTATATAGTGGGCGCACCCACTAGCCTCAGAGCAAAGGCATAGGGCGGCGGCTAGGATTTGGGGCGTCAGCCCTATGAGGAAGCAACCCCTCCGCTAATCCTTGGCCCTCCCTTGTGTCTGTGTGTGTGCGCGTGTGCGTGTGGGTGCGGGTGGGGGTGGGTGCGCGTGTGCGTGCGCGTGCGCGCATGCGTGCGTGTGTGTGTGGGGGGGGTGTGCATCCTACGAGGTAGTTACACTCATATCTTGTATATACTTTTTTATCATTCTAAGTATGTTCATATACTATATTGTCTATAATATTTCAAAGGAAGCTATGTGAAAAAATTGTCTGTGAGTCTATAGTTTTTTGTAAACCGAGACTGTTACCTAAAATATCATCCATAAGACTCTACTCTTTATACCCAACTATACCACACATCTTTAAAACAATTAAATAAGTATCCATTCATACCTATTCTTTTGTTCCTATTAGATAATTCGATCAAACCATACGGAAGCAACAAAACACTCATGGTGAAAACCTTCCATCTTGAGCACCTTGACCGATCTTATTTGAAAAATATAGATGTTGTTGTCCAAGACAAGTGGTACCCTTAGTAATGTGCTTGGTAGTGAGTAGGCAAGGACACACATGACACCCTTATAGTGAAGGTCGACGTACACCCACAAAGTGACACAATGATGGCTTTTAAATAGGTTTAGTCGCTTCATCGGAGCGTGACCTGTGTCATACGAGGAAGGATTGTCGAGAGTGGTATTCACTGCACGAAATACCTAAGGTGTTGCCACTTCCGAAGTCCAATGACTTACGAAAATTCTGGAACCCTCGGACTCTAGTTTCCAGCCTCCCGTTGAGCCTGAGCTGAGAGTGACCCTTCTCTTGAGTTTATTCAAGTCAACTATTGAAAGATTTACATGCCCGGGGGAGGGGGACTTATACGATCTAGATGTCCTTGAAAATTGACCAAGCCTGCCCTTGAGAAGAAGAGGTGACATGGTAAAACTACATAATCCTTTTTCCTTGGGTCCATGAGCCCCTAGTTGGTCTAGGAGGGGAATTCACCTAGGGAGATTCTCTCTGACATATGATGCTTTTTATAGTGATTGTGCTTCTTTACTCATTTGACTTACCTTTGACTTATTCTTTCATACACTCTTCTTCCTTTGATTTGTTGACCATGAAGACTTATTTGGGGTTTTGTTGACCTCCTCACATGACTTGTGTTGACTGTTTCATTGACACTCCATGTGGAGTGCCATCTACGATTTGGATGGGACCCCCACTGTAATTTTGGTTATTCCCTCAACATAAGCCCGCTTGAGTCGGAGTCATCATTGTGTTCGTTGTGTCTTTGGGTCAATAATCTTGATCTTAGAAAGCTTCTCTTGGTGCCTTGGTCTTGTCGGAATCCAACTACAACTTTGCGGGGTTGGTGCCATGCGATTATATTACGTGTGAGGTGTGGAAAAGACGAAAGTAAAATTCATGAAAAGTAGAAAATGTAAATTCAATCAAACAGATACAAAATAGCGGAAAAAGTAGAAATACAAAATCCCCATGAATGTCCATGTAGCATCGATCACACAGATCAGATTGACAACACACACTCTCCAGCACATATAAAAGTCCGCAACAAAAATTTTTATCAACACCCTACTACCCATAAAAAAAATATCAACAACCTACTATTGTCAAGGGTGGAATTTGACTCCGGATCATTGGGTGATTGCGCCATTCAATTGCTTAGTTCGATGGCAGATTGGGGACGGCGCTCGGGTTCTTTCTCGAAGGACAGATGGATATATGGAGCGAGTATAGCTGATATCGCACTGACGATTCTATTGAAGGTCAGGACGCATGTCATCAACATGAGATTGAATATGGATATTATTGGAGACCTTTCCTTTTTTTTGACAGAAAGACTGTAAGGGAACCCCTTACAGTATAATTGGTGCAACGAACCCAAATTGCAAGTACCATGCCTTGAACCTGGGTGGGCAGAAGGCATCATCACCTTCCCACCGCTAGGCTATGCCTTAATCTTTCCCTAGAGGAGTTGGCTGAATTTATTCGCCTTTGGGAAGTACCGATCAAGATTTAGCTGATCCCTAGAATTGACGACAAAACCATATGGGCGTGGAATGCTAAAGGAAAGTACTAGGAATCATCGACTTATAAGATGCTATGTGAAGGAGGAATTAGGTTTCAGTTAGCAGCGACAGTCTGGAAGAGGTGGGAACCGTTATCCTGCAAGATTTTCATGTGGTTAGCGGTTCAATACCGATTATGGATATTGGACAGAATATTCAGACATGGTTCGCAACACCAGACTTCCCCTTGCTTCTTCTGCGACCAGGAAGAGGATACAGTTGACCATCTCTTGCTTCAATGTGTGTTTGCAAGACATGTGTGGTATCTCTGCTTCTCTAAGGTGGGCATTGATTAGGTAATCCCCCCCCCCCGCCTCAGGCATGATTGAGGATTGGTGGTCGATGCTACCTCTTGAGCTTGCGTTGTATTCCCTCAAAGAGGAAAGGGAGATGCAGCACAGTAGCGTTAAGTATTTCCCTCAGTTTTTTTGAACCAAGGTACCAATCCAGTAGGATACCACGCGCCAGTCCCTCGCACCTGCACAAACAAATAAGAAATTCGCAGCCAACGCGATAAGGGGTTGTCAATCCCTTTACGGTCACTTACGATAGTGAGATCTGATAGAGATGATAATTATATTTTTGGTATAGAAACAGAAAGTAAAGAAAGCAAATAACAACGGCGACAGAAATTGGCTAGTTGACGGGAAAGTAATATGATAAAGATAGACCCGGGGGCCATAGTTTTCTCTAGTGGCTTCTCTCATGATAGCGATATTCTACGGCGGGTAAACAAATTACTATCGAGCAATTGATAGAAAAGCAAATAATTATAAGACTATCTAGGCATGATCATTGTATATAGGCATCACGTCCGAGATAAGTAGACCGAAACGATTCTGCATCTACTACTATTACTCCACACATCGACCGCTATCCAGCATGCATCTAGTGTATTGAGTTCATATGAACAGAGTAACGCCTTAAGCAAGATGACATGATGTAGAGGGATAAACTCAAGCAATATGATGAAAACCCCATCTTTTTATCCTCGATGGCAACAATACAATATGTGCCTTGCTGCCCCTACTGCCACTGGGAAAGGACACCGCAAGATTGAACCTAAAGCCAAGCACTTCTCCCATTGCAAGAACTATAGATCTAGTAGGCCAAACCAAACCAATAATTCGGAGAGTCTTGCAAGGATATTATGAGCACACATAAAAAGTTCAGAGAAGAACCAAATATCTTTCATAGATAACCTTGATCATAAACTCACAATTCATCGGATCTCGACAAACAACACCGCAAAAAGAGATTACATCGAATAGATCTCCTCGAAGACCGAGGAGAACTTTGATTGAGATCCGGAGAGAGAGAAGAAGCCATCTAGATACTAGCTATGGACCCGAAGGTCTGTGGTAAACTACTCACAACTCATGGTGAGGGCGATGATGATGATGATGAAGGCCTCCGTGATGGATCCCCCTCCCGGAACAGGCTCCAAGATGGGATCTCCACGGGAACAGCAGCTACGGCGGTGGAATTAGGGTTTTCTCTCTGCGTATGGAGTTTCTGGGGTACGTAGGTATATATAGGAAGAAGGAGGGCACCGGGGGCCATGTGGGCCAGCCTCGAGGCAGGGAGGCACGCCCCCCCACCCTCGAGGGCTGGTCCCACGGCCCCTGACTTGGCCCCGAAGACTCCCGAGCGAGATTTCCTCCAAAAATATCTCTCGCAAAGGTTTCATTCCGTTTGGAGTCGCGTGTCATATAAACAGAACGGTGGAAAGTTGCATGGAAATATATCTCGGAATGGCTATGGAAATGCCATGATAGCTAGGTATGGTGGCTATTTTGAGGAACAATATGGTGGCTGTTTTGAGGAAGGATATATAGTGGGTTTATGGCACCGGCGAAAGTTGCGCGGTACAAGAGAGGCTAGCAATGGTGGAAGGGTGGGAGTGCGTATAATCCATGGACTCAACATTAGTCATAAGAACTCATATACTTATTGCAAAAATTTACGAGTCATCAAAACAAAGCAATAAACGCATGCTCCTATGGGGGAGGTTGGTAGGAGTTAACCATCGCGCGCCCCCGACCTCCACACAAAGGTTGACACTCTACAAATACCTCATGCTTTAACTTAGTCACATAGCGGTTCACCATACGCGCATGCTACGGGAATCACTAACCTTAACACAAGTATTTATCAATTTCATAATAACTCCACGAGCATGACTCTAATATCACTATCCTCATGTCTCAAAACAATTATCAAGCATCCAACATCTCTTTCTATTCAATGCACTTGGTGTGAATTTTTTTACTACATTGACATTGGATGTTTATCATGTGAAGACTAGTTTCTTTAGCCTAAACACTTTACCATGTTGTTTTAATGGACTCTCAAATAGATCTAAGTGAAGCATGATAGTTCAACAATTTCTACAAAATATTACCACCACCATGCTCTAAAAGATATAAGTGAAACACTAGAGCAAAAACTATTCAAATCAAAAGATATAAGTGGAGCACATAGAGTGTTCTAACAATTTCTAGGCCATATTTAACTCTCTCAAATAGGTGTGACCAGCAAGGATGATTGTGACAAACTAACAAGCAAAGACTCAAATTATACAAGACGCTCCAAGCAAAACACATAGCATGTTGCGAATAAAAATATAGCTCCAAGTATAGTTACCGATGGATGAAGACGAAAGAGGGGATGCCTTCCCGGGGCATCCTCAAGCTTAGGCTTTTGATTATCTTGAATTTACTTGGGGTGCCATGGGCATCCCCAAGCTTAGGCCTTTGCTACTCCTTGTTCCATAGTCCATCAAAGCAATACTCAAAACTTGAAAACTTCACAACACAAAACTTAGACAAAAATTCTCGTGAGCTCCGTTAGTAAGAGAAAGCAAACCACCACTCAAAGGTACAGCAAGGAATTCATTTTTTGTTTATATTGGTGTTAAACCTACTGTACTCCAAGTTCTATATGGTTAATATCCTCTAATATTACTCATATATGCATCGGAATAAGCAAACAACACACGAAAAACAGAATCTGTCAAAAACAGAACAGTCTGTAGTAATCTGCTGGGTTCGCCTACTTCTGGAACTCCAAAAATTCAAACTAAATTGGTAAATTTGCGAAATTTGTCTACCAATCCGCAGAAAAATAAATCAACTAAAAAGCATGCTCCAGTAAAATCTGAAGACTACTTTAGAGAGCTCTAACGATTCTGTTTTTCACAGCAAGATCATATAAACTTCACACAAGTCTTACCAAAGGTTCTACTTGGCACAAACACTAAACAAAACATGAAACCACATCTAAACAGAGGCTAGATGAAATATTTATTCCTTAACAGCAACAAAAGCAAAAAAACATAAAATTGGGTTGCCTCCCAACAAGCTCTTTCTTTATAGCCATTAAGATAGGCTTGAGAATTCAATTATGCTCACATAAAAGACAAGGATTGAAGCACAAAGAGAGCATCATAAAACATGTGACAACACATATAAGTCTAACATACTTTCTATGCATAGGCATCTTATAGGAAAACAAATTACCAAGACAAGCAAGATCTAGCATATGCAAGGAAGAAGAAAGAGCCAATAGCAATCTCAACATAACGAGAAGTAATTTAGTAACATGAAAATTCCTACAACCATATTTTCCTCTATGAAAATAATTGCATGTAGGATCATATGAAAATTCAACAATATAGCTATCACATAACATATTCTCAACATGATGCACATGCATACGGAGTTGACATTCTTCCAAAATAGTGGGAGTAACATTAACTAAAGTCATGACCTCTCCAAACCCACTCTTATCAAACATTTCATAAGATTGGTCATACTCCAAATATGTGGGATCTAAAGTTGACACTCTTCCAAACCCACTTTCAATATTATTGCAAACATTATTATCAATCTCATATTCATCATGGGGTTGAAATAAATTTTCAAGATCGTAAGAAGCATCACCCCAATCATGATCATTGGAACAAGTAGTGGACACAGCAATACTAGCATCCCCAAGCTTAGGGTTTTGCGTATCATTAGCACAATTGACATTAATAGAATTTATAATAACATCATCGCAATCATGCTTTTTACTCAAGGAGCTATCGTGAATCAATTTATGTTTTTCTTTCAATACTTCGTCACAATTTTCAGATTCATAAATTTCAAGCAAAACCCCATAAAGATAATCTAGTGCAGTCAACTCACTAGCAATAGGTTCAACATAATTGGATCTCTTAAAGAGATTAGAAAGTGGGTGAGGATCCATACTTTAGCAAGCGAAGATGTAAGCTAATTGAGGGCACATAGCACACAAGCAAACGAGAGGCAAGCGAATGATACGTCCAAAACGTATCAACAATTTCTGCTTGCTCCATGCCACTTTTGGGTGATATTGCTATGATATTCATACACTTCCATACACTTTTGATCATATTTGGACTAACCTACTAATCCAGTGCACCCCGGTGCCAGTTTCTGTTTTCGGCTGTTTTTGTATTTCAGGTTTTCACGTTACGAGAACTGCCATGAAAAATCCAGAAAAATCATATAAAAATCAGCGTTCCAGAACCTACCTTGCGCCCGAAGGACAGCCGGGGGGGGCCACCAGGGCTCCAGGCGCCCTCGCGGCGCCCCCCCTGGGCCGCACCGGGGGGGCGCCTGGGCCCCCCGAGCCCCGTCTGGTGCCCCCCTTCGGCATATATTTAGAGCGTCCTTCGAAACCCTCGGGACGGGAACTCTTTTTCGCGATCTCATCTCTGTTCCGCCGCCGCCGCCGCTTCCAAGATCGGGAGCACCAGGAGAACTCTTCCCGGCACCCTGCCGGAGGGGAGGATCACCATCGGGAGCTTCTCCACCACCATGGATGCCTCCCGGATGAGTTGTGAGTAGTCTCCCTTGGACCATGAGTCCATGACCAGTAGCTATGTGATGTTCTCCTCCCCTTCTTGTGCTTCACTAATTAGTCCTCGTGAGCTGCCCTACATGATCGAGGCACATATGTAATCCTTATGCTGTTGCTATGTTGAGTTTGCTGGGATCCGATGGATTATGAGATTATGTTCAGATTGATCTTGAGTAATATATTTGATCTACCTCTTTTATATTTATGTTCATAAGTAATTCTTGCATGTTCTCCGTTGTTATTTATTGCTTTGGCCAAGTAATACGTAGTGACTCCAAGAGGGAACGTTATGCTCGATTGTGGGTTCATGCCCCTCGATGACTAGCTTGAGTGACAGAAACATGAGTCTAGGGGATGTGATGTTGCCACAAGGGGGAAAACAACGGTGCTTGTGCCCGCGGGTGCAAGGATTGTTTACTTTACGCAAAGTTCTTTTAATGCAGTTATCTGTTGCATTGAGTTTACACTATGGGTGGGACTCGCAACTTAATACCAGCGAGATGTTCTGGATAGATATCTCAAGGTGGATGATTAGTAGTAGATATTGATGGATTTCGGTCTACTTAATTTGGCGTACCGCCCATGCTTTGAACCTCAACATTTCTTGCAATGTAGTCAGCATTGGTTTGCATTCGTGGTCCTGTCAATTGCCCAGCTGTAATTCGTTTACCTCACATAGCTGTTTTATCGTCTTTTGGGAGAGAGACATCACTAGTGAACATCATGAGACTCCGGTCCATATTACCATCATTGATCACATCCGCTATTTACTTTTCGCTTTTACTTACTATTGCAAACATTATCTATCACTACTATCATTTGCTTTTAATCCTTTGTGAACTACAAGGCCGAAGGGATTGACAACCTCTCTGTACTCGTTGGGAGCAAAGTTATTTGTATCTGTGTGCAGGTCCACGTTGATTGCTAATCCGCGCCGTTAGCAGTTGACACCTACTTGTTGAACCTAGGAGTCTCTGGGGATTCGATCCTTGGCATCTTTGCTAAGGGAAAAAACTTCCACAACACTGCATCTTTCACCTTCCACTTGGGGTAAACAACGAGGGGTTAGAGGCTCATCAAGGAGTATTTTCTGGCGCCGTTGCCGGGGACTCCACTCTTCAGGATAGGGGAGTTGCACGCTATCTTTTACCTTTGCTTTTAGTCTTGTTAGTTTACCTTTCAGTTTTGCTTTAGTACTTTTTATCGAAAAACACAAAAACAGTTATCTCGTTCTTTAGTTGTCATTATGTCGGGTCCTTTTGTCTTTGACGAGGCAGAAGTTCTCACCTTTAAACAAAGAGGTGGGGAAAGTTTGAAAGATGCTTGGTATAGAATTAATGATTCACAAAAAAAGAGCCACCAAGAAGCAACCTACTACTATCTTGCTTAGAAATTTTTATGTTGGAATTACTTCTTGGAATAGGTTTATTCTAGATACTGCTATCAATGGGAATTTCCTAGAGGCCCCAGTTTAGGAGTCTCTTAGTATTATTGAAAATCTTGTTGGGAATCTCCCTGTTGTTAGCATTCGAGAGGACATCACCCTAGCTCACATTATGAAAAAACTTGAAAAGATAGAGCTAGAGATGCCAAGCATTAATAAGATAAATGAGTTGGATCGTAAGATCCAAGGGAATTTGAATAGACTTGATAGCTCCATGCATAAATTTTTTAAAATTTTGGAGACCGTCAAATTCCATGACTTGGACTCTTCTAGAATAGACAAGATTGAGGAAATATTTGATACCCTAGGAACTACCTGATGGGGAACGTAGTATTTTAAAATTTTCCTACGATCACGCAAGATCTATCTACCAGATGCATAGCAATGAGAGGGAAGAGTGTGTCTACGTACCCTCGTAGACCAGAAGCGAAAGCGTCAAGTGACGCGGTTGATGTAGTCGAACTTCTTCACGATTCAACCGATCAAGCACCGAACGTACGGCACCTCCGCGTTCAGCACACGTTCAGCTTGATGACGTCCCACGAGCTCTTGATCCAGTTGAGCTTCATGGGAGAGTTTCGTCAGCACGACGGCGTGGTGACGGATATGATGTATTCATCGGCGCAGGGCTTCGCCTAAGCACCGCGACGGTATGACCGAGGTGTGTTTCTGTGGAGGAGGGCACCGCACACGGCTGGAACAATTCAACTTGTGTGTCTTTGGGTGCCCCCCTGCCCCTGTATATAAAGGAGCAAGAGGGGAGGGCCGGCCGGCCTCCTATGGTGCGGCTAGGGCAATCCTACTAGGAATAGGATTGCAATCCTATTCCTAGTAGGAGTCCACCAAGAAGGAAGAGAGGGAAAGGAAAAGAGGGAGAGGTGGCGCCCCCCCAATCCTAGTACAACTAGGATCCCTAGGTGGGGCGCCGGCCAGCCTCTATGGGCTGCTTCTCTCCTTTCCTCAAGGCCCACTATGGACCATCCCCCCTCGTAGGGGGTTCCGGTAACCCCCTCCGGCAATCCAGTTAAATCCGAAACTTTTCCGGAACACTTCCGGTGTCCGAATATAGTCGTCCAATATATCAATCTTTATGTCTCGGACATTCCGAGACTCCTCGTCATGTCCGTGATCTCATCCGGGACTCCGAACTACCTTCGGTACATCAAAACTCATAAACTCATAATACCGATCGTCATCAAACGTTAAGCGTGCGGACCCTACGGGTTCGAGAACTATGTAGACATGACCGAGACTCATCTCCGGTCAATAACCAATAGCGGAACCTGGATGCTCATATTGGCTCCTACATATTCTACGAAGATCCTTTTATCGGTCAAAACCGCATAACAACATACGTTGTTCCTTTTGTCATCGGTATGTTACTTGCCCGAGATTCGATCGTCGGTATCTCTATACCTAGTTCAATCTCGTTACCGGCAAGTCTCTTTACTCGTTCCGTAATACATCATCTCGTGACTAACTCATTAGTCATTTGCTTGCAAGGCTTATTATGATGTGCATTACCGAGAGGGCCCAGAGATACCTCTCCGACACTCGGAGTGACAAATCCTAATCTTGATCTATGCCAACACCACGAATACTTTCGGAGACACCTGTAGAGCATCTTTATGATCACCCAGTTATGTTGTGACGTTTGATAGCACACAAGGTGTTCCTACGGTATTCGGGAGTTGCATAATCTCATAGTCATAGGAACATGTATAAGTCATGAAGAAAGCAATAGCAGTAAAACTAAACGATCATGGTGCTATGCTAACGGATGGGTCTAGTCCATCACATCATTCTCCTAATGATGTGATCCCGTTGATCAAATGACAACTCATGTCTATGGCTTGGAAACACAGCCATCTTTTGATCAATGAGCTAGTCTAGTAGAGGCATACTAGGGACACTCTGTTTTGTCTATGTATTCACACATGTACTAAGTTTCCAGTTAATACAATTCTAGCATGAATAATAAACATTTATCATGATATAAGGAAATAAATAATAACTTTATTATTGCCTCTAGGGCATATTTCCTTCACTACCTTCTCCTCGATCAAAACCAAAAAGGTAGAAACTCCGGCAAAGAGGGAGCCTAAGTTCGTTCACATTCCAAAGGCTCCCCGTTCTAAAAGTAATCCATATATTGCCAAAGGGGTTGAAACTGTAAATACCTTGGAAGAAACACCTGTCTTTCATAAATTTATAAATGAATCTTCCCTTGACTTTTATCCTTTTGGTCTTCTACCTAGGAGTATCTCTATGAGGCCTTTATTTGAGAGTCCTCTTAAGACTAGTTGTATTATTGAAGAGCTTTTTGATGATCTTGATGATGGTTCAATTGATACAACTTGATCTATATGCATTATGCCTAGCTTAAAGGCATAAAAGAAAGCGCTTTTGGGAGGCAGCCCACATGAATAAATTTTTATATTTTGCTTTTGTTGAGTCTTGATGTTGTTTACTACTGTAGCATCATCATTGTATCTTTGCTTTTCATATTTGTGCCAAGTATAGCCTCTGATTGCTAGAAAGTTCAAAAGTTGTGAGGTGTTGTCCAGGAAACAGATTATGTCCTTGGATAGAAAAATTCGTATAAAATCACCAGTTCATCTTTTTGGTCTGAATTTTTTCGACAGCGTTCTCTATATAATTTTCTTTCGTGCGTCTGTTCTGAGTTTTTTGATTTGAGTTGCAGAAGTGCCCCGAACAAATCAATTACTACCTGCTGTTCTGTTTTTCACAGATTCTGTCCTGTTTTGCCTTTCCTTCATTTTGCAAATCAAGAGCTTGCTTTTTCTTTGCAAAAACCTTTTGGCAATCTTGAGAAACAGTAGACCTTCAAGAATATCTTTATTTCCAGCAAGGTATAATTATTTTATTAAGGGTACTAACCTCGCTAATCAGATTATAATGAGTTATGTATGAAGGGAGTTTTCAAGTGTGCGAGGGAAGATGATAAAAAGATTCAGGAGTGTCAAGCGCTCAAGCTTGGGGATGCCCCCGTGCACCCCCAAGAAATATTCAAGGAGAATCAAGCGTCTAAGCTTGGGGATGCCCCCGTGCATCCCCTTCTCCATCAACATTATCAGTTCGTCTTTCGTTTCGCTATATTTTTATCACTTCATGTGTTATGTGCTATGCTTGGAGCGTCTTGCTTTTAGTTTTCTTTTTAGTTTTTCATAACGAGTCGGAACTCAGCGTTCTTTATGTGGGAGAGAAACACGCTCCACTTCTACCTAGAACATAACATAGAATTTTCATGTCTATTTTTGCTGTGTGTGTTCTTTGTCTTTTAATAGCTACTATCATGCTCTGCTCTTAGTATTCATGCTTATCTTTTCAAAGAGCTTTTGTTTAGTTGGTTGCTTGAACTCTCTTTAATTATCATGCTTATCTAATTAAGAGAGTTTGCTTCCGTTGCATTGGTTAATATGTCTATGATAAAGATGCTACGTGCATAATGGCGCTTAGTAGTTCAGGTTTTCTTATGGTTAGTCTCAAATAGCTGGGGGATTCCCAATGTGTTATTGGAGTACCAACTTGATTTGTTTGCCGATGATGTGGTATGGTTTAGTAATATCTTCCTTCAAGAATTTATTTTGATTGACTTGGCGTATGCTCACGCATATTTAAGACTGTAAAGAAAGTCTGTCAAGCCTTGATGATCTTTTATTTCTGAGTAGCGATATAACTTCCATGCCTGATTCAATATTGCTTTGTCGCGCTGCATGATTATGACCGTCATTGCTCTCTTAGTTGGTCGCTTCCAGTCTTTTGCTAACCTCCACCTGTACTAAGCAGACTAACCTTGCAATACATAGCTCATGGGAAAGTAGCTTAAAAACTATTGTGGTAAAGAATATGTTGCCTATGTATCTTATTTCTTATAAGTTGCTTGCTGAGCGGTAACCATGTTTCTGGGGACGCCATCAACTGTCACACTTTTGTTGAATATCATGTGAGTTGCTATGCATGTTCGTCTTGTCTGAAGTAAGGGTGATTTGCCATGGGTTGAATGAATATGCATATTGTTAGAGAAGAACATTGGGCCGCCAACCAAAGCCATGCATCATGGTGGAAGTTTTAGCTTGGACATTAATCCTCAATCTCTTATGAGAATATGCTTATGCATTAAAGAGGAGTCCATCATCTATTTTCTATGTTGTCCCGGTATGGATGTCCTCAAGTTGAGATCTATCAAAAACGAGAAATCAAATGTGATTTATCTCCTTGGACCTTTGTACAGGTGGCATAGAGGTACCCCTTTGTGACACTTGGTTGAAACATATGTAATGCAATAATAACCCATGGAAATCCGAGCTAATTAGGACAAGGTGCGAGCACTATTGGTATTCGATGCATGAGGCTTGCAACTTATAGGATGTCTTATGCATGACACATATGAAGTACTACTACCGTTGACAAAATTGCTTCTATGTTTTCAAAATAAAAAGCTCTAGCACATAACCATTCTTTTACTTTTATGTTGGGTCTCCACCTTCTTTTAAAAGCACCAATTACTGAGAGCATGATAGTCATTCTGAGTGTAATGTGCATTGTCCCAAAGTAGCATTGTCTTTTGCATGATTGTGATATCGTTTATTTTGAAATCATTGTATCTAGTCATCACTTAAACCTTGAAGGTGCCCCTGCATTTATGTTTTGCTTCACTAAAGGGGGCAAGCTAGATATCACTTTATCATATTTGCACATCATGTTCATTGCAAATCTATTTGATGCTTCAATGTCATGTTGTAAAACTTTCAGTCATTTGTGATTTTCTCATGAGGCAACTTAATTACTATAGAATCATTGTCTCAGTAAGCTTTTGTCATATGACTATGAATAAGTCCTATATGGTTAATAGCATGTCACCACAGAAATTATTCTTGTTATCATTTACCTACTCGAGGACGAGCAGGAATTAAGCTTGGGGATGTTGATACGTCCAAAACGTATCAACAATTTATGCTTGCTCCATGCCACTTTTGGGTGATATTGCTATGATATTCATACACTTCCATACACTTTTGATCATATTTGGACTAACCTACTAATCCAGTGCACCCCGGTGCCAGTTTCTGTTTTCGGCTGTTTTTGTATTTCAGGTTTTCACGTTACGAGAACTGCCAGAAAAAATCCAGAAAAATCATATAAAAAATCAGCGTTCCAGAACCTACCTTGCGCCCGAAGGACAGCCGGGGGGGGCACCAGGGCTCCAGGCGCCCTGGCGGCGCCCCCCCTGGGCCGCGCCGGGGGGGCGCCTGGGCCCCCCGAGCCCCGTCTGGTGCCCCCCTTCGGCATATATTTAGAGCGTCCTTCGAAACCCTCGGGACGGGAACTCTTTTTCGCGATCTCATCTCTGTTCCGCCGCCGCCGCCGCTTCCAAGATCGGGAGCACCAGGAGAACTCTTCCCGGCACCCTGCCGGAGGGGAGGATCACCATCGGGAGCTTCTCCACCACCATGGACGCCTCCCAGATGAGTTGTGAGTAGTCTCCCTTGGACCATGAGTCCATGACTAGTAGCTATGTGATGTTCTCCTCCCCTTCTTGTGCTTCACTAATTAGTCCTCGTGAGCTTCCCTACATGATCGAGGCACATATGTAATCCTTATGTTGTTGCTATGTTGAGTTTGCTGGGATCCGATGGATTATGAGATTATGTTCAGATTGATCTTGAGTAATATATTTGATCTACCTCTTTTATATTTATGTTCATAAGTAATTCTTGCATGTTCTCCGTTGTTATTTATTGCTTTGGCCAAGTAATACGTAGTGACTCCAAGAGGGAACGTTATGCTCGATTGTGGGTTCATGCCCCTTGATGACTAGCTTGAGTGACAGAAACATGAGTCTAGGGGATGTGCTGTTGCCACAAGGGGGAAAACAACGGTGCTTGTGCCCGCGGGTGCAAGGATTGTTTACTTTACGCAAAGTTCTTTTAATGCAGTTGTCTGTTGCATTGAGTTTACACTATGGGTGGGACTCGCAACTTAATGCCAGCGAGATGTTCTGGATAGATATCTCTAGGTGGATGATTAGTAGTAGATATTGATGGATTTCGGTCTACTTAATTTGGCGTAGCGCCCATGCTTTGAACCTCAACCTTTCTTGCAATGTAGTCAGCATTGGTTTGCGTTCGTGGTCCTGTCAATTGCCCAGCTGTAATTCGTTTACCTGACATAGCTGTTTTATCGTCTTTTGGGAGAGAGACATCACTAGTGAACATCATGAGACTCCGGTCCATATTACCATCATTGATCACATCCACTATTTACTTTTCGCTTTTACTTACTATTGCAAACATTATCTATCACTACTATCATTTGCTTTTAATCCTTTGTGAACTACAAGGCCGGAGGGATTGACAACCTCTCTGTAATCGTTGGGAGCAAAGTTATTTGTATCTGTGTGCAGGTCCACGTTGATTGCTAATCCGCGCCGTTAGCAGTTGACACCTACTTGTTGAACCTAGGAGTCTCTGGGGATTCGATCCTTGGCATCTTTGCTAAGGGAAAAAACTTCCACAACACTGCATCTTTCACCTTCCACTTGGGGTAACCAACGAGGGGTTAGAGGCCCATCAGCGAACGGTAAACACACGGCAGAAGAAGGGCAAATAAAACGGCAAGGGTGAAGTGGGGGAGAGGAAAACGAGAGGCAAATAAATGTAATGCGAAGGATAAGGATTTGTGATAGGTACTTGGTATATGACTTTTGCGTAAGCCACCCCGGCAACGGCGCCAGAAATTCTTCTTGCTATCTCTTGAGCTTGCGTTGTATTCCCTCGAAGAGGAAAGGGAGATGCAGCACAGTAGCGTAAGTATTTCCCTCAGTTTTTGAGAACCAAGGTATCAATACAGTAGGAGACCACGCGCCAGTCCCTCGCACCTGCACAAACAAATGAGAACTTCGCAGCCAACGTGATAAGGGGTTGTCAATCCCTTTACGGCCACTTACGATAGTGAGATCTGATAGAGATGATAATTATATTTTTGGTATTTTTGGTATAGAAACACAGAGTAAAGAAAGCAAATAAACAACGGCGACAGAAATTGGCTAGTTGACGGGAAAGTAATATGATAAAGATAGACCTGGGGGGCATAGTTTTCTCTAGTGGCTTCTCTCATGATAGCGATATTCTACGGCGGGTAAACAAATTACTGTCGAGCAATTGATAGAAAAGCGAATAATTATGAGACTATCTAGGCATGATCATTGTATATAGGCATCATGTCCGAGACAAGTAGACCGAAACAATTCTGCATCTACTACTATTACTCCACACATCGACCGCTATCCAGCATGCATCTAGTGTATTGATTTCATATGAACAGAGTAACGCCTTAAGCAAGATGACATGATGTAGAGGGATAAACTCAAGCAATATGATGAAAACCCCATCTTTTTATCCTCGATGGCAACAATACAATACGTGCCTTGCTGCCCCTACTGTCACTCGGAAAGGACACCGCAAGATTGAACCCAAAGCAAGCACTTCTCCCATTGCAAGAACTATAGATCTAGTAGGCCAAACCAAACCAATAATTCAAAGAGTCTTGCAAGGATATTATGAGCACACATAAAAAGTTCAGAGAAGAACCAAATATCTTTCATAGATAACCTTGATCATAAACTCACAATTCATCGGATCTCGACAAACACATTGCAAAAAGAGATTACATCGAATAGATCTCCTCGAAGACCGAGGAGGACTTTGTATTGAGATCCGGAAAGAGAGAAGAAGCCATCTAGGTACTAGCTATGGACCCGAAGGTCTGTGGTAAACTACTCACAACTCATGGTGAGGGCGATGATGATGATGATGAAGGCCTCCGTGATGGATCCCTGGCGGCTTCTCGCCCCTCGTTGGTTACCCCAAGTGGAAGGTTCGAGATGTAGCGTAACGGCAAGTTTCCCTTGGCAAAGATACCAAGGATCGAATCCCGTGAGACTCCGAGGGTCGACAAGTAGATGTCAACTGCTAACGGCGCCAGATACTTAGCGGTTGACAGGACCTGCACATAGATACAAATAACTTTGCTCCCAACGAGTATAGAGAGGCTGTCAATCCCTCGGGCCTTGTCGTTTACAAAGGATCAAACACAAGAGATAATAGTGATAGGTATGACTGCAACTAGGAAATAAGAACAGGAAGTAAATAGCGGGTGTGATCAGTGGTGGTAATATGGACCGGGGTCCCATGATGTTCACTAGTGATGTCTCTCTCTCAAAAGACGATAAAATAGCAAAGCGAGGTAAACAAATTACAGCTGGGCAATTGACAGGATTATGTGCGCAAACCAATGCTAACTATGTTGTAAAGAAAGGTAGAGGCTCAAAAGCATGGGCGGTATGCCAAGGCAAGTAGACCGAAATCCATCTGCATCTACTACTAATCATCCACCTTGAGATATCTATCCAGAACATCTCGCTGGTATTAAGTTGCGAGTCCCACCCAAAGTGTAAACTCAAAGCAACAGACAACTGCATTAAAAGAACTTTGCGTAAAGTAAACAATCCTTGCACCCGCAAGTACAAGCACCGTTGTTTTCCCCCTTGTGGCAACAGCACATCCCCTAGACTCATGTTTCTGTCACTCAAACTAGTCATCAAGGGGCATGAACCCACAATCAAGCATAACGTTCCCTCTTGGAGTTACTACCTACTACTCGGCCAAAGCAATAAACAGCAACGGAGAAAATGCAAGAATTACTCAAGAACATAAATATAAAAGAGGTGAATCAAATATATTACTCAGACACAATCTGAACATAATCTCATAATCCATCGGATCCCAGCAAACTCAGCAGAGGAACAGCATAAAGATTACATATGTGCCTCGATCATGTAGGGAAGCTCACGAGGTCTAAACCATGAAGAACAAAGAGGGGAGGAGAACATCACATAGCTACTGGTCATGGACCCATGGTCCAAGGGGGACTACTCACAACTCATCCGGGAAGCGTCCATTTTGGTGGTGAAGCTCCCGGTGGTGGTTCTCCCCTCCGGTAGGGTGCCGGGAAGAGTTCTCCTGATGCTCCCGATCTTGGAAGCATTGCGGCGGCGGAATAGAGGTGAGATCGCGAAAAAGGGTTCCGTCATCGAGGGTTTTGGGACGCGTGGAATATATATGCAAAGGGGGGTCACCAGAGGCGGAGAGGGGGCCCCAGGCGCCCCCCCTGGGCGGCCAGGGGTGGGGCCGCCCCGGGTGGCCGCCTGGGCCACCCCAGGCTCCCCTCTGGCCCTGCTTTGGTTTTTCTTGAAACTCCCGGTACGCTGATTTTTCCTGTATTTTTCCCGGAATTTTTAGGGCACTTTTAATATGGGGGAAACCTGAAATAGAAAAACAGCAGAAAACAGGAACTGGCACTGTGGTGCACTGAGTTAATAGGTTAGTCCAAATATGATCAAAAGTGTATGGAAGTGCATAAATATCATAGCAATATCACACAAAAGAGGCATGGAGCAAGCAGAAATTATAGATATGTTTTGGACGTATCAACATCCCCAAGCTTAATTCCTGCTCGTCCTCGAGTAGGTAAATGATAACAAGCATAATTTCTGTGGTGACATGCTATCAACCATATAAGAACTTTTAAGTAAAGCAATCAAGGCATGTAATTAAATTCAAGTCATAACAAGCAAGAGTCTATATTAGCATTGTAACAAGTAACATAAGAACATAAAGGTGCAAGAGCTCTCGCTGTCCGTGACTCGAATGTCTCCAAATGGTGTTTGCGTGCAAGAAAGGGGATAGGGATATATGAGAGAGTAAAATATAGTTTTTGTATTGTTGAGAACTTAATCTACGAAAGTTTCACACTTGGTCTTCTTTGGAATCTTATCTTGACTCATCCCCAGACCGTCAGCCAGGTACAAGTCAAAATGATCCACTCCCTTTCGATATTTTGAGCACTCATGCAATGGATGAGCATAAGCAAGAAATTCGACATTTAGGATGGCAAAGAGAGAAAAATGATAGAGGGGGAAGACAAAAAAGGTGTGAAAGGCTCACATCAATGAGGACAATCATCGGCGAGAGAAAGCCAAATGATAGATATGATGTGAGGAGTAGAGATTGCCATGCAACGGATGCACATATGAGCTAAGGTAAGCTCTCCAATGGAACTAGTGGGGGTGCATCCAACTTGCTTGCTCAAAAAGACCTAGAGCTCTTTTGAGGAGGCTCATCATTGGAATATACAAGCCAAGTTCTACAGTGTGAAGGTCCCCACATAGCTATATGCATGAATGATAATCTCTATGGAGCACAAGGTATAAGATGGAGTACGAGTGTGGATCTCTCAAAAAAAATAGTAGTGTGCCCCCTTCTCTCTTTTTATTTCTTTTTCTCTTTTTCCATTTTTTTTATTTTTTTGTGGCCTCAATGGCTCTTTCTATTTAACTCTCATTTGTCCTCTTTGGGATCTTTTGATTTTGTCCTCTTCGGGATCTTTTGATTTGTCCTCTTTGGGATCTTTTTCTCACTTTAGGGGCAACACTCTATGTATTACAAGAAGTATAGAAGATCTTTCACACTTTACAAAAGTACTCAACATAAAGAAAATGAAACTATCATGATGTATGCAAATGTATGCCTCTGCCAGTGTAGCAGGATATGCAATGATACTAGCGCGTCATGTAGCAATGATTAGGGTAAGGCCCAACTAGCATGCGGCTCATCGATCAAGCAAAAAGCATGTATGACATGAAGATCAAGTCATGAGAAGATGGATGTTGCATGGCAATGTATCTCGGAAAGGCTATGGAAATGTCTTGATAGGTAGGTATGGTGGCTCTTTTGAGGAAGGATATAATGAGGCTTATGATGACAGAGCGTATCGTGCCAAGGGTTTGGATGCACCGGCGAAGTATGCGCCAACTCTCGAGGTGAGAAAGGGCAATGCACGGCACCGAAGAGGCTAGAAAAATATGGATAGGTGGAAGTGTCAACTTTCGAATACTCACATTAGTCCGAAGAACTCATGCACTTATTATCGGTAACTCTCAATCTAATTAGGAGGTTCACAAAGAGACAAGTACCCCGAGGAGGAGTGTATGGGGGTTTGGTTATCCTTGCGCATCCTCGACTCATGGTACGTGAGTGTACTCTAATATTCGATCCCTCCAAAGATTAGTGATCCATTTAGTAGCTAAGTTCTCAACTATTTTGTAGGTTTTCGAAAATAAACACGGATTGCCCAAAATACGACATCTATCACTAATAGGCTAAAGCTCTTGTCACCAAAAGTTCAGACATTACTCATGGCAATACCTCAAAACTATTGCAAGTTACTACTAAAATGAAATAGCAACCTCAGTTACCTACTTTAAGTTAAGACACACAACTCAATGCAACAGGCAAAACTCTCTTAACAAGGTAAACATGAAAACTCAAGAGAGTTCAGCAACCAACTAAACAAAAGCTCTTTAAAAAGAAAAGCATGAAAACTAAGAGCTAAACATGACAGCAGCTATGGAAAGACAAAGAACACACACAGCAAAGATAAGTATGAAAATCCTATGTTGTGTTCTAGGTTGAAGTGGAGCGTGTTTCTCTCCCACACAAAGAAAGCTGGGTTCTAACTTGTTATGAACAGCAAGCAAAGCTAAAGAAAACTTAAAAAGGAAACTAAAAGCAAGACGCTCCAAGCATAGCACATAACGCATGAAGTGATAAGAATATAGTGGAACGAAAGACAAACTGATAATTGTTGATGGAGAAGGGGATGCATGGGGGCATCCCCAAGCTTAGACTCTTGAGTCTTCTTGAATATTTCTTGGGGGTGCACGGGGGCATCCCCAAGCTTGAGCGTTTGACCCTCCTGAATCTTCTTTTATCATCTTCCCTCGCACACTTGAAAAATTCCTTCATACATAACTCATCATAATCTGATTAGCGAGGTTAGTACCCATAATAAAATAACTTTTCCCTGCTGGAAATAAGGATAATATTGAAGAGCTACTGTTTCTCAAGATTGCCAAAAGGTTTTTGCAAAGAAAAAAGCAAGCTCAAGGTTTGCAAAACGAAGAAAAGGCAAAACAGGACAGAATCTGTGAAAAACAGACCAGCAGGTAGTAAATAATTTTTTCGGGGCACTTCTGCAACTCAAATAAAAAAACTCAGGACAGACGCCCGAAAGAAAATTGTATAGAGCACGCTTTCAAAAAAATTCAGATCAAAAAGATGATCTGGTGATTTTATACGAATTTTTCTGTTCAAGGACAGAATCTGTTTTCTGGACTGCACGTCACAACTTTTGAACTTTCTTGCAATCGGAGGCTAAACTTGGCACAAAGCTGAAAAGAAAAGATACAATGATGATGCTACTGTAGTAACAAACATCAAGACACAACAAAAGCAAAATAAAACCTAATTCGTTGTGGGCTGACTCCCAAAAGCGCTTTCTTTTATGCCTTTAAGCTAGGCATGATGCAGAAAAGAGAAGATCAAGTTTTATCAAGAGTAAAAGAATAGCTAGCCCGTATAACGGACTCAAAAGCCAACTTAATCTTCTTTCTAGGGAAGTGTTCCATTCCTTTCTTGAGAGGGAATTGGAATTTTATATTCCCCTCTTTCATGTCAATGATAGCACCAACGGTGCGAAGAAAAGGACGTCCCAAAATAATTGGACATGAAGGTTCACATTCAATATCCATAATAGTAAAATCAACGGGAACATAATTGTCATTTACAATGATAAGAACATCGTCGATCTTCCCCAAAGGTTTCTTTACGGAAGAATCAACAAGACGAACACCAAAAGAACAAGGATCAAAAGATTTCAATTTAAACATATCATATATTCTTTTGGGCATAACGGAGGTACTAGCTCCAACATCACATGAAGCATAGCAAGAGAAGTTATTCAACTTAATTTTAATCATAGGATCCCAACCATCTTCTAGCTTTCTAGGTATGGAGGCTTCTACCCTAAGCTTCTCCTCCCTAGCTTTGATGAGAGCATTAGTGATATGCTCCGTGAAGGCAAGGTTAAGTGTGCTAGTGTGGGGATCTCTAGACATCTTGTGAAGAAAACTAATAACTTCAGAAAGGGTGCAATTATCAAAATCAAGGTCACTACTATCAAGTAAAGTGGTAGTGGTGTCCTTTAGGCTCACTTGTTTGGTAGCTTCTATGGTCATAGGAGATTCTTCTACGGTTGAGGTCATAGCATCGCCATTAATAGGTCCAATGGGACTAGGAGTGCATTGGGTGCTAAGAGTTTGGATATCCTCAACAACTTGGATAGTAGCAACAGTGTGGTGGGTAGGAAGGCTCTTAATTCTATCTTCTTCCTCCTTTTCTCTAGCCCATCTCTCTTTAAGTTTAGCCATCATCCTAATGTTTTCATTAATTTGCACTTGAATAGCATTCATAGGGGTGGTCTTCCTCTCCTCAAGAGGAGAAGTTCTAATTTTAAGCAACTCTACCTCATGGGCTAAATTGTCTACCTTCGAAGAGAGATTATCTAGTTTGTTTAGTTTTTCTTCTACACTCTTATTGAAGGCTTTTTGGGTAGTGATGAAGTCTTTAAGCATAATCTCTAGTTCAGAAGTGGAGTTCTTGGTGCTAGGATAAGCATTGTTGTTCCCATAGGAATTAGAGGGGAACGGTCTAGGGTTGCTACCAAAATTACTCCTATAAGCATTATTATTGAAATTGTTTCTAGAGATAAAGGTCACATCTATTTGATCTTGAGCAATCAAAGAATTTAAAGGAACATCATGAGGATCAATAGAAGTTTGCTTGGAAAGTATAGACATGATCAAGTCAACTTTTTCATTTAGGGAGGAAATCTCCTCGACAGAGTTTACCTTCCTACCTGTTGGAGCGCGTTCGGTGTGCCATTGGGAATAATTGGTCATCATTTCATTGAGAAGTTTCGTGGCAGCACCAAGTGTAGTTGACATAAAGGTTCCTCCCGCGGCCGAATCTAACAAGTTCCGCGAGGTAAAGTTCAAGCCTGCATAAAAAGTTCGGATAACCATCCAAGTAGTCAAACCATGAGTAGGGCAGTTCTTGACAAGAGATTTCATGCGTTCCCAAGCTTGGGAAACGTGTTCATTATCCAATTGTTTAAAATTCATTATGTTACTCCTTAGTTGGATAATTTTAGCAGGGGGATAGTACTTCCCAATAAAGGCATCCTTGCACTTGTCCCAAGAATCTATGTTATTCCTAGGCAAGGATTGAAACCAGATTTTAGCTCCTCCTCTCAAGGAGAAAGGAAAAAGCTTAAGCTTAACAATATCACCATCTATTTCTCGGTACTTTTGCATATCACAGAGTTCAACAAAATTATTTAAGTGCAAAGCAGCATCATCTCCAGCACCGGAGAATTGATCTTTCATAACTAGGTTCAGTAAAGCAGGTTTAATTTCATAAGAAGGTGCTGAAGTGGCAGGTGTAGCAATAGGCGTGCAGATAAAGTCATTGTTGTTATGACTAGTGAAGTCACACAACTTGGTGTTCTCGGTGGAACCCATAGCAGCAGCAAGCAACATAACTATTTTTGTGATTTTTGGTAAAGGGACACTAAAGCAAAAACTGAAAGGTAAACTAACAAGACTATTAAGCAAAGATAAAGGATAGCATGCAACTCCCCTATCTTGAAGAGTGGAGTCCCCGGCAACGGCGCCAGAAACTTTGCTTGGCGGCTTCTCGCCCCTCGTTGGTTACCCCAAGTGGAAGGTTTGAGATGTAGCGTAACGGCAAGTTTCCCTTGGCAAAGATACCAAGGATCGAATCCCGTGAGACTCCGAGGGTTGACAAGTAGGTGTCAACTGCTAACGGCGCCAGATACTTAGCGGTTGACAGGACCTACACACAGATACAAATAACTTTGCTCCCAATGAGTACAGAGAGGTTGTCAATCCCTCCGGCCTTGTCGTTTACAAAGGATCAAACACAAGAGATAATAGTGATAGGTATGACTGCAACTAGGAAATAAGAACAGGAAGTAAATAGCGGGTGTGATCAGTGGTGGTAATATGGACCGGGGTCCCATGATGTTCACTAGTGATGTCTCTCTCTCAAAAGACGATAAAACAGCAAAGCGAGGTAAACAAATTACAGCTGGGCAATTGACAGGATTATGTGCGCAAACCAATGCTAACTATGCTGTAAAGAAAGGTAGAGGCTCAAAAGCATGGGCGGTACACCAAGGCAAGTAGACTGAAATCCATCTGCATCTACTACTAATCATCCACCTTGAGATATCTATCCAGAACATCTCGCTGGTATTAAGTTGCGAGTCCCTCCCAAAGTGTAAACTCAAAGCAACAGACAACTGCATTAAAAGAACTTTGCGTAAAGTAAACAATCATTGCAGCCGCAAGTACAAGCACCGTTGTTTTCCCCCTTGTGGCAACAACACATCCCCTAGACTCATGTTTCTGTCACTCAAACTAGTCATCAAGGGGCATGAACCCACAATCAAGCATAACGTTCCCTCTTGGAGTTACTACCTACTACTCGGCCAAAGCAATAAACAGCAACGGAGAACATGCAAGAATTACTCAAGAACATAAATATAAAAGAGGTGAATCAAATATATTACTCACACACAATCTGAACATAATCTCATAATCCATCGGATCCCAGCAAACTCAGCAGAGCAACAGCATAAAGATTACATATGTGCCTCGATCATGTAGGGCAGCTCACGAGGTCTAAACCATGAAGAACAAAGAGGGGAGGAGAACATCACATAGCTACTGGTCATGGACCCATGGTCCAAGGGGGACTACTCACAACTCATCCGGGAAGCGTCCATGGTGGTGGTGAAGCTCCCGGTGGTGGTTCTCCCCTCCGGCAGGGTGCCGGGAAGAGTTCTCCTGATGCTCTCGATCTTGGAAGCGTTGCGGCGGCGGAACAGAGGCGAGATCGCGAAAAAGGGTTCCGTCCTCGAGGGTTTCAGGACGCGTGGAATATATATGCGAAGGGGGGTCACCAGAGGTGGAGAGGGGGCCCCAGGCGCCCCCCTGGGCGGCCAGGGGTGGGGCCGCCCCGGGTGGCCGCCTGGGCCACCCCAGGCTCCCCTCTGGCCCTGCTTTGGTTTTTCTTGAAGCTCCCGGTACGCTGATTTTTCCTGTATTTTTCCCGGAATTTTTAGGGCACTTTTAATATGGGGAAACCTGAAATAGAAAAACAACAGAAAACAGGAACTGGCACTGTGGTGCACTGAGTTAATAGGTTAGTCCAAATATTATCAAAAGTGTATGGAAGTGCATAAATATCATAGCAATATCACACAAAAGAGGCATGGAGCAAGCAGAAATTATAGATACGTTTTGGACGTATCAATCCCCCTCCTGGAACAGGCTCCAAGATGAGATCTCCACGGGAACAGCAGCTACGGCGGTGGAATTAGGGTTTTCTCTGTGCGTATGGAGTTTCTGGGGTACGTAGGTATATATAGGAAGAAGGAGGGCACCGGGGGCCGTGTGCCATCCTCGAGGCAGGGGGCGCGCCCTCCACCCTCGAGGGCTGGTCCCACGTCCCCTGACTTGGCCCCGAAGACTCCCGAGCGTGATTTCCTCCAAAAATATCTCTCGTGAAGGTTTCATTCCGTTTGGACTCCGTTTGATATTCCTTTTCTGCAAAACCTTGAAATAGGCAAAAAAACAGCAATCTGGACTGGGCCTTTGGGTTAGTAGGTTAGTCCCAAAAATGATATAAAAGTGAATGATAAAGCCCATTAAACATCCAAGACTTCATAAATAATAGCATGGAACAATCAAAAATTATAGATACGTTGGAGACGTATCAGTCGACAGGATCCAAGCAGATTGCCAAGGCTGGCTGGAAGGGTTTTGACTCCTTTGTTATGATCATCTACTCGATGCTATGGATGCAACAAAACGCATGAGTATTTGGTAGACACTGTACGCGATGTGTGGGACATGGTCAACCTCATTTTTCATGAGCTTAAGCTATGGGATAAAGTGGAGGGACCGGAGTGCTACAATATTCTGAGTAGTTGTTTAGTTGGTACCGGAGTGGAGTTGGAGTGGATCACCAGTCGTGGTGATTAAACCCTTTTGTAATCTCTTGTATAAATTCCTGCCTTCAATAAAACTAAGGTACTACATCGGTATACTCTTGATAAAAGTACATCCCCAACGATGAACCACAAAATGGACACAATATTTGTCCGAAAATCGGTCTGGATTAGTGTCCTGACACTGATATGGGAGCCGGTCATCCAACCATGTACCTCAAATCCACATCAAACACCAACGTTCCACCAGATAGGTAGCACAATTAATAGTGTCTTTCGCCAAACATATGTGTATACAATTGCAATTATCATTCCAAATAAGTGTGTATATACAATTGCAAATTATCATTCCAAATAAGTGTGTGTGTACGTATGTCCATGTAAATAAAGAAAAGAGAGTCAAACCTTCCGCCAAACAAGTTTACTATATCATGTTCCACCATTTTTCGCGGAAGCTAGCTCGTGTGTATGTTACACACCTTACGCCATTGCTAATACACACCTTCCGCCATTTGGTATATGGAGAGAGAGCAAGAAAGGAAAAGGAACGGCACGTGGGTACGTGGCGGCTTTTGGTTTGTCATGTGGGTGTCCGGACTCCCACAAAGTCATCTTTGTCTAGTTCCAGTTTGCGGGAAAACTGACATTCGAACCGGCCCGCGAACGGATGTGGGACTGCGTTGGATGGCAAACTGCGGTTGAATACCTAGGTCCGCATGCTTGCGGGAGGTTTGAGGATCCGCTTTGGAGATGCCCTAAATATGTTAAATAAAAAAGGAATAAGTCTTGTGTTATAGTATTTCAAGACAAAACTTCAGTCAGCAAAGAGGCACCACATAAGAGCATCTTCAATAGATGATGTAGCTGCAAAAATAACTAACTTATACATCTCCAAGGCCCAAAAACCCACCTCCAACAGATGATGTAGATACAAAAAAACATCACCTGGTCCAAGTGATGTAAAATACAATGGAGATGAAAATTGTCATCTTCATCTCTAGGTGATGTAAACCAACCGGTTGCGTGCCAACCGCTCAACTGCCTTCATTTCTCTTCTATCCGCCCACCTACCGCAAGCCATTCGCCCAGGCCATGGCCGGCCTCCAATGACCCCATCGCCTCCTATGTCACAACCCCGCTGTTTTGACCCACCTGGCCACAGCCGCTGCCACCCCAACCACCTTCTCTGATCCCACCTCAGCCGCCATGTCGTCGCTCTAGCTTTGCTCCACCACGGCAGGTCATGCTCGCGGTTGTGCCCACTGCGAAGAAGCAGTCGGTGACCAAACCCCGTGGTGGAGGCGTGAAGCGACCGTTAGCTCGCAACCCGGCGATGAATCCACGGACGAGCAAAAAGGTGAAGCCGGTCTTGGCTACTTTGGTCGATTCGTTGCCGCCGCCGGCCGTGGTAGATGCATCCGGCCAAGGAACTCCTCCTCCACCTCCGCCACCCCCGCCGCCGGCCATGGAGGAATACGTGGCCACGCCCACGACCACCGCCTCCTACGTGCTTGACGAAATATCAGGTATTTTCTCTCTCTTGGTGTTTGTTCTTTTGATTTTCGATACGAATAGAATGTGAGGTTAATTACGTGTACGTCCAATTGTAGTATTTATGTTGGAGCTTTTATGCGCATGACAAATGTGGCAAATGAATATTATTTCTCTCAAGAGTATGCATCACAAGAATATGATACTCATTTTGATGATGATAATCTTGACATGGACGAAAAGGGCTTCGTTGCGAAGGGAAGAAACGTAAATTATACCAACGCTAAAGATGTGTTGACTTGCAACACATGGAAGCGGATCTCTCAAGATGCATCTGTTGGTAGTGACCAAGTTGCGAACACTTATTGGGTTCGTATCAAGGAATATTTCGATGAGCGCAACACAAGCGGCCACTTTCGATCAAGGGACTCTATTCGTCAATGTTGGGGCACCATGAACGGTGAATGCCAAAAGTGGGCAGGTTGCTTGGCAAATGTTGGTCGCATGAACCCGAGTGGTTGTGGTGACGGTGACTTCGTAATTCTTTGCTACTTGTGTGTGTTTTCTTTACATTGCGCAAATATTGAAATGTTTCCTAATGTGATAATGAAATATTTGTTGTAGAAAATGATTGTGCAAGGATTATTTCAGGAGAGGAACAACAAAGGAGCGAAGAGGAAAAAGAAAGGAAAAGCCTTCACTTTTCATCATTGCTACAAAGAGCTCAAAGATGAGGAGAAGTGGAAAACTAGAGGAGTTTATGATGCTTCAAGGAAGAAAATTGTGGTGGTGGAGGATGGTGATGGGAATGGTGAGGCGAGAAAGGAGCCTCACTCCTCACTCGGCGACTAAATCATGTAGGTCGGATGGATGTAAAAAGTGAAGGGATCCATGGCGGAATACAATGATATCAAAGAAGGGTCCGATACCATTGTTAGTGCGAGGAAAGAGTATGCCGAAGAAAAAAATGTTGAAGTTAAAAGGAATAGAGGAGAGGAGAGAAGCCAAGCGACGAAGGGAAGAGGTCGAGGAGAAGAGGGCGGCGACCGAGGAGAGAAAGGTTGAACTCGAGGAGAGAAAGGCGGCGGCCGAAGAGTTCAAGATGGTGAAGGAGAATGCACTCAAGTTTATGTTCATGGACACAAGTAGCCTTGATCCCAAAGAAAAGGCGTATGTCGAGCTTTGTCGCGATGAAATGATCATGAAGAAGCAAATGCTTATAAGAAGCATGATGGGAGGGGGAATGGGAGGTGCCATTGGGGGAATAGGAGGTGACATGGGAGGAATGACAAATGCCATGGGAGGAAACGGGGGAGGAATGGGAAGTCCCATTGGAGGGGGCATGGGTGGTGGAATGGACGAAGGAATGGGAGGTGCCATAGGCAGTGGAATGCGCGGCTACATGAACATGATGGTAGGTACCATGAATGGTGTATTTGGTTGCAACATGGGAGGTGGCTTTTGTGACAACATGGATGGTGGCTTCGGTGGCATGGGCTGTGGCTTTGGTGGCAACATGGGAGGTGGCTTTGGTGGCAACATGGATGGTGGCTTCGGTGGCATGGGCGGTTGCTTTGGTGGCAACATGGTAGGAATCAGAGTGGCTTCGGTGGCAACATGAGTGGCGTAGGAGGTGGCTTTGGTGACAACATGAGCATCATGGGAGGTGGCTTCGTGGCAACATGAGCAGCATGGCAGGTGAAAATGAAGGTGCTTCCAGTGGAGGTCGCGGCATCAAGACTTGAACGCATGAAAACGTCGACGAATAAGCCATTGATGATGATGATGCTATTGTCCACAGTGTGACAAGCGACAACGGAGAGGGTGAAAATTGAGTGATATGTTTGACGTTATGTTTATGTGCATTTTAATTTGTTGGACCAAAAACTTTGTTTGATATAATACACTTTTGGTTGTAGAATTTTAAACTTTGATTGATATGATGCACTTTTGATCGTAGAAATCTGAAAATGTTGTTCTTACATGTTCAAATGCGGTTGTATAGTGGTTGTACAATGGTTGTACACAGCCGCGAGGTCGCGGGCAGTTTTACATCTTCAATATGCATCATTTATTGGAGTTGGATTTTTATATCACCAATATACATTATCTGTTGGAGTTGCTTTTTTTTTTGTGTGATGTAAAATGCACTTTTTAGTGATGTAAATTATACAACAACTAGTTTTACATTTCTAAATTTGCATCATCTATTAGAGACGCTACAAACAATACAATTTGTGGATGCATGCAACCAGATTGTCGTCATTACATTGCAGAGTCGTCAACCAATAGAATTTGTGGACGTTGAAGACGACATCACTTGGAAATTTGAGGCAAGTGGAGAGTACTCAGTGGACTCTGTTTATAGGGCACAATTCCTGGGCTCCACGTCCACAGTCACGAACAAGATCATCTGGAAGGTTTGGGCGCATCCCAAGGTCAAGTTCTTCTCATGGCCATTCAAAACAGGATATGGACCACGGATAACCTGCAAAAGAGGGGTTGGGAGAATTGTGGCATATGCAGCCTATGCAGGAGGGCCAACGAGACATCCAGCCATTTCATTTTTAAATGCCAGTTTACACTGCGCATTTGGAGAACGGTCAAAGCATGGTTTGGATTGGAGGCGTTGGAGATGAATAGGTGGGTGACGGAACACAACATCAAGTGTTGGTGGACAAGCATGTCCAAACCAAATGCAGTGAGCAGGAAGGCCATGACCTCACTTATCATGCTTGTATGCCAGGTCATCTGGAATGAGAGAAACGCTAGAATCTTCCGGAAGAAATCGACGCCGCCATACTACGTTCTACAACTCATCCAGGAGGAGGCCAGGACGTGGGTCGCCGCGGAGGCTAGTCATCTGAGCATCATCATGCCACGAGAGTAAATCGTTTGCACCTTATGTTGATGGGCTATGTTGTAAAGCCGGTTCTTATGTAATCTAAACTCTCCTTCCTAATTAATGAATGAGGTAAGTATTTTTCCTCTATAAATAAATTACATTGGAGTCTACAAAAAACGGAGATTGTCGTCATCACATTGCAGTCTCAAAGCTGAAAGCAACTGCGACTCAACCAAGTCAAGACGTCGTCAAGACCACAGCCTCCCTCCTACACCGTCACTTTATCCATCTCCACCACGACACCGAATAAAGACGAGGTCGGTCACCATTCCATTCACCACGGCCTCCGCCTGCGTGCTTCTGTCTCCATCCGCCATGCATCGCTTGATCCCCCTCCACCTGCTGCGAAGCTTAACAAAACGCAAAGATCAATGCGATGTGGCGCGAGTGAACGCACTCTGTATTTACATCTCCGATCCATGGACACATCTCAGCCGTGGTAGTCTGGTAGAGACAGGTTGCAACACAATCATCACGGCCCGGGGATGGCCTACCATACCGAGACCTGTCGCCGGTGGCACGTCTCCATCACGAACAAAATCCAGGTGGCCTTGCCTCGGGACACCGGCCCGCGTGTGGTGCGGTCGGTCCCTGGGTGCGGTAGCTTCCAAATGAACTTGTACCACAGGATCGCAGTCCATGTGTCCTGGTGATTTCGCAGCTGTTGTCGCGGCGGAGGTCGCCGTCCGTGTCGTCGCCCGCTGGCCGCCATGCTGCGTCGGCGTGCGCTAGATCGCCGGACGGAGTGGCGCCGCGTTTGTGCGTGGAGTGCAGATGCTGGAGATCGACCGAGGCCCAAAAGGTGGCCGTTGTTGTTGTTAACCGTGGATCATTCGAAAGTTGCGAGACACGATTTATCGGTTCCGCCACTAGGGATATTTCCAAGACAAAAGCAGCACGGCAAGCAAAATCAGTTGATGACGATCTCCACCACACACTGTGTTTGTATCACCACCAACCGAAATAATGTAAAGAGAAGCAAAGGAATCTCGGTTTGTCCTTCGTAGGACCTCAGTTCTATCCGTGCCTATGAGGATGGTGGTACTTTCTTCGTGTTACCGGATACCAACGGTTTTCGCAATAAGGTATCCTTTGATCTCACTGGCAAGGCAAGATTGCAAGATCTTTGTATTATTTCCAAACATCACTCTCATCTTTACGTGGTCCTTACTCATTCCTATAGACTCCAGTGAGCCTTTGGTTACTGGATGCAACCGATGAGAGATGGTAGCTCGGGTTATATTAAACCGGTTCGGATAGCGATCGGATAACAGGATAGGAGTCTAGGGAGCTTATCCTCCATATTACCGTATCAGTTGCCGGTGTCAACATGTAATTTTCTTTTTTCTTTACTTCTCTCTGCTCCATTTGCGAGTTGTAAGACCTTTTTTGCGTTACTATTTGGATTATTAATAAAATGATTGCATGCCTCTTCATGATGCAGAGGCCAGGGGTATACCTCCATTTTAAAAAAAATAGTTGTGAGAAATGGCGCGTTTCATGTGTATCACTTATCGTAACCTGTAATTTTTTCCTTTTTTCGTAAATCCGTTTATTCAAAACTTTTTATCTTTAAACTGTGTGTCCAAATCTAGAATTGTTTTCATCGTTGAATTCCTCGCACCAAATATTCAAAATTAGACACAATACTGATAGGTTTTGACAAACTTTTTTTCACAAAAAATCAGACGAAAAAACCGAACAAGGAGCATGTTTTTTCTTTCTTTCCAGAATCTGTTTCCGAGAGGCACGACCGAGCCTCTCACGGAAGAAAAAGAAAGAGAAAACATGTTTCTTTTTACGTTTCTGAGAGGCACTGCCGTGCTTCTCGCGGAAGCAAAACCGTGGCTCTCACGAAAGAAGAAAAATGTGTTTTTATTCTTTTTCGAGAGGCTCTCACGGAAGGAAAAAAATACATTTTTTTTTCTTTTCTGAGATGCACGGTCTCTCGCGGAAGCAAAATCATGCCTCTCACGGAAAAGTTAAAAACATGTTTTTTCGCAAAAAAAATATTTGTTTTCGATTTTTTTTAAGTTAAGAAAGACCTGTGAAAAAGTAAATAGTAAAAAGAACAATCTAAAAAGCCAAAAACACTTGTAAAAAATAAGAAATAGATAAGATCCAAAAAAAGCACCCAGAGCGCGACACGTGATGGCACTTGAGAGCGCGCTCTCAGCCCACCCCATATGATCGTTGGGGAGGCTTTCGAAGGAGCACTCGTCAATTAGTTGCTCTCGGCTGATTGAGCACCTTTTGGCAATTTTTCGTGTTTTGACCCTTTTATGAAACCTATTCGAGAGCTGACCCTAGTCTGAAAAAAAATTGGGATCTGACCCTTTTGCTACCGGCAAGGTCCATGACGGTAGGGTATAATAGCTACCGTCAGGGTCCCGGCGGCAGGGTTGCATGCCCTACCGTAAATTTCTCCTAAATGTTGCACACAGTATGTTTTCGTGCCTACCGCCGAGCACCTTGGCGGTTGGGGTGTACAGCCTACCGCCAGGCTGTTTGGCGGTAGGTATATTTCCTACCGCCAAGGTCCCTGACGGTAGGCTGTTACACCCTACCGCCATGGACCCTGACGGTAGCAAAAGGGTTAGATCTCGAAAAAAAATCAAACTAGGGTCAGATCTCGAATAGGTTTCAAAAAAGGGTCAAAACACGAAATTTTGCCGCACCTTGTCTCGCCGCCCAAAAGTGCTTTTTCTCAAGTACTCCCTCCGTCCGGAAATACTTGTCATCAAAATGAATAAAAGGGGGTGTATCTAGATGTATTCTGGTTCTAGATACATCCTTTTTTGTCTATTTTGATGACAAGTATTTTGGGACGGAGGGAGTAGGATTCAATACCTCCGTGTGCGGGTGCTTCCTATTTCGCGTAATTTGCTAGATAGCGACCTACCGCGAGCCATGTCCTCTGTAGAGCCTGGCCCATTACCAGTTTTTCCTTTTTCATATGGTTTTTCAAATAATTTTTTATTTGCATGTTTTATCTTTTTATTTTATGTATTTTATTTTTTATCTTATAATCCATGAAATTTTCCAAACTTGTTAACTTCTTTGAATTTATCTAAAATTTCGAATTTGGACTTATTTCTTAAAAAAATCATGCACAATTTCCAAATTCACAAACATTTTTCAAATCCACGAATGTTTACTGAAACATGGGCATAATTATCGATTTTATGAACATTTTTAAAATAACAAATATTTCCCAAATGTATAAACATTTTTTGAAATTCGATAATATTATTTTTAATTTTGTGGTAATTTATGAAAATTATTATATGTTTAAATTTTGCGAATATTTTCTGTATTAGCGAACATTTTTTGAAATATGCGAATAATTATCGAAATCATGAACATTTCTCCAATTTTGAGAACATTATTAAAATTCAATATTTTTTGAATTCAACAATGTTATTTTAAATTTGGTTGTAATTTGTGATTTTTAAAATTTTGTGAACATTTTTTTTGAATTTCTGAAAAGTTTTCAAATATGGGAACATTTTTTCTATAAAATTAAATAGTAGAGCCATAAACAAAAAGGATAATGAAAAAAAATCTGATAAAAGAAACATACAAAATGGTGCCCCCTTGTAACGCCCAACATGCGATTATATCACTCACGTGTCGAGGCACGACTTAGGGACATAAGCGCATGCAGAAATGGTCGCAAGAGTGGTTAATCTTTACACAACCCATGTACTGAAAAGATAGAATAAGAGAGTTGGCTTACACTAGCCACAAATCCACTCAACAACAGCAATATTCATACAATCTTTCAAGGGGAACACAGGGTCCGACTACGGAGAAAATCAAACGAATAAAAGACAACCACCCAAGCTATGTCCCAATCCACCCCACTAGGCACCACTACTGATCGTTCGGATAAGTGACGTACATCCGTCCACGTTCTTCATCGAACTCCCACTAAAGTTCTTGTCCATCACCTGAGCGGCGAAGGGGATAAGGAATAAAAGAATTCCTACTCTCTGATATATATAACTAGAACTTAAAATAGTTTTGCTTCTAGACTCAACAACATCAACGGTTCGATCAAGTAGGGGCTCTTAAGTGGGGATGGCTCTGATTACCAACTTGTCACACCCAATATTCGACCTTATCCTCGAGGAACTCGAAGGTTCCATCAAGGATAGAAGCGCATATTGAAGACGCTAGCAGGGTGGATGTCATTTGTGTTTTCTGTTTGTTTCATCCGTAGTCGGATGCTCTCTTCTGTATGATGTTTGTTGTATTCTTGTGGCATTTGTGTGCCTTTGTATGTATCCTCATCTACTATATAATGGTACGATGTAATGATATCCACCTTGCAAAGCGTCTTCAATATGCGCTTCTATCATTGGTGGGACCTTCGAGTTCCTCGAGGATAGGGTCGCATATTGGGTGTTGATACGTCCAAAACGTATCTATAATTTCTGCTTGCTCCATGCCTCTTTTGGGTGATATTGCTATGATATTTATACACTTCCATACACTTTTGATCATATTTGGACTAACCTATTAACTCAGTGCACCTCAGTGCCAGTTTCTGTTTTCTGCTGTTTTTGTATTTCAGGTTTTCCCATCACGTAAACTGCCAGAAAAATCCCGGAAAAATTATATAAAAAATCAGCGTTCCGGAAGCTTCCATGCGGCCAAAGTAGGGCCAGAGGGGGGCCACAAGGGCTCCAGGCGGCCCCCCTCCTGGCCGCGCCGGGGGGGCACCTGGGCCCCCCGGACCTCCGCTGATGCCCTCCTTTGGCATATATTTAACACCCGTCACAGAAACCCTGATTCCGGACCCCTTTTCTCCAGACGCGATTCCGATCTCCGCCGCCATCGCCATCAAGCTTCGGGGGACCAGAATTCCTGTGTCGGCACCCTGCCGGGACGGGGAAGTGCCCCCGGATTCATCTCCATCGACGTCGCTTCCTCCCTCCATGATGCGGGAGTAGTTCCTCCTCGGGGCTGAGGTTTCTACCAGTAGTTATGTGGTCAATTCTCTCTCCCATGATGTGATCTTCGTTGTGATCATAGGCTATGTTAATCTAGGGTGATCCCATGATATTTCCCCTTCCTCTATGTATTGGATTGATGTACTCACTTGTCTTTATCTAGTATAATCCCCGAGACCAAGGTGACAGCGGTCTATTGGACATGGATTAGAAAAATATTTTCATGAGTGATTTCCTCTCTTGTGTGTTGATTGAAGATTGAGAGTCTCTTGGTGCTTGTCTTTGACTATCCTTTAGATATGTTGTGGTGATTGTGGGACTCTCTTTGGATGGCCGCGGTGACATTGGGAAATCCTTAGATTGAGAACTACGAACTTTGAGGTGTGCTTTTGTAGCCCTACATAATTCTCGTCCTCTCTTGACCACGAAGGAATGACCTCCGGGTGCGTCTCCATTGCATGTTTTATGGGAAATATCATGTGATTCGATTATGTTAATGTTGTTGGGAGTTGCCACTAGTGAAAGTATGAAGCCTAGGCCTTGTTCCCACCATTGCAATACCATTTGTGCTCACGTTTACCACTTGTTTGCTTGCTGCACTTTTTATTACAGATTTATATTACTTTGTTTTGCCATCCATATCACTTGCCATTTAACATCTCTTCGCCGAACTAGTGCACCTATACATCTAACAAGTGTATTAGGTGTGTCGGGGACACAAGAGACTTCTTATATTTTAGTTGCAGGGTTGCTTGAGAGAGACCATCTTCAACCTCTACTTCCCTGAGTTCGATAAACCTTAGGTCATCCACTTGAGGGAAATTGCTGCTGTCCTACAAACCTCTGCGCTTGGAGGCCCAACATAGTCTACAAGAGTAGAAGCGTGTGTAGACATCAGGTGTGATACCCCGTCCCGTAAAGGGTTGGCCTAGATCGCGCAGAAGAATGCGTGTTTCGAGGGTATCCACCGCCCCGCGTGTGGATTAGGAGATCTCCTATACCCGTAAAAAAACACTATGTGCGCAACAAGTTATGCTTTGCGTTTGCTCAAAAGCAAACATGTCCTTAACCTTTTTTCAGCTGACTCCTGGTGGAGTTTGTGAACATTGAGGAATGATTTCTTATTTAAGGGGGCACACTTGGAGAAACATTCACTGCATCTATATTCATATATGTGTAGGAGTAAATATGGATGGCCAGATCCCCCTAGTGATTATTGGCCGGAAGGTCATGTGTGCACATTACCTAACTTGCGGAGTCATACGCTTAACGGTCTTCAATTTGTGAGTACTAGAACTATTAATAGCACAATAGAAATACACCAAACAGTTCCAAAAAGATTGAAAATGGTTCGGAGAGAAATTGGAGAAGTTTTGGATAACCGGGAAGGTCCGAGAGAACCCTAAAAGGCACTGGAAGATTCTGAAATACTTAAGAACCTTTCAGAAAGTTTTGTGCAACCCTATGGGTGGTTCCCCTAGGCTGGCCCAAGTGGGGTTAGCCACGTGGGCCGAAGGGGGCGTATAGTGGGGCGCACCCACTGGCCTCGGGGGCCAAGGCATAGGGGGCGGCCAGGGTTGGAGCGCCCCACCTCCCTCGGGAGGTCGGCCCTAGGAGGAGGCAACCCCTCCTCCAAGCCTTGGCCCACGCTTGTGTCTATATTAACACATTCTTTTGTGCTAGGAAGTTGCGCCCCTGTGTGTGTGTGGGGGGGGGGGCTTCTCTGTGCCATAAGGTTGCTCCACCATACATCTAGTCCTCCGACAGTTCTTCATTCTAGATGGTGCTCATTGGGTTCTTCACCCATCTTCTTCTCGTCGTGGACTGTGGTCAAGCCTATCGTGAAGGTTGTTGTGGAAAACTCTGTCAGATTCAATAAAAGCATCATCTACATATATGGTGTTCTAACTAGCATCATGTTGATAATGGCTCAAATTCACTTGCTTTTTTGCCCAATTTTATGTTCTGCAGCATCTGCTAGAACTACAGTTTGTTGTTGTTCCAAAAAGCAATGCTCTATACAGGAGCCTGATAAAATCATCAAAATTTACACATGGCATGCTATTATAAGTCTTAGGATGCAAGATGGGCTCAAGATTGTATATCAAAATCGTGTCAGTATCTCAAATGTCATCTTCCTCGCATCGTCATCATTACATTGACCACCTCTGTTGCCGCCACAATCCACTCCATCCATGTGTCGTGCCTCTGCCATAACCTCATCGATCACCTTAGATCTAGCGATGGGCCGACTGTGAAGCAAGTGACTAGAGACCCTTATTGGCCCAGGTAGACTAACAACCATACACAGTGAGCTCTCGCAGATCCAAGTTGCTAATAATAACATTGAATAGGAAAGGCCAACGAGTGTCAAAACGGTCAGTTTTTTCAGGAGGTAACGAAGGATGTTGCATAATGAAATTATCATTTTTTTGTCTTCCTGTCAGCCTTCTTGCAAATGCGTCAAGCCAACGATAAGCCATTTTTTGTGATAGGGAAATAAAATAAATAGAAGAAAAATAAAAGCTTTGCCGAGTGCTCTACGTCGAGCACTTGGCGAAGGGGCTAGCACCGTCACTCCGTCCTCAACAATGTCGTCACGGAAACATGTCACTGTGCTTGCTGTGTGCTTTGTTTTTTGCCGAGTGTTGGCTTCAATTTTGTGCCTAGTCTAACATTTTTGTTGATTCTTTTTTGGAGGGTACTCGACAAAGTTTATGCTTCCTCGAGTGTGGTATTTTTGCCAAGTGTTTTTCTCTAGACACTCGACAAAGATCCTAACACTCGGTATAGGGTATTTTTATTGTATAGTTTCTTTGATTCTACCCTTGTGTTGTTGTAGAGTGGTGACTCCACCTTGTGGGAAACCTTACACAAAGAAGGTACAAAAAAATACCACAGCTGGAAAATTGACTGGAATTCAGGATAAACATTGTCCAACCAATAATATCAGGAGGGGCAATATATGAAATTCACATCAAAACAAATCTAGCAGAAGTAGACATGTCTTCACAACTTGTTTTTTTGTCAAAGATGTCCAAACAACTTCTCAATTTTTGCCATCACATGCATGGAAGCGTCTAATCAATGATATGGTTCAAAACATCGCCATTGATCCATTGTTGATGTCAGCCGTCGAATTAAGTGAGACCGGACGACGCTCGATGGGGTCCCCATCCATCTTCTTGTCGTAGTGGACTGAGGTCAAGCCTATCGTGAAGGCTGATGTGGAGAGCTCCACTGCAGATATGGTGTTCCACATAGCATCACGTTGATAATGGCTCAAATTCCAGTTGCTTTTTTTTGCCTAATTTTGTGTTCCGCAGCTTCTGTTGAAACTGTTGTTTTGTTGTTGTTGAAAAAAGCAATGCTCTATACAAGAACATGATAAAATGATCAAAATTTACCATGTCATTCTATTATAACACTTAGGATGCAAGATGGGCTCAAGATTCTGTATAGAAAATCGTGTCAATATCCCAAATGACATCCTCCTTGCCCGCCATCACTGCGTTGACCACCGTCGTAATCCGCTCCATCCCGACGCCGCGTGACCTAGTGCTTCAGCCATTACCGGGTCGACAACCTTGGATCTAGCGGCCGGCCTACTGCGGAGCAAGTGACTAGAGAACCTTATTGGCTAGGTAAGCTAACGGTCATACATAGTGAACTCTCAAAGCTCCAAGCTGCTAATAGCAACATTGATCCGGAAAGGCCAACGAGGGTCAAAACGGTCATTTTTTCAGCAACTAACGAAGGATGTTGCAGAACGAAATTCTCGTTTTGTGTCTTCCTATCGGCCTTCTCGCAAATGTGTCAAGAAAACGATGCCAATTGCTTGTGATAGTAATACAACTTTAAATGGTTCTCAGATCTAGGGTTTCTCATTTCCTTCTTGCCTCTAGACTTCGTCGGCGTGTCCTTGGATTCGCCTTCCCTCTGCATGCCGCTCCAATGGCTGGTGACAGGGAGGGAAATCCCAGAGCCTATGTTCCGGTTAGTAGTTTAGGCGAGGGTTTTTTAGTTCTCACACGCGTAGTGCTTGGGCATAGATTTCTATCTTTCTCGTCATATGGCGAAATTTGGTGCCAGGTGCTTCAGATCTATTCAAGGGTTCAACGACGATTGTGGCTCCAGGGCGCTGGTCCTTTGAGGTACTTGCACGAAGACTTCTCGGCTATTGTCGACAAGTCAAGCCTGCTCTGGTAGGGCCGTAGGGGGGCGGCGACAATGATGCGTCGGCGGCTCGTTTGACGGCGGTAGTGGTTGTTTGCTGGTCTCGTAATCTCGATGTAATTTTTATTATGTTTGAGGTGCTTTGTATTTCCGGTGAATAACTAGATCATTTTCGCAAACATAAATAACTAAACGTTTCTCAAAACCAAAATCAATCTAAACCGACGATAATACCGTGGTCGACATCCATCCCTCACGACGTCTACTTCGTATTTATCGGATGTTCCCGAACCGTCTGCTTCGTATTTAAAAGACAATAATGAGCGCTATGTATCTAAAAAAAGAAAAGGGAAATAGACGGGACATTCGGCCCATTCCTTAGCATCAACGCGTCCCGTCCTCTCAACCGAAAAAGGACGCCCCACAACGCAAAGGATGCATCCATCCGCCCGTCCATCCGAAAGCCAACCCTACACCAAACTTTGCAGGTCTCGTGTCCTCATCACCCAACCCCATCATCACAATCTCATCCGCCCTCGCCCTCGCCCTCCACCTCCATTACCAATCTTCCATCGCCTCTCCTTCCTTCAACCATCATCCTCGCCTATAAACCTCCCACGGGCCAAGAACCGACGTAGGCCGGCCGCGCAACAAACAAGAACCGACGAGCTTTCTTCATGTCGAGCCCCACGCACGTCCGCAAGGGCAAGGCCCTCCACCTCGCCGCCATGAAGGCCAAGCTGCAGGGCGTTGTCGGCAACCGCCTCCTCCTCGTCACCGCCCTCGCCGCCTTCCTCCTCCTCTTCTCCGCCCGCACGCTCTTCTCCCCCTCCCGTGGCTCCGGCGCCGCCTCGCGGCTGAGCGGCGGCGCGGGCGATGGGTCGTGCTCGAAGCTGCCGGCGCCCGTGGCCGAGGCCCTGGTGCACTACGCGACGTCGAACGTGACGCCGCAGCAGACGGCGTCGGAGATCGGGGTGTCGCTGCGCGTGCTGCAGCGCCGCTCGCCCTGCAACTTCCTGGTGTTCGGCCTCGGGCACGACAGCCCCATGTGGGCGGCGCTCAACCACGGCGGCCGCACGGTGTTCCTCGAGGAGGACGCGTCCTGGATCGCGTCCGTCCGCTCGGCGCACCCGGGGCTGGAGTCGTACCACGTGACCTACGACACCCGCCTGACCGAGGCCGACGAGCTCATCGCCCTGCGGGACCACCCGGGGTGCACCGCGCAGCCGGACCTCGCCGCCGCCGCCGAGGCCTCGTGCCGGCTGGCGCTCCGCGGCCTCCCCGCCGTGTTCCACGAGGTGGAGTGGGACCTCATCATGGTGGACGCGCCCACGGGGTGGACGCCCGAGGCGCCCGGGAGGATGGGCGCCATCTACACGGCCGGCATGGCGGCGCGCGCGCGGCGGCCCGGCGACGGCGCGACGGACGTGTTCGTGCACGACGTGGACCGGACGGTGGAGGACAGGTTCTCCAAGGCGTTCCTGTGCGACGCCTACCTCACGGAGCAGGTCGGCAGGATCCGGCACTTCGTCATCCCCAGCCACCGGGAGAAGCCCGGCACGCCCTTCTGCCCTCAGAACTGATTATTATCCGTTACCCATTTTATCAGCCTCCATTATAGTAGGACTGCACACCTACCTTGATCAAGACACACATGCATGCTGAGGTCTGAAGGACGGTCATGCCATACACCATTGGAGGTAATTAATGGCGCCGGATCGAGTGACGAGCGTTCACGGTCGAGTAGTCCGGAAAAATCGGTGTAATTTCCTTCAATCTGCGGATGCGATTGTTAGCGGTGGTTCTCCACGGTTGCTTGTAGTTGATCAAGACTGGGACCTGTATCATGCAAACTATATGTTGTAATTATCTGCAATATTTCTATTAGTACTTTGGCAAGATATTTTCCTTTCTATTGTGTGGCTCGTGATTAGAGAGATCCAGATGCACGTGGAGTGAGGACAAATGGGATTTATTTGTTTGAAGCAACAATACCCGTGATGAATATGAGCACTAGCTACTTTCATATTTTTGGAAGGCTGGTATTTTAGCCGGTATCATGCACTCATGACTAGCAAACATGTTGATGGGACAAGCAATTAAAGAAGAGAGAAGGAGTAGTATGTGTCATGCATGTCAATAAATAAAACCATCAATGATATATAGGACTAATCTATGAGTGGAGCGTTTCAGTGCCCACGCTCAACTGCACACGGTGAGAAAAAAATTCATACAATTTTTTTTTAAATCAAAAATTTCCAATTTTCTTTTTTGCATGGTAGACAATTTATCACATGAGGTCCGCTCCAAATTTTAGATCATTTGGACTTTAGAGCAGCTCTCAGCAAAAAAGACAAATCGGGTCAGAACAGTGCATCAACAGTAAATATTTTTACAGACCCCGAATTTGTCTTTTTTACTGAGAGCTGCTCAGATTTTCAAATAATTTGAAAATTGGAGCGGACCTCACGCTTCAAATTATCTACCACACTAAAAAAATTGGATTTTTTTAAAAAATTTCTAGTATTTATTCTAGGCGATACGATACGAGTTACGTACTAATCTGTTGGAGAATGAAGGTTAATTGATTGCATGGCTGGTGAGTGTAATGTGAGTGAGTACGTACCATTCTTCGACGGATTTCAACATTAATTAGTTCAGTAGTACTTGTCCATGTTCTTTTCTTTGATTGAAATGAAGTACTTGTCCATGTGTGTTCTGCCGTTTCTATCTGGCTACCTGACAATGACACTGGCAGCAGTAAGGGAGGGTGACCTGATTTTGATTGCCTGGTACGCTGCCCTTTTGCTAGGGCAGTGAACTGCCTACCATTTTGTGGACAGCCACCCGCCCCGCCCTGCTTTTTCATTTCATTTCCACGGCACAGTGCCCAGGAACTGTACTGTACCTTGGACTAGGAGCTGGCTGAGTTTTGATTGCGAACAATGTACGGAACGAGCTTCAGTAATAGTAGTACTAACTTGTTCAACGAGTTCAACAGCGTGCGTGTGACGTCAGATTTTTCTTGTTTCTAGAAGAGAGGCCGGATGCATTCCAGTCAGTTCGATATACAGGAAACAAACATTGATCCTTGCAGAGTACTGAATACAGAACAGTCATCTTAGGTAGCCGGCTTCCGTTCATCCAAGACTTTCCTCGGCGTCTTCATGGATGTTGGCGAGGAAGGAAAGCAACATGACAGACTGCCCGTCATAGGATAGTGAAATCCAATGCCAGAAGGGCCGCTTTGAACACCACAAAGGATGGCAGCAGATCCAAGATCGCCTCGTCAACTGGAAGACAGAGCTGAGATCATAAGAAGCCACAGCTGTGAAACCTCCCCTCGAGATCTCAAAACAGTCTCCAAACCTCAC
>LR738713.1:618307884-618332246 GCA_902687465.1 Secale cereale
CGGTTCCCGTTTATAAATGGCTCAATTCAGAAATTATATCGTGGTGAGTGATAAAATATTTTTTATACTAGCTTGCAAAAGTACTCAACTAATGTTACCAGTGCATTAACTGCAATGCATGCATGTGTGACCAATAAATAACCAACAACTTTCACATGCATTGCAAGTTTTCTTGTGCGTATGATACTAGTGTATTAAGGCATCTCCAATGATCAAGGGTGTTGGGGACATTCTCCACAGTCGAGACCCGACATGAGCGTGACCCAGCCGTGAGCTTTGAGACTCAGTAAGTCACATCATTATCGGGTCATGACAAAGGCAATCATGAAAGGCTAGAAGCCCAAGGCCGGCTCTCATGGAGAAGGCCCCGTAGGGGATTTTTTAACTTAGAGGACAAAATTAATAAGATAGAGTAGGATACGAATTAAGAGTTCGATCCAGAATCTTCTGTAAATCTATGGGCTCAGCCTGTTATATAAAGGGGAGACCCTAGGACCAAAAGATTAAGTTGCTATCTCTCAAAAGCTAGGTTAGTGAATTTTGCATCTTTGTAATCGAGATCATCATCAATATCAATCAAGCAGGAGTAGGATTTTACCTTCACTATGAGGGGCCGAACCTGGGTAAACTTATGTCCTTCGTTTCCGATCAACCCCATCCAGACAACCACCTAGTTGTGATGGCCTCAAGACTTAGTCCTTTCACGAGGACATGTGCCGTTAATTTTGCCCACCGTGGGACCACCGCACGGCGGTGTTTAGTTCTTGGAGGGAGCTCTCTCAGGGATCGAGGGATACACAATTGACCGGATGACGAAGAGTCCGCGTGGCAAGCTCTACATCGACGACTCTGGCTGGGGGCCCGAGACCGACTCAATCCAGTATTGATACCGTGTCCCCTTCGGCAAGATCCACATCTTCATCGGCATAATCAGCAAATTTGGTCCCGAGACGGACATCATCTACGACCCAGTCTAGTAGGCTCGTCGCACCAAACCCGCCCTGGCAAGACCCGGCCGGACCCATGCTTTCGTCGGCTTCACCCATGGAGTCGACATGTCAGGCAATTCCACGTCTGGTGGTGACACGCTGGTCTACTCCGACAGCGAGTCTTCGGTTGATGATACCGAGTCAATTCTTCCGCTTTTTGACGAAAGGCTGGGGGGCTACTCCGATGATGAGATTGATCCAGAGATTTGTGAGCCACCCCGCCACACAGCGGTCTACATGGCTGGAAATTCGAGTCAGCTCGGGTATGACGAGAACGGACGCCTAATTACAGATCCATCCCTGAACCACAACCCGACAGATACTGCGTTGGGTCAGAACCCCACGGCGGCTGGGCCGTGGCATCGTCCTCAGTCACCGCCGGCTCTAGCAAGATGCCTGCTCAAGCACCGGCGGCAAAATTTTGTGTTTTGACCCTTTTGGCATACTAATTCGGGATCTCGCCCCTCATCGAGTTTTTTTAGTCTGACCCTTTTTCCTACCGTCGGAGGGCTCGGCGGTAGGGTTATACTGGCTACCGCCGAAGGCGCCGGCGGTAGGATACTTATCCACGTCAGCAGCCCTAAACGGCCGCCGTCCCCCTCCGTCCGACCCTACCGCCCCCGGGCCTGGCGGTAGCCTGTCTAACCCTACCGCCAGGGTCCCCGGCGGTAGGGTCTGGGCAGTTATAAGCTCGCGGGCCGGCCGCCCCACCCCCTTCTCCCCCACCCAGCCGCCGAACAAAGGAGTTCTTCCTCCTCTCGCCCCCTCTCTCATCTCCCCACTCCCCCTCCGATCTTCGTCGTTTCTCCACGGTTTTTGCGGATCGAGATGGCCACGAAGAGAGAAAAGTAAGCTCTTTCGATCCCTCCAAGTAGTTTTTGCAAACTTCCTTTCGATTCGACGCATTATTTAGTTGAAATTCCTCATCTTTTTGAACTTGATTGGAATTTTTGTTCCACCTAGGATTGTTTTAGCTAGATTGTAGTCACTAGTTGTGTTAGATATGAACTCTAGTCACTAGTTGGTATGATTGTGTGAAGATAAACCTAGTTCATAATTTATTGTGTTAAAAAAATTATGATATGATGATATAGGATCCATGTGGATGTTATATGATGCAAGTAGTACCCTAGTTCATGGTTTTGTTTTTGAGAACAATATGATACGATGCATCTACATGTTTCCTACTTCATGATGAACCCTAATTCATGATGAACCCTAGTTCATGTACATTTGTTTTGATATATGATGCATGTTAATTATTTTTGTTTTGAAAACAATATGATATAATGCATCTATATTTGTTTTGATATATGATGCATGTTTTTTTGAAAATAATATGATATGATGCATCTATATTTGTTTTGATATATGATGCATGTTAATTATTTATATGCTTATGCTTATGTTTATGTAATTTTTTTAGGAGGCTACCTCTTGCGGATGATATTGGCATCGAGTATACCATGCTAGACCATGCGTTCGACAAGGGTCATCGTGCCCGTTTCATTGAGAATGGATTGGTAATTATCTTTCTTAAATCAAATGTTTCGAATTGATGAAAAAAATACTAACTATTTGGGTCTTCGTTTCAACAGATGCTCCCGCCACTGTGGATGAGGGGTCACGGGACGACCGTGAAGATGAAGTACGACGAGCGGTACGCACCGTTCTACAGGAGAGCCCGACTGTTGGGTTTCGTCCTGCAGTTCAAGCGCAAGCCGCCGACGATCGTCCACTCAGGTCTCACGGCTCTGGTCGATCGGTGGCGGCCAGAGACGCACAACTTTCATCTTCCGTGTGGGGAGATGACGGTTACACTCCAGGATTGGGGGATGATTACGGCCCTACCTCTCCAGGGTCATGCTCTCACCGGACGAGTGGAGAGGAAGAACTGGAAAGATAGGGTTATCGCCCTAACGGTGACTGCCCCGCAACTAAGAAGAACCGGACTTCCGGCGTACCGTTACCCTGGCTCCTGGAGCACCGGAGCAAGTGCCCGGAAGATGCCGAACCCCGGGTGGTGGAGCAGTACGCCAGGGCCTACCTGTGGTATCTGCTCACCGAGGTAGTGTTTCCAGGCTGCTCTGGAGACACTGCCCTATGGATGTACCCAGACTTTCTGACAGACTGGGATGCTGGTTACAGCTGGGGGGCCGTCGGCCTTGCCTACCTATACCGTTCGGTAAGTGAATATCACATTGTTTCAAATATCATCTTCCGTGTGCTGCCTTATATTATGTCATCTTGTTTTGTAGCTTGACGATGCAACCCAGAGGACGGAACCCAAGTCTGGTATGTGTGGATGTGTATGGGGCCTCTCCATTTGGATGTGGGAGCGAATCCCAGTGGGGCGTCCGAAGAAGCTTAAGGCAAAGCCCTGGACTGACTATGGCCAAGATGACGATGATGCTCGATACCCGACCGTCGCATACGCTTGGGACGCGGTGAGTCTCTACTCGGGCGAAAACAAGGCCCTGTACAAGATCTTCACCAACGAGCTTGATGCTCTAACTCCTTTCCATGTATAAGAACTAGATTTCAAATGTTTCCAACGACACTTGTTTCACATGAGCTTACCATTGTTTGGCTTATCATTGTTTTGTACTAGGTTAACAGGCGGCCGTATGGTGATGACCGAGAGTGGGGGTTCGAGCTGAACGTGATGTGTAGGCAAGAAAGGCTTCTCTAGCGGTGCATCATGCCCCTGATTTGTGTCTATGCCGTCGAGTGCCACTTGCCACAGCGCGTTGCCGCGCAATTTGGTATGGCGCAACATACACCACCAGGCGGCACCCTAGATACCGGTGGCCACGCTCTACGCTCGTGAGTACAATCGCCTGTTCTCATCGATACCTACTTTTGTTTTCATATTTTACATTCTTTCTAATGGTGTTTTACAATCTTTCTTATGCCTTGCAGGATGAACAGGAAAATAAATCAGTCTATCTCTGATTGGGGAGAGCAACATGCAAAATACTTGAAGGAATGGATCGAGTGGAAAAGTCGAAAGGACGTGGAGAGGACCGTGCTGGACTGGAATGACTACGACCTTCACCTGCGGTGGTTCGACGACGGCATCAAGCATCGTCTGCGCCCGAGGCCCCGGTGGACGATAGAAGATGCTGAAGATCTATACGACGACGACTCCGAGAATGAAGCCTACAATAAAAGCATCAGAGAGCTAAAACGCGGATTTAGGGAGTATGCACCGATCATGAACAGAGTGGTAAGTTGCTTTCTACCGATGGTTGGATGGAATCTACTTTAGTGAGTGTGACTCATTTATTGCTTTGTAGTCTTCGGAGCTCAACAAAAGTATTTTTCAAGGCTCGGATGCGCTAAGTTCTATCCCCGGGACTCTAGATAGCGAGAAGAAGATGAGGGACACGGTAAAGGTGAAAGGACCACAATGTCGCCTAGAGGGGGGTGAATAGGCATTTTAAAATCTTTTATGGATTTGGCTATATCCTAATGCGGAAATAAACTAAGCGGATACTTTTCAAGCACAAATCCTTAATATACTAGGCTCACTAAGTGCACCCACAACTTAGGATAAACAAGATGGGAACAACGAGGATATGAGTAAGCACAAGTAAGTCACAGAAACTTACTCAATGTATATCACAAGATATGGAAATGAATAATACACACAACCACAAGTAAGCAATACAAGATGTAAGGGCATATTTCTCCCTAAGTAGTTTTGGTGATTGATGACAATGCATTTGCGGACTAATTGTGTGCTCTAAGCTCTTTCAGATAGATCTCACCTAGGCACAAGACGATTATGTGCCCCTCGGAACCTATGGAAGACGGTGTTTCCTTTTGCTCCTTTTTCGTTGGATTTGAGCAATAGGAAAGCCGTACTATTAAGAGGGGGTCCGCTTCGGAAAGGTTTGGGTGGAATCAACACGTACACGTCTACACTTTCGCACCACCTTTTCTTTGCTTCTCTGGAGCTCCGGCTGTTCTCCTCGTAAGTACAAAACCATGGCTTCCTACTAATACAACTGCCTGGCAGGCGGTAGTACCGCTCATTATAAGCGGTAGTACCGCACGGCCACACGGTAGTACCGCCTCAGGGCACGGTAGTACCGCATCATGAGCACGGTAGTACCGTGTAGCTGGCCCGGCGTAGTAACTAGTACGGTAGTAGGTGCGGAACTAATTTTTTACTTCCGCATCCTACGCGGTAGTACCGCTTGGGTCAAGCGGTAGTACCGTGTCGTGTTTTTGCTACTACCGTATTTCTGCGGATGTAGCTACGGATGTATTTTATTTCATCCGTGCTTGTCCTCGGCCTGCTTATCTCTGCCTTGCGGTAGTACCGCAAGGATGAGCGGTAGTACCGCTCACGCAGTACTACCGCCCGTGTGTCAACGCAACAGAGCTAAGTCTAGGCTAGTACTGCACCAGCGGTAGTACCGCTGGCCGAGCGGTCGCACCGTAACTTACGTGCGGTAGTACCGCGCTCTGCGGGCAGAAATGTGGGATAACGGTTGGATTTGTTCTCCCACTATATATAGGGAGTCTTCTTCTCCAAGAAGACTCACCTCTTCCTCCCCAAAGCTCCATTGTTGCTCAAAGCTCCATTTCCGCCCGATCTCTCTCCCTAGCCAATCAAACTTGTTGATTTCCTCGAGATTGCTTGAGAAGGCATCGATCTACACTTCCACCAAGAGATATTTGATTCCCCCCACTAATCCTTGCGGATCTTGTTACTCTTGGGTGTTTGAGCACCCTAGACGGTTGAGGCCACCTCGAAGCCATATTCCATTGTGGTGAAGCTTCGTGGTGTCGTTGGGAGCCTCCAATTCGATTGTGGAGATAGCCCCAACCTTGTTTGTAAAGGTTCGGTTGCTGCCTTCAAGGGCACCACTAATGGAATCACGGCACCTTGCATTGTGTGAGGGCGTGAGGAGAATACGGTGGCCCTAGTGGCTTCTTGGGGAGCATTGTGCCTCCACACTGCTCCAACGGAGATGTACTTCCCCTCAAAGGGAAGGAACTTCGGTAACACATCCTCGTCTTCACCGGTTCCACTTGTGGTTATTTCTTCCCTTTACTTGTGCAAGTTTTACTTGTTTATCTTATATAGCCTGCTTGTGAGGTTGTTATCTTTGCTTCCTATAAGTTGTCATCACAGTAGCATATCTAGACAACTTACTTTGTTGCTTAATTTAAATTGGTTAAGAAAAGCTAAAAATTGTTAGTTGCCTATTCACCCCCCCTCTAGTCAACCATATTGATCCTTTCAATTGGTATTAGAGCCTCGTCTCTTTTTAAGGACTTTACCGTCCAAAGAGTATGGGTGACAACGTAGTCGAGACAGAGGAACATTCCGGTGGAACTCCGTCCTTGCCTACGTCCGATGGGGGAGCCTCGATCTCTCGTGAGGAGTTCAATGTGGCTATGACCACATTGAAAGAATCACTAGCGACCAAGGTCAAAGGCATGTTTAAAGATTTGCTTGAGGGGCTTAAATTATCCACCATGCCGTTGGAAGTGGTTCGTCCCGCTACCATCGTGTCGGAGGCTACTCCCGACAAGGGAGAAGCTAGTAGTGAACAAGCCCCTGTTACTAAGAATGGGAATGGAATCTTTTCCCACTCCGCTCCTCCTACTCACTATGGAGGACCCATTCCCACACCGCATTTAAATTCCGTTGGGCCTCCTCCTAAGTTTATAAAAAAATCTGATTTTGCTACTTGGATGTTTCGCTTCAAACATCATTTAAATCATTGCTCTACTAAACTTTGGAGAATCATTGAGAAAGGTTTTTATCCACGTGATCCCGACAACTTAACTCCGAGAGAAGCTGCGGAACATCAGTTCAACGAGTTCGTTCTTTGCATACTTCAAGATGCTATCCCTCCCGAAGACATTGCACATCTTCGACCCTTCACTGTGGCCAAGGAAGCTTGGGAGCATGTTGGCACCATGTACAAGGGGATCGCTAGCATTCAACGCTCGAACTATGAAGTTGTGCAAGATGAAGCCGATGAGTTTGCTGTGATCGAAGAAGAAGATCCTCGTGAACTCTATCGGAGATTAACCACTCTTGCGGTCTCTCTTTGAGATCATGGGAGTAAGGACACGGATGACAATTGGATCAAGCGCAAGTTTCTCAAGGCCATGATGCCCTACCATAAGGCCATGTCATCCGTCATTCGCCAAAGACCGGACTTCCACCACTTGTCATCAAATGAAGTGTTGGATGAGTTCGTTGCTATGAGGATCTTGGACAAGACCGCCGACAATGCGGTGTTAAGAGCTCAACGATCAAAGAAGCCTAACCTTGCCTTGAAGGCCAAGGCTTGTGTGGAAGAAGAGGAGGAGGAGGATGATGATGAGTGTTGCCCCGAGGACACCAAATATGCCTATCATGAGCACATGGCTCTTGCTTCGCGGCAATTTTGGGGCAACAAGAAGAACTCAAGGCCCAACTTCAACAAGAACAACTCAAGTGGGAACAAGGGCAAGCAACGAGTGAGGACATGCTTCAATTGTGGAAATGTAAGCCACTTCGTTGCGGATTGCCCATATGAGAAAAGAGAAGACTTTGGAGGCAAGCTTATCAGGAAGGACAAGGCCAAGTCTTATCCCAACAAGAACAACTTCAACAAGAAGACTCCTCCCAAAGGGTTGGTGGCCCAAGAAGAATATGTTGAGGATGATGATAATGATGAAGATGATGAGATGGTCACCATGGCCACAATTGCTATTGCTACTACTCCACGCACATCTCTCTTCGACTCTCCAAATGAGAACATCACCGCCAAGTGTCTCATGGCTAAGGCCACCAACAAGGTAACTCCAAACATCAACACTACCATCATCGCTAATCCTTCATTAACGGATTGTATTAATGAGAGTGAGGGAGCCAAGGAGGAAGAGAATGAGTTTGAGTTGTTCATGAGCAAACTCAAGGGCAAACCCAAGAAGCATTTCGTTGCTCTCTTGGAACAACTCGGTGAGGCCAATGACATGATCGAGGCTCACGAGGAGACCATTGCCAAAATGGAAGGACATAGTCGAGACTATGCCGATGATATATCGGATCTCTCTAATGCTCTAGAGGAAGAGTGTGGTCTTCGTTTGGCTCTTGAGGAGTCACACAATGATGATCATGCTGAATTAAAGAAAGATCTTGATCATGCTTTAGTTGTCTCTCGTATGCTTAACTCCGAGAAAGCAAAACTTGGGGTTGACCATGCTAGACTCAAGGAGGAGTTTGTTACACTTGACAAGGCTCACAAGGCCTTGAAAGGTATGCATGCTTCTCTTAAAGAGTCTCATGATCAACTCCAAGTTTCGCTAACCAAGGAAAAGGCTATTTTTCCTCGCATGGTGTTGATTGATAATGCAAATGCTACTAACCCATGTTGCGAGCATGTGCATCTTGTTGAAGAAAATACCAAGTTGAAGAAGAAACTTGAGAAAGGCCTTGTGACATGCATACAAGGTGAGAAGAACCTCAACAATCTTTTGAGCAATCAAAAGGAGGTTGTGGCAAAGGAAGGAATTGGGTTTGTTCCTAAGCCCAAGAAGAAGAAGAATGACAAGACCAAGCTACCTCCCCCTCTCCGACAAACCTTTGTGAAAGAGGGAGAGGGCGCCTCTAAGAAGAAGAACAATGTGAAGGGTGGTGGGGTCAAGAAAACCCCCACCATACCATCAAACATTGCCGGCGACTTTAATCCTTCATATGTTTTATGTCATGCTAGTGATGGTCATGTATTCGCTAAATTTGTTGGTTCTTCTTATGAGTACATTGAATGGTCTATTTGGGTTCCTAAGACCCTTGTTACTAACCTCAAAGGACCCATTACCAAATGGGTACCTAAATCCAAGCATTGATCTCTTGTAGGAGTTTGCTTCCGGTGGGGGATCATGGTTGCTCGATAGTGGAGCCACAAATCATATGACCGGAAGCAAAGACTTGGTGGTGGACGTGCATCTAGGTTCATCTATGGCCACCAACGTCGAATGGGGTGATGCTTCATCTTCTAAGGTATTGGGGCTTGGCAAGGTTGTTGTCTCTCATGATCTCACGATCGAGAAAGTCATGCATGTTGAGTCCCTTGCATATAATTTACTTTCTGTTCGCCAACTTGCACTCATGGGCTTTGCTACATTCTTTGATATTGATATCGTGGCCCTCTTGTGGAGCAAGACTCTTAAAGTAGCCTATGTTGGACATGTCGAGAACGGTCTTTATGTGGTTAACTTTTCGAAGCAACCCACTAAGACCGCGACATGCCTAATGGCTAAAGTTGATGTGGGATGGCTTTGGCATCGCCGGTTAGCCCATGTCAATATGAGATCTTTGCAAGGTCTTCTCAAGGGGGACCATGTCCGTGGACTAACAAATGTTAGCTTTGCCAAAGATCGTGCTTGCAGGGCTTGCATTGAAGGAAAGTTACATGAGATGGCTCACCCTCCCACGACTATCATCTACTCAAAAAGACCCCTAGAGCTCCTTCACATGGATCTCTTTGGGCCTCCATCTTTTGATAGTCTTGGGGGTAGAAAGTATTGCTTGGTGATTGTGGATGATTATTCAAGATACACCTGTGTATACTTCTTCAAGAAGAAGAGTGAGACCCAACAAACCATCATCAACTTTGCAAATGAAACTCAACGACAACATGAAGCAAAGATTTCGATGATCCAAAGTGACAACGGCACCGAGTTCAAGAACTACACCTTGGATGAGTTTCTTAGTGATGAGGTGATCAAACATCAATATGCAGCACCCTATACCCCTCAACAAAACGGTGTAGCGGAGAGAAAGAACCGGACACTGATGGACGCGGCAAGGACCATGATGGCGGAATTCAAATCTCCATACAACTTTTGGGCCGAAGCCATCAACACCGCTTGTCATGCATCCAATCGGCTCTATCTCCGCAAAGGCTTGAACAAAACTCCATATGAGATACTTACCGGTAACAAGCCCAATCTCAAGTACTTCCGGGTGTTCGGGTGTAAGTGTTTCATCCTCAAGAAAGGTGTTCGTTTGTCTAAATTTGAATCTAGAGCTCATGAGGGCATATTTGTTGGTTATGCTACAAACTCTCATGCTTACCGTGTCCTCAACAAGTCCAATGGACTCATTGAGGAGACGAGTAACGTAGAGTTTGATGAGAATAACGGCTCCCAAGTGGAGCAAAGTGGTACTTGTGATGTAGGTGATGAAATTCCTCCTCAAGCCATAAGAAGAATGGGTGTTGGATATATCCTACCCATTGAGGAACCCCTTGTGGCCGAAGGAGAAGGACAATGTTCCACTCAAGTGGAACCATCACCAACCCAAGACCCACACGCTTCCGAAGAACAAAGTGAAGGCCCTCAACCGGACGAACAAGGCCAAGTGCAAGATCAATCACAAGATGGTGGGGAGCCACCAAATGATGCACAAGGCCAAGTTCTATCCTCTGAGCAAGATCAAGATCAAGAGGAAGCTCAAGATCAAGATCAAGCTCCTGACGTCGCTCAAGACGATCAACTCAGTGCTCCTCAATTATCTCTTGAAGAGCAATTGGAGCGTCGTGCTGCAAAAGTTTCCTCCAGGCTTGTTTCCAGAGAACATCACATGGAGAATATTCTTGGAAGCATCAAAAGGGGGGTAAGCACTCATAGACAATTAGCAAACTATTGTGCTCATCAAGCTTTTGTCTCCTGTGTTGAACCTCAGAAGGTCTATGAGGCGCTTGAAGACCCTGATTGGCTTAATGCCATGCATGAAGAACTCCACAACTTCAAGCGCAACAAAGTGTGGCGTCTGGTGCCGAGGCCAAAGGAGAACCATAATGTCATTTGAACCAAGTGGATCTTTAAGAACAAGAAAGATGCTCACGGCATTATCATCCGCAACAAGGCGCGTCTGGTGGCTCAAGGCTACTCCCAAGTCGAGGGTATCGACTACGGTGAAACCTTTGCCCCCGTTGCTCGCCTTGAATCGATTTATTTGTTGCTTGCCTATGATTCTCATCATAATTTTAAGCTACAACAAATGGATGTGAAAAGTGCATTTCTTAATGGTCCTATTAATGAGTTGGTGTATGTCAAACAACCCCCGGGGTTTGAGGATCCCAAGTTCTCCAATCACGTGTATCAACTCGATAAGGCACTCTATGGCCTTAAACAAGCCCCACGTGCGTGGTATGAGCATCTTACCGAGTTGTTACAAGATCGTGGGTTTGAAATTGGGAAAATCGACCCCACTCTTTTTACTAAGAAGGTCAAAGGGGAGTTGTTTGTCTGCCAACTATATGTTGATGATATTATCTTTGGGTCTCCTAACAAAGCTTTCAATGATGAGTTCGCCGCACTCATGACCACACATTTTGAGATGTCCATGATGGGAGAGTTGAAGTACTTCCTTGGGTTTGAGATCAAGAAAAGAAGAGAAGGAATCTTCATCAAACAATCCAAGTATACTCAATACATGCTCAAGAGGTTCAATCTAAGTGATGTCAAGCCGGCTACTACTCCAATGCCAACCAAGTGCCAACTTGACATTGATCCCAATGGTAAAGCGGTGGATCAAAAGGTATATCGCTCTATGATTGGATCCTTGCTTTACCTTTGTGCATCTAGACCGGATATTATGTTGAGTGTGGGAATCTGTGCACGGTTTCAAGCCTCACCTAAGGAAAGTCACTTTGTGGCAGTCAAGCGAATCTTTCGATATTTGGCTCATACCCAAAACTTTGGCTTATGGTACCCAAGAGGAGCAAACTTCAACCTTGTAGGTTTCTCTGATTCGGACTGGGCGGGAGACAAAGTGGATAGGAAGTCCACTTTCGAAGGATGCCAATTCCTTGGTTGCTCTCTGGTAAGTTGGTCTTCCAAAAAGCAAAGTTGTGTGTCTCTCTCGTCCACCGAAGCCGAGTATGTGGAAGCTGGCAGTTGTTGTGCTCAACTCCTATGGATGAGGCAAACTTTAAAGGATTACGGTGTCACTTGTGACAAAGTGCCTCTTTGGTGTGACAATGAAAGTGCCATCAAGATTTCTCTCAACCCGGTGCAACACTTCAAGACGAAGCATATAGAGATTCGATATCACTTCATCCGGGATCATATACGACAAGGAGAGATCGAGCTTCACTATGTCAACACTCATGATAACCTTGCAAATATCTTCACGAAGCCGTTGGATGAAGCAAGATTTCGCGAGTTAAGGCATGAGCTAAATATCATCGATTTGAGCAATGTGGCTTGAGACTTTGCACACACACCTCCCACTCAATATAGTTATCTTGTCTAGATGTAGGCATGGATATAGGGGGAGTATTGTTCTCTCAATGAACTATTCCTCCCCCCATTATGCATAAATCGATCAAGTCTTTGTCATTTGCCATGTTAGATGGTATAAGTGCTTCAAGACGAGTGTTGGTCATGGGCCCAAGGATAGTTCTTTGCGGTGCCATACCAAATAACTCAAACATAGGTGGCTTCGGCCACCGACCTCCTCCTTGGAGAAATGTCGTGTGTGCTGTTTTTTTAGTGTGTGTTGTCTCTCTTCCCGTTTGCCTTGCGTGTGCATTTTTCCTTTGCTAAAAGCCTCCTGTCAAAACTTGCAATTTCTTGGAGGGACGGTACTACCGTGAGTAGTCACGGTACTACCGCAAAGAGAGTACGGTACTACCGCAACCAGCACGGCAGTAATTTTTTACTGCCGCTGGTCGAGCGGTACTACCGCTCCGTGTGCGGTACTTCCGCCCGGGCGATACTACCGCGATGACCGCGGTACTACCGCACTTATCCGAACGGCTGGGGGTTATAAGTAGGCAGGGGGAGTTTTAACTCCCCCATACCCATTCATCTCATATCCCCACGTTGTCTCTCTCTCTCTCTCTCAAGAACGCCGCCGGAGGACCTCACCGGATCTCCTCCCCCGGCCACTCTCCTTGCATTCCGACCGGTGGGATCGCTCCCCACCTCGTCCTCTTGCCATGGATGAAGGTTTCTCCCCAAATCCCCTCTTCTTTTTGCCCGGTTGTTGTTTTTAGGTTTTGGGGAGATACATGTTGTTCTAGTGTTCTTCTTGTTCTTATCCATGGAAGATTAGGATGTAGGAGAGTGGTTATGCAATAGAAATGCTAGTAAGTATGCTGCTACTAAGTTACTATGATCAGCCGTAGTACCGTTCGTCGTTCTACGTGTTCTAGTCTAGATCCGTTCTTTTCAGATCTGACCCGAGCGGTACTACCACTGGCTAACCGCGGTACTACCGCTCTGTCGCGTAACGGTACTACCGCTCTGCTGAGCGGTACTACCGTAACTACGCGGAAGTAAATTTTTACTACCGCATTCTGCGCGGTACTACCGCAACTTCCAAGCGGTACTACCACTCCCTAAGCGGTACTAAATTTTTACTTCCGTGTTCGTCAAGCAGTACTACCGCTTGGTTCATCTTTTCTTCGTAGCACATGCATATTATCCTTTCTACATGTTTCGTTTGCCTTTTGTGGCTTTTGCATTGATTCTCTTTGTGTTTTCGTCGTGCTCTTGTGTTTGTGTCTTAGGTGGTGGCTCCGGTTCAGATGTTCGTCGCACCAATCCCATCCGTGACACCGGGTCCAAGCGTCTGCGCACCCCCAGTGATGTGCCAGAGGACTCCAATCCCCAACGCAAGTTCAAGACCACCGCCAACAAGCACAAGGAATCATCTATGACCATGGAGGAAATGCCAGCTAATGAGTTCATGGCAAGGAGGAAGATCAATCCTTATGGAGAACCCCGGGCTCAATTTCATGGAGATGAACTATTCTGGACCAAGCAGCAGTATCGTATCTACACAGAGGTACTCAAGAGCAAGCACAACCTGTATGTGGATGCTCATTGGGTTGACATGGTCCACATGCGGAGGGATGATAACCGGGCCTACTTTGCCGAGGCTCTGGATCTGGTAGAGCAGTTTGGGCTTGATCACATCATGTCTTTTCAGCATGATTTTGACCTTGAAATCGTTGCTCAGTTCTATGCTTCAGTGCACTTCCATACCAAGGAAGACCGCACCATGACTTGGATGACAAATGGTCACAAGATGACTGCTACTTGGAAGGACTTCATGGATCTGATTCAGGTTGCTGACGAGGGACTCCACAACCCAATTGGAGCTCGGCCTCATGCCAACCCAGAAGCTGCCAACAAAGACCGTCTGTTACCGTTTTATGTGGAGAAGACACTTGCAAGTGGCAAGAAGACATGGGTGTTGAAACCCTTTCTAGACATCATGCATAGGATCTTCCTCAACACCTTGTTTCCTTGAGTTGGGGACAAGGACAAGATTCACTCATACCTCGTTGACATGCTGCTGATGTGTGAGGAGGCTCGCACTGCTCAGACTCCACCACTTGACATCTCCCACATCATGTGGTGTGAGCTTCGCTTTGCGATCTACACTCGCAAAGTGCCCATCTACGGTCTGTTTCTGTTTCTGCTTATCTCCAAGACTTGGGAGCACCTTTACCCTGATGAGGAGTTCGAGGCCCCGCGGTGTATTCATCATGACCCCATCCGTCTTCGCATCAAGACTCGTTGGGCCAACACTGCTACTCGTGCACAAGCTGCTGCAGCACAGATGGGTACTGACGAGGAGCCTGTGGTGGAGGAGCCAGCTGAGGACAGTTCTGGAGGATATGCTCCTCCCTCGTCTGAGCCATCTTGGGCTAAGAAGCTCAAGAAGAAGATGAAGGCCCTATTCTGTATGCAAGCTCAGGGTCAGTACAGGGCACATGTGACTCACAAGCAATCTCGCCAGCGTGACAAGAAGATCATGAGGATCTTTGGTGAGCATGTGCCGAATGGATCCGAGGAGAACATCACTCCTGAGGCAGAATGGATGGCCCAACAGGGTTACAAGTGGTCTGAGTCTGACGAGGAGCAGCAGGAGTCTGATGGCTTGTCCTCGGCCTGCTTATCTCTGCCTTGCGATAGTACCGCAAGGACGAGCGGTAGTACCGCTCAGGCAGTACTACCGCCCGTGTGTCAACGCAACAGAGCTAAGTCTAGGCTAGTACTGCACCAGCGGTAGTACCGCACCCAGAGCGGTAGTACCGCTGGCCGAGCGCTAGTACCGTAACTTACGTGCGGTAGTACCGCGCTCTGCGGGAAAAAATGTGGGATAACGGTTGGATTTGTTCTCCCACTATATATAGGGAGTCTTCTTCTCCAAGAAGACTCACCTCTTCCTCCCCAAAGCTCCATTGTTGCTCAAAGCTCCATTTCCGCCCGATCTCTCTCCCTAGCCAATCAAACTTGTTGATTTCCTCGGGATTGCTTGAGAAGGCATCGATCTACACTTCCACCAAGAGATATTTGATTCACCCCACTAATCCTTGCGGATCTTGTTACTCTTGGGTGTTTGAGCACCCTAGACGGTTGAGGTCACCTCAAAGCCATATTCCATTGTGGTGAAGCTTCGTGGTGTCGTTGGGAGCCTCCAATTCGGTTGTGGAGATAGCCCCAACCTTGTTTGTAAAGGTTCGGTTGCCACCTTCAAGGGCAACACTAGTGGAATCACGGCACCTTGCATTGTGTGAGGGCGTGAGGAGAATACGGTGGCCCTAGTGGCTTCTTGGGGAGCATTGTGCCTCCACACCACTCCAACGGAGACGTACTTCCCCTCAAAGGGAAGGAACTTCGGTAACACATCCTCGTCTTCACCGGTTCCACTTGTGGTTATTTCTTCCCTTTACTTGTGCAAGTTTTACTTGTTTATCTTATATAGCTTGCTTGTGAGGTTGTTATCTTTGCTTCCTATAAGTTGTCATCACAGTAGCATATATAGACAACTTACTTTGTTGCTTAATTTAAATTGGTTAAGAAAAGCTAAAAATTGTTAGTTGCCTATTCACCCCCCCTCTAGTCAACCATATCGATCCTTTCACAAGATTACACAAATTGTATCACAATATATGGAATTGAATGATACAAGCAAACTCAAGTAAGCATTACAAGCTTACACAAGTTATGTCACAAGATATGGAAATGAACGTTACAAGCTAGCAATTCACACTAAGCATAAGATAGAACAATAGTAGAAAGTATGAATTGAGAATATAAAGTGCAGGCCTAAATAATCTCTTCAAGGGAATGGCCAACACAATATAATGAGGACAACAAGATATAGTGAATGCACGGTCAAGTGACCAAAGTAAACCACAAGTAAGGAGTTAGGGTTAGGGATAACCAAAGTCACGAAGACGAGGATGTATCCCGATGTTCACTTCCTTGGAGGGAAGCTAGTCACCGTCAGAGAGGTGGATGTTACCACGAAGGCACACCAACGCCACGAAGGCTCACCCTATTCTCCTTGAGATATCACCATGAAGGCGATTCTCAACCACTAGTGGTAGACCTTGAGGCGGCCTCCAAACCTTCCCAAACTTTCCGGGGGATAAATCACAAGTTGATTCCTCACCGGAGCACTCCTACCGCCTAGGAGTCTCCAACCTCCAAGAGTAACAAGAATAGAGGGGAAATGCTCAAGACTTGCTCAAATCACGAATTCCTTTGGTCAATAGAGGGAGAGGGAGTGGATCTATCACTTGATTGGCAAAACTCTCACGAATCACCCCGGGATCTAAGATTTGGTGTAGGAGAAGTGAGAGGGAGCCACTTGTGTTCTTGGGGCGATTTTGGATGAAGTGGTCAACCCTCTCCCGGAGTGGGAGAGTGATATTTATACCCCCAGGAAAATAGAGCCGTTTCCCGCAGTTGTTGACCTGCCTAGATGATCTGGACAAAGCATGGATGATCGTCCGGATGATCCGGCTATATTCACCATGGTTCTATGATGAATATTACGAATAACCCGAATGATCCGGGCTAGAACCAGGATGATCCGGGCAAAGCCCGGATGATATGGGAGAGGACCCAGATGATCCGTCCAAACCAAACTGCAGCAGCCCTGAAACTGAAACATGAATAACTTTTATATTCGGACTCCGATTTTGATGATCTTGGGCTCGTTTTGAAGCTATGGAAAAAACCCAGGTCCTCACATAGAGAACTACCCAAGATCAACCAAAATGGAGGATGCAAAATATGCAAAGGTTTTATCAAATATTTGGGTAACCTATTTGGCTTTGGATTTTCTTTGGTATATAGGATAGGAGTGGAAATGTGTAGAGAAGATGTTGACTTGAGCAAATATATCATGAACCCCTTTGATCCCCTACTAATAGTGCGGGATCCGTATAACTCAAGAATCATAAAAGAGCTACACTACATAGTTATCGAGAATCCATCCTTGAGTGTATGTGTTCCTTCGGTGGTCATCACTCCACAACACTAACGTCGAATGAACTAATACCTTTGACTCGAGCCATTCACTTGAGCTTGATGTTGATGTTTCTTCTTTGCTCAAGTTGAATGGCAAGACATTGGTGAAGTCTTCAAGTAGCTCCCCCATACACAATGTGGGAAGCTTTGCCTTGTATTTATCTTCACTTGTCCATCATGCGATCATCCACAAGCTTCAAGCATGTAATCCTTCGGGATAGTTATCTTGAACTTGCCCTTGTCAACCATGATCATCAACACTTGACGTCATCCTCTCATAAACACTTGAAATCTCTCTCTTGATGCGAGCCCATGAGAATCACCTAACCTTCAAAAACATGGACAACACATAGTATGGGTTAGTACACAAAGCGCAATTGACAAATTCTTACCATACCACAAGATCTCATGTGGCACATGATTTGCGCTTGTGTGTTGACCATCTTTGAATTCAATCTTTGATCTTCATCTTGGTCAACATTTATATTTGCTCCATGATTAATCTTGATGCACAACTATATGTATATGGCATTCATTCCGAATCCATTCAATATCCTTCTTGGATCACTGATACGTCTCCAACATATCTATAATTTTTTATTGTTCCATGCTATTATATTATCCTTCTAGGGTGGTTTATGGGCTTTAATATACACTTTAATATGATTTTTGGGACTAACCTATTAACCCAGAGCCAGTGCCAGTTTCTGTTTTTCTCCTGTTTTAGGGTATCGCAGAAAAGGAATATCAAACGGAGCCCAATTGACCTGAATTTCAACGGAGATTATTTTTGGACCAGAAGAAGCCCACGGAGTACCGGGGGAGGACCAGGAGATGCACGGGCTGCCCACGAGGGTAGGGGGCGCCCCCCTAATGGGCGCGCCCCCCTGCCTCGTGGACAGCCCGGAGACCCCCTTTGCTTGGCCCCGACTCCAACACCTCCTATATATACTAAAACCTCCGGAAAATAACCTAGATCGGAAGTTCCGCCGCCGAAAGCCTCTGTTGCCACCGAAAACCAATCTAGAGCCGTTATGGCACCCTGCCCAAGGGGGAATCCCTCTCCGGTGGCTATCTTCATCATCTCGGCGCTCTCCATGACGAGGAGGGAGTAGTCCACCCTTTGGGCTGAGGGTATGTACCAGTAGCTATGTGTTTGATCTCTCTCTCTCTCTCGTGTTCTTGAGATGGCACGATCTTGATGTATCGCGAGCTTTGCTATTGCAGTTGGATCTTATGATGTTTCTCCCCCTCTACTCTCTTGTGATGAATTGAGTTTTCCCTTTGGAGTTATCTTATCAGATTGAGTCTTTAAGGATTTGAGAACACTTGATGTATGTCTTGCGTGGCAAACCTGTGGTGACAATGGGGTATTCTATTGATTCACTTGATGTATGTTTTGGTGATCAACTTGCGGGTTCCGTGACCCTCGGAATCTATGCATAGGGGTTGGCACACGTTTTCGTCTTGACTCTCCGGTACAAACTTTGGGGCACTCTTTGAAGTTCTTTGTGTTGGTTAAATAGATGAATCTGAGATTGTGTGATGCATATCGTATAATCATGCCCACGGATACTTGAGGTGACAATGGAGTATCTAGGTGACATTAGGGTTTTGGTTGATTTGTGTCTTAAGGTGTTATTCTAGTATGAACTCTATGATAGATCGAACGGAAATAATAGCTTCATGTTATTTTACTACAAACTCTTGAATAGATCGATCAGAAAGGATAACTTTGAGGTGGTTTCGTACCCTACCATAATCTCTTCGTTTGTTCTTCGCTATTAGTGACTTTGGAGTGACTCTTTGTTGCATGTTGAGGGCTAATAATATGATCCAATTATGTTATCCTTGTTGAGAGAACTTGCACTAGTGAAAGTATGAACCCTAGGCCTTGTTTCCTACCATTGCAACACCGTTTATGCTCACGTTTACCACTTGCTACCTTGCTGTTTTTATATTTTCAGTTTACAAAAACCTATATCTACCATCCATATTGCACTTGTATCACCATCTCTTCGCCGAACTAGTGCACCTATACAATTTACCATTGTATTGGGTGTGTTGGGGACACAAGAGACTCTCTGTTATTTGGTTGCAGGGTTGTTTGAGAGAGACCATCTTCAGCCCATGCCTCCCACGGATTGATAAACCTTAGGTCATCCACTTGAGGGAAATTTGCTACTGTCCTACAAACCTCTGCACTTGGAGGCCCAACAATGTCTACAAGAAGAAGGTTGTGTAGTAGACATCAAGCTCTTTTCTGGCGCCGTTGCCGGGGAGGTGAGTGCTTGAAGGTATATCTTTAGATCTTGCAATCGAATCTTTTAGTTTCTTGTTTTATCACTAGTTTAGTTTATAAAAGAAAATTACAAAAAATGGAATTAAGGTTACCTCATATGCTTCATCTTTTTAATATCTTTCGTGAAAATGATGGAAAGGAAAATTGTGCTCAAGTACTAGAAGAGGAATTAGATAGAATGCTTGGCACTCAAAACTTGAATGATGAGCATGATTGCAATGTTGTTAGTATGAATTCTTCGAATATCCATTTTACTAATGATGTTTGCACTAGTCATGATGAAAATATCTCATATAAGCATGTCAATTTTTGTGGAGTGCATAGAGTTTGCATGTACATACCAAATAGGGAAGATAGATTTTGCAAAAGGCATAAGTATTAGAAACTAAATGGTTGCTAGAAAGGCTAGATGATTGTGCTGAAAATTTAAAATTTCTTAGCCATACTTGTGAACTTTGCAATGAACGTGGTCATTTCATTCTCCAATGCAAATTGTTTCATGATCTAATCGTGTCCAAAAATTGTGACGACTTTATTTCCCTTGCACATCATAATGAACTTACCTTGCTTTTGGGTTATGAAGAAATCAAATATAGAACTAAGCATCTTCCAGGATTTGCCCTTGATAAACTTCTTGATTTTGATCTAGAGGAAATATATATGTATTGTGCGGTGAATTGCATTGAAAATCCTTATATTGCCAATTACCTTAAGACAAGAAAACAAATAGGAGATGAAGAGAATACTAATGAAAGGGAAGAGATTTCCCAATATCCTCCTATTATTTCTTATGATGAATCAGGTAACGAGGAGGAGCCTTCTATTCAACCAATCTCATTAATAAAGAGCTCCGAAAAGAAGATTAAACCTACACATAATGTGAAGAATAAAAAGAAAAGACGGAGAAGCAAAGATAAAAAGGTATCCCTTCCAAATGATGTTGCTTCTATTACTCATTGTGATGATGATAATTGCTATACTATCGGTGCTATCCATACTATTAATGATGAGAGTGATTATGCTTATGATATGCAAAGGCCCAAGCTTGGGGATGCTATGTTTGATGAGAATGATATATTTGAGAATTTATTTGCTGCAATTAATGTTTGTCCCAAGCTTGGGGATGCTACGCTTGATGAAGATGATATTTTTAGCCTCCCAAGTCTTGATATGCAAATCTATTATGATGAAAGCATGCCTCCTATTTATGATGATTATTCTGATGAAACTTATGCTATAAAAAGTAGTGATGATTATATTTATAAAACTTTTCATTATTATGACTACCCTTTTTCTGAACATTACTCCTTTTATGTGGAAACAGTCTATAGTATTCAAGTCTCTTATGATACTCCCACTATTCCGAATGAGAAGAAATTCGCTTATGTGGAGAGTAATAAAATTTATATGCTTGGGGATCATGAAAAGAATGCTTTATGTGATAGTTATATTGTTGAATTCATTCATGATGCTACTAAAAATTATTATGAGGGAGGAATATATGCTTGTAGGAATCGCAATAGTATCAAGTTTCCTCTCTATGTGCTTAAAATTTTGAAGCTATGCTTGTTTTGCTTTCCTATGCTAGTTGATTATTGTTCCCATAAGTTGTTTGCTCACAAAATCCCTATGCATAGGAAGTGGGTTAGACTTAAATGTGCTAGTCATATTATTCATGATGCTCTCTTTATGTTTCAATTCTTATCTTTTATGCGAGCACCATTGAAATCATTATGCCTAGCTAGGGACGTTAAACGATAGCGCTTGTTGGGAGGAAACCCAATTTCATTTTATTTGTTTTTGCTTATGTTTAGGAATAAATATTGCATCTAGCTTCTGTTTAGATGTGGTTTTGTGTTTTAATTAGTGTTTGTGCCAAGTAGAACCTTTGGGACGACTTGTGTGAAGTTTATATGTTCTTGCTGTAAAAAACAGAAACGTTAGCGCTCACGAGAATAGTCACCAGATTTTACTGGAGAGTGCTATTTAGTTTATTACTTTTTCAGATGATTAATAGACAAATTCCTCACGTTTACCAATTTATTTCAATTTTTTGGAGTTACAGAAGTATGCGAAAGTTACAGATTACTACAGACTGTTCTGTTTTTGACAGATTCTGTTTTCCGTGTGTCGTTTGCTTATTTTGATGAATCTATGAGTAGTATTGGGGAGTATGAATCATAGAGAAGTTGGAATACAGTAGGTTTAACACAAAGAATGAGTTCATTACAGTACCTTTGAGTGGTGGTTTGTTTTCTTATACTAACGGAGCTCACGAGATTTTTGTCTAAGTTTTGTGTTGTGAAGTTTTCAAGTTTTGAGCATTGCTTTGATGGACTACGGAACAAAGAGTAGCAAGAGCCTAAGCTTGGGGATGCCCAAGGCAACCCAAGGTAAAATTAAAGGACAACCAAAAGCCTAAGCTTGGGGATGCCCCGGGAAGGCATCCCCTCTTTCGTCTTCATCCATCGGTAACTATACTCGGGACTATATTTTTATTCACCACATGATATGTGTTTTACTTGGAGCGTCATATATGATTTGATTATTTGCTTGTTAGTTTGCCACAATTATCCTTGCTGGACACACCTTTTTGAGAGAGATAAATATGGCCTAGGAATTGTTAGAACACTCTATGTGCTTCACTTATATCTTTTGAGCTAAATAGTTTGCTCTAGTGCTTCACTTATATCTTTTAGAGCACGGTGGTAATTTTATTTTGTAGAAATTTTTGATCTCTCATGCTTCACTTATATACTTTTGCGAGTCTATTAGAACAGCATGGTAATGTACTTTGGCTATAAAACTAGCCTTAACATGATAGACATCCAAGATGAATGTAGTAAAAACTTTCATACAAAGTGCATTGAATATGATGAGAAGTTTGATGCTTGATAATTGTTTTGAGATATGAGAATAGTGATATTAGAGTCATGCTAGTGGAGTTATTATGAAATTGAGAAATACTTGTGTTAAAGTTTGTAATTCCCGTAGCATGCACGTATGGTGAACCGCTATGTGACGAAGTTAGAGCATGAGGTATTTGTAGAATGTCGTCATTTGTGTGGAGGTCGGGGGCGCGCGATGGTTAACTCCTACCAACCTCCCCCCTAGGAGCATGCGTTGATTGCTTTGTTTTGATGACTCGTAAATTTTTGCAATAAGTATATGAGTTCTTTATGACTAATTTTGAGTCCATGGATTATACGCACTCTCACCCTTCCACCATTGCTAGCCTCTCTTGTACTGCGTAACTTTCGCCGGTACCATACACCCACTATATACCTTCCTCAAAACAGCCACCATATACCTTTCTCAAAACACCCACCATATCTACCTATCATGGCATTTCCATAGCCATTCCGAGATATATTGACATGCAACTTTCCACTGTTCCGTTCATATGACACACTTCATATTGTCATATTGCCATGCATGATCATGTAGTTGACATCGTATTTGTGGCAAAGCCACCATGCATAATTTTTCATACATGTTGCTCTTGATTCATTGCACATCTCGGTACACCGCTGGAGGCATTCATATAGAGTCATGCTTTGTTCTAGTATCGAGTTTTAATATCGAGTTGTAAATCAATAAAAGTGTGATGATCATCATTATAGAGCATTGTCCCATGTGAGGAAAGGCCAAATAGAAAAAAAGAGAAGGCCCCTCCAAAAAAAAAGAGGGACAATGCTACTATCTTTTTTCCACACTTGTGCTTCAAAGTAGCACCATGTTCTTCATGATAGAGAGTCTCATGTTTAGTCACTTTCATATACTAGTGGGAATTTTCATTATAGAACTTGACTTGTATATTCCAACGATGGGCTTCCTCAAATGCCCTAGGTCTTCATGAGCAAGCAAGTTGGATGCACACCCACTTAGTTTATTTTATTGAGCTTTCATACATATTTAGCTCTAGTGCATCCATTGCATGGCAATCCCTATTCACTCACATTGATATCTATTGATGGGCATCTCCATAGCCCATTGATACGCCTAGTCGACGTGAGACTATGTTCCTCCTTTTTGTCTTCTCCACAACCACCACGCTATTCCACCTATAGTGCTATGTCCATGGCTCACGCTCATGTATTGCGTGGAAGTTGAAAGGTTTGAAAAAATTGAGTATGAAAACAATTGCTTGGCTGGAACCGGGGTTGTGCATGATATGAATATTTTGTGTGATGAAGAGGGAGCATATCCAAACTATATGATTTTGTAGGGATAACTTCCTTTGGCCATGTTATTTTGAGAAGACATGATTGCTTTATTAGTATGCTTGAAGTATTATTATTCTTATGTCAATATAGACTTTTATCTTGAATCTTTCAGATCTGAATATTCATGCCACAATAAAGAAAATCACATTAAGAATTATGTTAGGTAGCATTCCACATCAAAAATTATGTTTTATCATTTACCTACTCGAGGATGAGCAGGAATTAAGCTTGGGGATGCTTGATACGTCTCCAACGTATCTATAATTTTTGATTCTTCCATGCTATTATATTATCCTTCTAGGATGTTTTATGGGCTTTAATATACACTTTTATATGATTTTTGGGACTAACCTATTAACCCAGAGCCCAGTGCCAGTTTCTGTTTTTCTCCTGTTTTAGGGTATCGCAGAAAAGGAATATCAAACGGAGCCCAACTGACCTGAAATTCAACGGAGATTATTTTTGGACCAGAAGAAGCCCACGGAGTACCGGGGGAGGACCAGGAGATGCACGGGCTGCCCACGAGGGTAGGGGGAGCCCCCC
>LR738713.1:618332305-618351240 GCA_902687465.1 Secale cereale
CCCCCCCCCCCCCCCTACTGGGTGCGCCCCCTTCCTCGTGGACAGCCCGGAGACCCCCTTTGCTTGGCCCCGAGTCCAACACCTCCTATATATACTGAAACCTCCGGAAAATAACCTAGATCGGGAGTTCCGCCACCGAAAGCCTCTGTTGCCACCGAAAACCAATCTAGAGCCGTTCTGGCACCCTACCGGAGGGGGAATCACTCTCCGGTGGCTATCTTCATCATCCCGGCGCTCTCCATGACCAGGAGGGAGTAGTCCACCCTCGGGGCTGAGGGTATGTACCAGTAGCTATGTGTTTGATCTCTCTCTCTCTCTCTCTCTCTCTCTCTCTCTCTCTCTCTCTCTCGTGTTCTTGAGATGGCACGATCTTGATGTATCGCGAGCTTTGCTATTGTAGTTGGATCTTATGATGTTTCTCCCCCTCTACTCTCTTGTGATGAATTGAGTTTTCCCTTTGGAGTTATCTTATCGGATTGAGTCTTTAATGATTTGAGAACACTTGATGTATGTCTTGCGTGTCATACCTGTCGTGACAATGGGGTATTCTATTGATTCACTTAATGTATGTTTTGGTGATCAACTTGCAGGTTCCGTGACCTTGGGAATCTATGCATAGGGGTTGGCACACGTTTTCGTCTTGACTCTCCGGTAGAAACTTTGGGGCACTCTTTGAAGTTCTTTGTGTTGGTTGAATAGACGAATCTGAGATTGTGTGATGCATATCGTATAATCATGCCCACGAATACTTGAGGTGACAATGGAGTATCTAGGTGACATTAGGGTTTTGGTTGATTTGTGTCTTAAGGTGCTATTCTAGTACGAACTCTATGATATATCGAACGGAAATAATAACTTCATGTTATTTTACTACGGACTCTTGAATAGATCGATCAGAAAGGATAACTTTGAGGTGGTTTCGTACCCTACCATAATATCTTCGTTTGTTCTCCGCTATTAGTGACTTTGGAGTGACTCTTTGTTGCATGTTGAGGGCTAGTAATATGATCCAATTATGTTATCCTTGTTGAGAGAACTTGCACTAGTGAAAGTATGAACCATAGGCCTTGTTTCCTACCATTGCAACACCGTTTATGCTCACTTTTACCACTTGCTACCTTGCTATTTTTATATTTTCAGTTTACAAAAACCTATATCTACCATCCATATTGCACTTGTATCACCATCTCTTCGCCGAACTAGTGCACCTATACAATTTACCATTGTATTGGGTGTGTTGGGGACACAAAGAGACTCTTCGTTATTTGGTTGCAGGGTTGTTTGAGAGAGACCATCTTCATCCTACGCCTCCCACGGATTGATAAACCTTAGGTCATCCACTTGAGGGAAATTTTTTACTGTCCTACAAACCTCTGCACTTGGAGGCCCAACAACGTCTACAAGAAGAAGGTTGTGTAGTAGACATCAACCACCCATGGAACAAACCTTCCTATATAACTTGATGTCATTGTTTCTTCATAGGAATTCTCATTCATTATCAAGTCTCAATGCATATATTTATGTTGATGGATTTCATCCTCCAATTCATCCAATATTCTTCATGCATTGTAAATGGAATTTTCCTTCAAATGTATATCTCAATGTAAACATTAGTCCATTAGGATTGTCATTTAATTTCCAAAACCACACATGGGGACTACATGTACTTTCAGAAGGTAAAATCAAGCCTCCTGCAATTACATTATTTCTTAAGTTCATTTTCATTTTCTTATGTTCTTGTCTCGTTATTTTTGCAGAAGTTCGTGAAGAAATGCCGCAAGCTTGTGGGCCTGCTTGGGTGCGCCACCGCATCTGTTGATGCTTTTGCTCCTCAGGCCATGATCTGTAGCCTCGCTTCATCGAGCCAGGCCGCCTCGTCGTCTAGGGTGGTTCAAGATGATGAGGAGGAGGACCAGGACCAGGACGAAGAACGAGACGAGGAGGGGGCAGAAGAAGAGGAGGAGGAGGGGGCAGAAGAGGAGGAGGAGGAGGAGGGGGTAGAAGAAGAGATCAATGAGGAGGAGGAGTACGACGATGATGACGGACCTCCAGCAACCCAGACAACCCAGCTTGAGAAGAGGTATCGTCCGAAGAAGGATTGGCAAAGTTCGTCTCCGTTTCAGAAACCGCTTCCTCCTCGCAAGAAGAAGATGGCGGTTCAGAAGCGATCAAAGAACCGCGAGGACCATACGTCGAAGAGGGGAAGGAGGGTGTGAAGTTGCTGTCGTTCAACTAGTTAAACTTTTTATGTTGGCTCCATGAACCATTTGCTAGTGAAACTATTTCGTTTTGTTGAACTTCGTGAACCATTTGTGGGATGTGAGTTATGTTTATTAGTTGAATAATTTTCTTGTGCTATTGTTCATATGGGCTAATGCTTGTTTTTTAATCTATGAAATTTCATGGCAAAAATATTTGTTTTTGCTATATTGTTCATACAGACTTGCATATGTTTTTTACCATAAGACAAAATAAAAAACCAATGCTAAGACCCTACTGCCGGGAGGCCCGGAGGTAGGGTTATGTAACCTACCTCCACGACCCTGGGCGGTAGAGTGCCCCACCCCCACGGCCAAACCTAATGTGACCAAAAAAGGAATTTGGGGGCGGTAGGATTGCACAACCTACCGCTAAGGCCCTGGGCGGTAGGGTGCCCCACCCCCATGGCTAAACGTACTGGTGACCAAAAAGAGGGGTGCACGGGCGGTAGGTTTGCACACCCTACCGCCAGAGTGTGCGGCGGTACGTTTGCACACCCTATCGCCAGGGGATGCGGCGGTAAGCCCGTGTCCAGGTCAGCCGGAGTTAACGGCCATTGCGGGCAGGCCCATTATCTACCGCCGGGGCCTTTGGCGGTAGCCTGTATAACCCTACCGCCGAGACCTCAAGCGGTAGCAAAAGGGTCAGATTTAAAAAAAACGAACAGGGGTTAGATCCCGAATTAGTATGCCAAAAGGGTCAAAACACGAAAATAAGCCAGCACTGGCGGACCTGATGACCACTCTAGGCACAATTTTGATGGATCCGGTGACCCCAGAGAATGTGGTTGAACACAATGCGGAAGTCACACAATGCCGGGAGCAGATGGCTAAGATCCAAGACGACGTCAATGCATAAAACGTGCGTATGGCGGAAGGCCAGGCTCATATCCTCAACGAGACCAAACGCCTGGAAGTAGAAGCACTTCACCTCAGTTTCCGTCAAAACAGGACTTTTGCAGTATATCAGAGAAGACATCAAAGCTGGCTGGCAGCAAGTTTAGAGCCAACCCGGTTGTTCGATACACCATGAGATTTGTCCGCCCCGGCGGCACGCGCTCGCATTCCATGCACAACACCCGTCATACCCTAATTGACTCAGAATACCCTCCAGAATACGGCCCAATTGCAGCCACAGATTCATCAGCAATACCAGCCGGCTCAGCCATGCCAGCCAGCCCAGCATACCTCATTGGTTCAACAACGGCAGTTGCCGATCCAATACCCGCCTCGTCGTTTTCAGATGTCGGATGGTCATTATTCTAATCCGGTTGATAATGTGTTGGCGGCGACTCACAACCTTGTTGCGGTTTCGATTACTGGAAATAGCCCAATAGAGATTGAGGTCAGGAACGCTATCTGTTAAAATGGTGGTCACTCAGCAGGCCAACTATTCTCGTACTTAGAATCGGCTTCACTCTACTCCTCATCAGAGCCACACTAGGAGCCGACACGCCGAGTCACCAGCAGTTTACAACAGTGTGCGATGGCATAGGGAGCAGCAGCCGCCCCTGAACCAGCCACAACCGGTAGTCTCAGATGCGCAGGCAATTGTCAACATTGCTCGTGCTATGCAGGGAGATGGAGCAGGAAATACAGGGATAACATATGCTCAGCCTGTGATACAACTACCACCCACCTCAACCAGTCAACCATTCGGGGTACACAGATCATGAGAAGGACGATCAGAACACCGTGTTTAGGGCCAGCTTTGTGCAGCGAGCATATGTCGCCTGATTTCAAAGGCCCTCGCAAGGTCTCTAATTATACAGCTGATTTAGAGCCTGCCGAGTGGATCGAGAGTTATGAGTTAGCCATGGGTATGCTGGAGGGTAGCGATGCGGTATGTGACCGATATCTGACAATGATACTTGAGGGTCCAACACAGAAGTGGCAAAAGAATTACCTGCCAATTCCATCAACACTTGGCAGGAGCTCAAGGAGTGCTTCATCAAAAATTTCCAACGGACCTATAAGCGTCCTTTCACGAGGACATCTACCATGACAAGACCGCGACAAAGGGAGACCCGCAAAACTCTGGTATATGTCCGACTAGAAAATTTTGTTCACTTTTGCAATCCAATGGGACCTGTATCGTCCGCGAAGTGGTCCGAACGTCCCTTTTCCAGTGAAGTGGAGACAAAAGTAGGGGAGATATATCGTAGTCCGAACATCCACTTGACCAACCAAAAGCCCCTGTGTGATATCCTCTCTTTTCTCTCTCTTCACGTGCATGGTCCCCCTCTCCTCCCAATCGGACACCACACCACAAATAGCCACCACATGCATGGTATCCACCTACTTTTTCTCCTCCCAGCCGGATACTTTATAATTAGCGTGGGATGGCTCCCTCCCGTATCATGTCCGTGAACCACAACCGGATACAAAAACAGACATATGCCGGAGGAATTTGCAGGTCGGTGTTGCAGATGCCCTTAGAGCATCTCCAATAGATAGTGTAAAATACATCAGCAAATTATGCTTTGAGTAAAATTTACATCACCAAAAGGTAATTTATTACATCTCCAAGAACCTCCAACACCAACACATGGTGTGAAATAGAGCACTAGTGCTCCAATAGGTGATGTAAAATAAGTTAGGGATATTTTTACCTTGTGTAATTTTTATCGAACACCTTGTGTGCGAGGATGATGAAATCGGGTTGCTGCTTGTCGAAGAGAAGATGGTAGCCACGCCGGTAACAGAGGCCTCTCCTTCGCCTTGTTGACACGTACTGGTTGGGGCTACCTGTAATTTCAGCAACATGGCACTGGCGACGCCGACCGATGCAAAGGCCACTCGGCTCGGTCGCACTAGTCGCGCACCTGCTCACTTTAGCTCTGGCAGCCGGTAGTCCTACTACGGACGATGGCCTTGATCTATGGGAGCCATCACAGACGCCGGTGCTCCAGCCAACAGTGGAATCGGCTAAAACCTACGCGGTGGCTGATCCAAATCGGCGCGGCAATGGGACCCCCAACGGATGTCCAGGGTACCTGGGGTGGGGTGGCGGGATCGCGGTGGACTCGGGGGAGTACAGATGAGCGAAGTTCGCATTCTTGTCGGGCGAAATCGATGGCGGCGATGGTCGGGTGAACGAGCTAGAGCGTGACAGGAATGTTCCGCGTGGCAGTTGGGGCTCACGTGTGACTGCTCATGTTTTTTTTGAGCTTACAACACCCCCTATCCTTGGGTAAAATAATTTGCATCTACATCATCTATTGGAGCACCATTTTTGCCCTGTTGTGATGTAAAAACTATTTTTTTTCATCTACATCATTTATAGGACATGCTCTAGGTTGATCACAATGGAACTATCATATACTAGTGTATGATATTACCTTCATGGTGGGCAACATCATAACTTTGTATCATACTGACCTCATTTATTGTCATTCATGACACATACTACTACATCGTTTAATATGACACGGTATCATATCATGATACTCAATCATCTCTTTCCTTATTTAATTGTGTGCCACCTCGGGGCAAATCTTTAGTTGACATGCATGGTACTACCTATAATAATCCCATTGTGACTAGGCTTAATTCTTCATGCAACTATTTAATACACCTCGAAATCTAAACATGTGATGAGGAGCAACAAAAATATAATGAGACTTACAAAACAAAACAAAAACACAAAAAATAGATAAACCCTATAAACCTAAAAAGGAGTTATATGTCTCAAACGTATCTATAATTTTTGATTATTTCATGCTATTATAATATCACTTTTGTATGATTTTTCTATTATTTTCCAAGACTAACCTATTAATCTAGTGCCATTTGTTATTTTATGCATACTTTTGACTTTACAAAAAGTCAATATATATATGGAGGTAAAAGAAAACTCTAAGGATTCTTTTTTTGGGGCACAAAGCACTAGAGGGAGACGAGAGGGGCCACAGGGCCTAGGTCGTGCCGCATGGGTGTGGGGCCCCAGAAGCACCCCCCTACATCCATTCATCCACCTATAAATTCCATATTTTGCAAAACCCTTCACAAGATTTCTCTCTGAATTTTTCCACCACCGCAAGTTTCTGTTCCAAGGAGATCCAATCTGAGGCTGTCCCGACACACTGTCGGAGGGGAGTCCACCATGGTTGTCTCTCTCTCTCTCTCTTCTCTCTCTCTCTCTCTCTCTCTCTCTCTCTCTCTCTCTCTCTCTGACTCTCTCTATTCTTCAATACCAATTTCCTGTGAGTTGCCTCACATGGCCTGGATCAATTTGATGTAATATGTGGTGTGTTTGTTGGGATATGATGAATTGTCACTTTATGATCAGTGAAAGAACATGCGATGCCCCATGTTTGGTTTTGGTAATTGATGACAATCTCTATGGACTAATGGTTGCCTTGAGTTATATTTGAAGGATTTGTCCATAGTCTTCTTGAGGTCCATGTGTTGGTTTCAAGGAGTTTATGAGTTGACCAAGGTGCTATTAAGGAATTATCCAAAGATTGGCCATGTGAGTGTTGAGATTATTGCAAGCATGTCTTGAAGAAGAAGAGTGTGTGATCATTCATGTTTACCTTCAAGACATCATCCAAATGAAGAGAGTTGGAAAGGTTCAAGGTTGATCAAGACTAAGTACAGAGAGTGATTCAAATTGGTCAACAAACAAAGCGTAGAAGATGTACCGAGAGAGATCAAGTGATCCCATGGTATGGTAAGCATTGTCCATTACGCTTTGTCTACTAACCCATGGTCTACGTGAGAGTTCTATGTGGGGTTATGTATGTTTCCATGGGCTTGCGTCAAGAGGAAGATACTATACAACCCATGGAGGATGAGACCAAGTGGTGATCGTCATCAAGATTGCAGTGTGCAAGTTCAAGTGGAGCATCACGAAGAGATCAAGTGCTTGAAGCTTGCCATCCATTGTGGTGTCAATGCACCTGTGAAGATGTGCCGAAGAGTGGCTCACCCATAGTGGAGCATGGGGGAGCAAGCAACTAGTCTTCACTGAGCCAACACAATCATAAAAGGTGGTCCAACTTGAGGAAGTCAAGATAGTCATCATCCATCTCAAGTGGACTATGTGCAAGGCAAAGGTTTGCCCTGAATAGGTTTTCTATTTTACCGGTCTCATGGTAGTTGTGGGAGACCGAGTTATAGGATCGATTGCCGTACTATCAAGGGGGCTCTCGATGAGTAGCTTGATTGTATTGTTCGTAGAGAGCACAAACCATTGCATGCTTGCTGATGTCTACTACGCAACCTTCTTCTTGTAGACGTTGTTGGGCCTCCAAGTGCAGAGGTTTGTAGGACAGTAGCAAATTTCCCTCAAGTGGATGACCTAAGGTTTATCAATCCGTGAGAGGCGTAGGATGAAGATGGTCTCTCTCAAACAACCCTGCAACCAAATAACAAAGAGTCTCTTGTATCCCCAACACACCCAATACAATGGTAAGTTGTATAGGTGCACTAGTTCGGCGAAGAGACGGTGATACAAGTGCAATATGGATGGTAGATATAGGTTTTTGGAATCTGAAAATATAAAAACAGCAAGGTAACTAAAGATAAAAGTGAGCATAAACGGTGTTGCAATGATATGAAACAAGGCCTAGGGTTCATACTTTCACTAGTGCAAGTTCTCTCAACAATAATAACATAACTGGATCACATAACTATCCATCAACATGCAACAAAGAGTCACTCCAAAGTCACTAATAGCGGAGAACAAATGAAGAGATTATGGTAGGGTACGAAACCACCTCAAAGTTATTCTTTCTGATCTATCTATTCAAGAGTTCGTAGTAAAATAGCACGAAGCTATTCTTTCCGTTCGATCTATCATAGAGTTTGTACTAGAATAACACCTTAAGACACAAATCAACCAAAACCCTAATGTCACCTAGATACTCCATTGTCACCTCAAGTATCCGTGGGCATGATTATACGATATGCATCACACAATTTCAGATTCATCTATTTAACCAACACAAAGAACTTCAAAGAGTGTCCCAAAGTTTCTACCGGAGAGTCAAGACGAAAACGTGTGCCAACCCCTATGCATAGATTCCCAAGGTCACGGAACCCGCAAGTTGATCACCAAAACATACATCAAGTGAATCAATAGAATACCCCATTGTCACCATGGGTATCCCACGCAAAACATACATCAAGTGTTCTCAAATCCTTAAAGACTCAATCTGATCAGATAACTTCAAAGGGAAAACTCAATCCATTACAAGAGAGTAGAGGGGAGAAGCATCATAAGATCCAACTATAATAGCAAAGCTCGTGATACATCAAGATCGTGCCATCTCAAGAACACGAGAGAGAGAGAGAGAGAGAGAGAGAGAGAGAGATATCAAACACATAGCTATTGATACATACCCTCAGCCCCAAGGGTGGACTACTCCCTCCTCGTCATGGAGAGCGCCGGGATGATGAAGATGGCCACCGGAGAGGGATTTCCCCCTCCGACAGGGTGCCAGAACGGGTCTAGATTGGTTTTCGGTGGCAACAGAGGCTTTCGGCGGCGGAACTCCCGATCAAGGTTACTTTCCGGAGGTTTCAGTATTTATAGGAATTTTTGGCGTAGTTCTCACGTCAGGGGATCTCCGGGCTGTCCACGAGATAGGGGGGTGCCACCACTTGGAGTGGGCGTGCCCCCACCCTCGTGGGAAGCCCGTGACTCTCCTGGCCGAACTCTTTTACTTCGGGGGCTTCTTTTGGTCCAGAAAAAATCCTCAAAAATTGGCACGTCAATTGGACTCCGTTTGATATTCCTTTTCTGTAAAACTCAAAAACAAGGGGAAAACATAAACTGGCACTGGGCTATGGGTTAATTGGTTAGTTCCAAAAATCATATAAAAGTGTATATAAAATCCCATAAAACATCCTAGAAGGATAATATAATAGCATGGAACAATCAAAAATTATAGATACGTTGGAGACGTATCAAGCATCCCCAAGCTTAATTCTTGCTCGTCCTCGAGTAGGTAAATGATAAAAACAGAATTTTTTATGTGGAATGCTAACCAACATAATTTTCAGTGTAATTTCTTTATTGTGGCATGAATGTTCAGATCCGAAAGATTCAAGACAAAAGTCTATATTGATATAAGAGATAATAATACTTCAAGCATACTAACAAAGCAATCATGTCTTCTCAAAATAACATGACCAAAGAAAGTTATCCCTACAAAATCATATAGTCTGGCTATGCTCCCTCTTCATCGCACAAAATATTCATATCATGCACAACCCCGGTTTCAGCCAAGCAATTGTATCATACTTTAATTTTTTCAAACCTTTCAACTTTCACGCAATACATGAGCGTGAGCCATGGATATAGCACTATAGGTGGAATAGAGTGGTGGTTGTGGAGAAGACAAAAAGGAGGAAGATAGTCTCACATCGACTAGGCGTATCAATAGGCTATGGAGATGCCCATCAATAGATATCAATGTGAGTGAGTAGGGATTGCCATGCAACGGATGCACTAGAGCTATAAGTGTATGAAAGCTCAAAAAGAAACTAAGTGGGTGTGCATCCAACTTGCTTGCTCATGAAGACCTAGGGCATTTGAGGAAGCCCATCGTTGGAATATACAAGCCAAGTTCTATAATGAAAATTACCACTAGTATATGAAAGTGACAAAACAAGAGACTCTCTATCATGAAGATCATGGTGCTACTTTGAAGCACAAATGTGGAAAAGGATAGTAGCATTGTCCCTTCTCTCTTTTCTCTCTTTTTTGGAGGGGCTTCTCTTTTTTAGCCCCTCTCTATTTTTTTGGGCCATCTCTTTTTTTTGCCTTTATCTTTTTTTTGTTTCCTCACACGGGAGAATGCTTTAATAATGAAGATCATCACACTTTTATTTACTTACAACTCAAAGATTACAACTCGAAGCTAGAACAAGATATGACTCTATGTGAATGACTCCGGCGGTGTACCGGGATGTGCAATGAATCGAGAGTGACATGTATGAATGAATTGTGATGGTGGCTTTGCCACAAATACGATGTCAACTATATGATCATGCATGGCAATATGACAATATGAAGCGTGTCATATGAACGGAACGGTGGAAAGTTGCATGGCAATATATCTCGGAATGGCTATGGAAATGCCATGATAGGTAGGTAGGGTGGCTGTTTTGAGGAAGGTATACGATGGGTGTTTGGTACCGCCGAGAGTTGCGCGGTACAAGAGAGGCTAGCAATGGTGGAAGGGTGAGAGTGCGTATCCATGGACTCAACATTAGTCATATTGAAATCATATACTTATTGCAAAAATCTACGAGTCATCAAAACAAAGTATTCAACGCATGCTCCTAGGGGAAGGGTTGGTAGGAGTTAACCATCGCGCGATCCCGACCTCCACACAAAGGATGACAATCAATAAATACATCATGCTCTAACTTCGTCACATAGCGGTTCACCATACGTGCATGCTACGGGAATCACAAACTTTAACATAAGTATTTCTCAGATTCATAATTACTCCACTAGCATAACTCTAATATCACCATCGTCATATCTCAAAACAATCATCAAGTATCAAACTTCTCCTATCATTCAATGGACTTTATGTAAAAGTTTTTACTATACCCAACTTGGATGCCTATCATATTAGGACTAGTTTTATGACCAAAGACAATTACCATGCTGTTCTAAAAGACTCTCAAATAGATATAAGTGAAGCATGAGAGTTCATCTATTTCTTCAAAATAAAACCACTATCGTGCTCTAAAAAGATATAAGTGAAGCACTAGAGCAAATGACAAACTACTCCAAAAGATATAAGTGAAGATCAATGAGTAGTTGAATAATTATGTAACTATGTGAAGACTCTCTAACATTTAAGAATTTCAGATCTTGGGATATTATTCAAACAGCAAGCAAAACAAAATAAATTGACGCTCCAAGCAAAACACATATCATGTGGTGAATAAAAATATAGCATCGAGTAAAGTTACCGATAGACGAAGACGAAAAAGGGGATGCCTTCCCGGGGCATCCCCAAGCTTAGGCTATTGGTTGTCCTTGAATTTTACCTTGGGGTGCCTCGGGCATCCCCAAGCTTAGGCTCTTGCCACTCCTTATTCCATAGTCCATCGAATCTTTACCCAAAACTTGAAAACTTCACAACACAAAACTCAACAGAAGACTCGTGAGCTCCGTTAGTATAAGATAATAAAACCACCACTTAGGTACTGTTGTGAAATCATTCTAAATTCGTATTGGTGTAATATCTACCGTATTCCAACTTCTCTATGGTTCATACCCTCCGATACTACTCATAGATTCATCAAAATAAGCAAACAACACATAGAAAACAGAATCTGTCAAAAACAGAACAGTCTGTAGTAATCTGTAACTTCCGAATACTTCTGTAACTCTAAAAATTCTTAAATAAATTGGTAGTCCTGAGGAATTTGTCTATTAATCATTTTCAAAAAGAATCAATTAAAAGGCACTCTCTAGTAAAAAATGGTAGCTAATCTCGTGAGCGCTAAAGTTTCTGTTTTTTACAGCATGATCACATAAACTTCACACAAGTATTCCCAAAGGTTCTACTTGGCACAAACACTAATTAAAACACAAAACCACATCTAAACAGAAGCTATATGCAATAGTTATTCCTAAACAGAAGCAAAAGCAAAGAAAATAAAATTGGGTTGCCTCCCAACAAGCGCTATCGTTTAACGCCCCTAGCTAGGCACAATGATTTCAATGATGCTCGCATAAAAAAATAAGAATTGAAACATAAAGGGAGCATCATGAAGAATATGATTAGCACATTTAAGTCTAAACCACTTGCTATGCATAGGGATTTTGTGAGCAAACAACTTATGGGAATGATAATCAACTATCATAGGAAAGCAAAACAAGCATAGCTTCAAGATTTTAAGCGCATAGAGAGGAAACTTGATATTATTGCAATATTTAGAAGCATATGATCCTCTCTCAAAATAATTTTCAGTAGCATCATGAATGAATTCAACAATATAACTAGCACATAAAGCATTCTTTTCATGATCTACTTGCATAGAAATTTTACTACTCTCCACATAGGCAAAATTCTTCTCATTCACAGTAGTGGGAGGAGCAAATTCAACAAAATAACTATCATGTGAAGCATAATCCAATTGAAAATTAAAATCATGATGACAAGTTTCATGGTTATCTTTATTCTTTATGGCATACATGTCATCACAATAATCATCATAAATAGGATGCATGCTTTCATCATAATAAATTTGCTCATCAAAACTTGGGGGACTAAACATATCATCTTCATCAAACATAGCATCCCAAAGCTTGTGGCTTTGCATATCATTAGCATAATGGGTATTCAAAGAATTCATACTAACAACATTGCAATCATGCTCATCATTCACATATTTTATGCCAAGCATTCTATGTAATTCTTCTTCTAGTACTTGAGCACAATTTTCCTTCCCATCATTTTCACGAAAGATATTAAAAAGATGAAGCATATGAGGCAACCTTAATTCCATTTTTTGTAGTTTTCTTTTATAAACAAAACTAGTGAATAAACAAGAAACAAAAAGATTCAATTGCAAGATCTAAAGATATACCAACGGCACCAAAAAAGAGCTTGATGTCTACTACGCAACCTTCTTCTTGTAGACGTTGTTGGGCCTCCAAGTGTAGAGGTTTGTAGGACAGTAGCAAATTTCCCTCAAGTGTATGACCTAAGGTTTATCAATCCGTGGGAGGCATAGGATGAAGATGGTCTCTCTCAAACAACCCTGCAACCAAATAACAAAGAGTCTCTTGTGTCCCCAACACACCCAATACAATGGTAAGTTGTATAGGTGCACTAGTTCGGCGAAGAGATGGTGATACAAGTGCAATATGGATGGTAGATATAGGTTTTTGTAATATGAAAATATAAAAACAGAAGGTAACTAAAGATAAAAGTGAGCATAAACGGTGTTGCAATGATATGAAACAAGGCCTAGGGTTCATACTTTCACTAGTGCAAGTTCTCTCAACAATAATAACATAACTGGATCACATAACTATCCCTCAACATGCAACAAAGAGTCACTCCAAAGTCACTAATATCGGAGAACAAACGAAGAGATTATGGAAGGGTACGAAACCACCTCAAAGTTATTCTTTCTGATCTATCTATTCAAGAGTTCGTAGTAAAATAGCACAAAGCTATTCTTTCCGTTCGATCTATCATAGAGTTTGTACTAGAATAACACCTTAAGACACAAATCAACCAAAACCCTAATGTCACCTAGATACTCCATTGTCACCTCAAGTATCCGTGGGCATGATTATACGATATGCATCACACAATTTCAGATTCATCTATTTAACCAACACAAAGAACTTCAAAGAGTGTCCCAAAGTTTCTACCGGAGAGTCAAGACGAAAACGTGTGCCAACCCCTATGCATAGATTCCCAAGGTCACGGAACCCGCAAGTTGATCACCAAAACATACATCAAGTGAATCAATAGAATACCCCATTGTCACCACGGGTATCCCACGCAAGACATACATCAAGTGTTCTCAAATCCTTAAAGACTCAATCTGATAAGATAACTTCAAAGGGAAAACTCAATCCATTACAAGAGAGTAGAGGGGGAGAAGCATCATAAGATCCAACTATAATAGCAAAGCTTGCGATACATCAAGATCGTTCCATCTCAATACAAGAGAGAGAGAGAGAGAGAGAGAGAGAGAGAGAGAGAGAGAGAGAGAGAGAGAGAGAGATCAAACACATAGCTACTGATACATACCCTCAGCCCCGAGGGTGGACTACTCCCTCCTCGTCATGGAGAGCACCGGGATGATGAAGATGGCCATCGGAGAGGGATTCCTCCCTCCGGGAGGGTGCCAGAATGGGTCTAGATTGGTTTTCGGTGGCAACAGAGGCTTTCGGAGACGGAAGTCCCGATCTAGGTTACTTTCCGGAGGTTTCAGTATTTATAGGAATTGTTCGCGTAGGTCTCACGTCAGGGGGTCGCCGGGCTGTCCACGAGATAGGGGGCGCCACCACTTGGAGTGGGCGCGCTCCCCACCCTCGTGGGCAGCCCGTGACTCTCCTGGCCCAACTCTTTTACTTCGGGGGCTTCTTTTGGTCCAAAAAAATCATCAAAAATTGGCACATCAATTGGACTCCGTTTGATATTCCTTTTCTGTAAACCTCAAAAACAAGGAAAAAACAGAAACTGGCACTGGGCTCTGGGTTAATAGGTTAGTCCCAAAAATCATATAAAAGTGTATATGAAAGCCCATAAAACATCCTAGAAGGATAATATAATAGCATGAAACAATAAAAAATTATAGATACGTTGGAAACGTATCACTTGCATCATCTTTATTGGTTCTTGTTTGATTTTTCTCCTTGTGAGATTTGGAGCTTATGGTCATCTTGATGACAAGCTCGAGTTCATCGAAAATGGAGTTCATTCATGCATCTTCTATGATGTTTTCGATTTTGGAGGTTATGTCGGTTCTTCTCTGATGGAGGGTTCACTCCTCTATATCTTAGGCATACCTCCCGTGCCTCTTCTTACTATAAGCTTGAGTTTGCTCAATTCGGAGCTCATTTGCGGAAGTTGTGGCAGTTTTGGTTTTCCTGGAGCATCTATTTTGCTTGGAAGTAACATAGGGAGGCGCCAGCGGTAGTATCGCCACCCCGGAGCAGCATTACCGCTGAAAGCCGCAAGCCGTAGTACCGCCTACGGCCACAGACGGTAGTACGGCTACGGTTCTGTGCTAGCACCGCCTCGACTCGAGACCTGTGTGTCTCGTGTCGGGTTCAGCGGTAGTAGGAGCAGTAGTACTGCTTGTAAGCGGTAGTACCGCCCCTACTACCTCTACCAGTGCCGCTCAACGGACCACCTCCTTGTTCCTTCTCCTTTAGGTGCGGTGTGAGGTCCCATTGGTAGTACCACTGGGCCGAGTGGCGGTACCGCTTTGGCCAGCGGTAGTACCGCTCGCTGCGGGTTGTGAATGGGGATAACGGTTGGATTTTTTTCCCTCCTATAAAAGGGGGTCTTCTTCCCCATCGAGCCTTATCCTTCTAGCTCGTGTTCTTCCCCCATTGTTGACCTTCTTCGAGCTTGCTTTCTCCCAATCCCTCCATGGATTCTTGCTAGTTTTGGGGGGGGGGGGGAGAGGAGATCTAGATCCACATTTCCACCAATCACTTTCTCCTCTATGTGAGGGGAACCCTTTGGATCTAGATCTTGGAGTTCTTCGTGTTCTCTTGTTCGTTCTTCCTCTCATTTTCCTCCCTACAATTTGCTGTTTTGGTGGGATTTGGGAAAGAAGGACTTGGGCACTCTGTGTGCCCTTGCCATTGCATTTGGTGCATCGGTTTGAGTTCTCCACTGTGATACGTGGAAGTTACAAGTTGAGAAGCTTATTACTCTTGGGTGCTTGGTACCCTTGAGCTTGTTCATCTTGGGTGCCTTGGTGCCCTAGACGGTTGGTGGTGTTCGGAGCTCAATCATTGTGGTGTAAAGCTCCGAGCAAGCGTCGGGGTCTCCAATTAGGTTGTGGAGATCGCCCCGAGCAAGTTGACGGGTTCGGTGACCACCCCCAAGGGTTGCCATTTGTACGGGTTCGGTGATCGCCCTCAAGAGTCCCTTAGTGGAATCATGACATCTTGCATTGTGCGAGGGCGTGAGGAGATTACGGTGGCCCTAGTGACTTCTTGGGGTGCATTGTGCCTCCACACCGCTCCACACGAAGATTAGCATCCGCAAGTGTGTGAACTTCAGGATACATCGTCGTCGCTGCGTGCCTCGATTATCTCTTACCCGGGCCCTTTACTTATGCACTTTACTTCGTGATAGCCATATTGTTTCTTGTTATATATCTTGCTATCACATAGTTGTTGATCTTGCTTAGCATAAGTTGTTGGTGCACATAGGTGAGCCTAGTTGTTGTAGGTTTTGTGCTTGACAAATTAACCGCTAGGTTTATTCCGCATTTGTTCCAGCCTAAATTGTAATTATTTTAAAGCGCCTATTCACCCCCCCCCCTCTAGGCGACATCCACAATCTTTCAATCAGATTGTTCATTGAATTCAATTGAATATTTTGAGGTTTATTTGATGTATAATTGAATATCTTCATATGTATTGATTGTGCGAGGATGTCATGTTCTCTTTCTTTTGGTGCTCCTTGGACATTTGTGGATGGAAGAGCTCATTGATTTTCTTGTGGACTAGGTGATGCCTAGAGCTCCGTCTCGTCGGTTGTTGTTGTGCCTTGAGAAGCCTTGTCGTGCTTTTGCTTCTTCTCGTGTGATGATCTATGTTGAAGCCCCTTTGATGTGCTCATCATGCACGACGTTGGTGGTCTATTTTCATCTTCCGGGCGGCAATGATGATGGCCCACTCCTTAGCTCTCAAGTGAGCACCTTCATCTTCCAACGGATTAGCGCCTTTCATGAGTTAGACAAGGGTGTAGGGACCCCCTTCAGAGATGGAGGAGGATGCCACCGTGTCGGCCAGATCCCATGGAGATGACCGAGCGCCTCTCCACTTGTTGCGTCATCCACCAAGGTCTTGATGGTGTCCCTGTGGGCTATATGTTCACGTTGGAGGGCTTCATCGTCTTCGAGCTACAATGTGTCGTAGTTTTCTCAACCTTACTTGCAGTTTATGTGGAGCATATTAGTTGGTTGCGGAGCAACTTGTATCTTTCGCTATTTTTCATTCTTAGTCTTTGTTGGTTGTAATCTCCTGAATGGTCGATGGCTTTTTTAATTCAAAGTTGGCCTCGCCTCAAGCCTTTTCTCTAAAAAAACATTTGAAGAATAAGATTTTTAGTTTGCAACGAGAAGAAGAATTTTGTTTGACGTTCTTCCTTGTCAAAATTTCTTCTCGAGAAACATGTCTTCCACATTCCGCGGACAGAGAAAAAGCAGAGCATTAATTTACGTATCCATGTTCTCTCACGGCCGACTCCCTGCTAGCAGGAGCGCCTATGCCTCGCTTATAGCAAGAGTGAAGAAGGTATTGCTGAAGGAGCGTCCTCCCAGTTGCAAGTAATGCGCCAGCCCAACTTTCAGGTTAATTTATTTCATGTTTCTTCATTTTTTTCTTCTGTTTTATTGTTTTACCGTTTTACTTTTGTTTGTATTTTCAACGCATATATTCCAACACTTAATTTACTTCAAAAAATCAGGATTTTGAAAATGTTAATGTAGTGTAATTGTTTTTACTATAACTTAAAAATGTTGATAGCTTAAAAAATGCTTTAAAACGGTTAGAAAATGTTCATGTCTTTCAAAAAACATGTACATCGAATTTTAAAAAGAAACTTTTATACAATATAAAAAAATGTTCATGTAATTCAAAAAAGTGTTAAACATGTATATATATTTTCCATATATATAAGAAAAATGTATAATTTGTACAAAAAATAGGTATAAAAATATAGTATTAGGAAAACATATTAATCCTGTAAATGAAAAATGTTAAATCTGTATAAAAAATGTTTTAGATGTATACCAAAAATGTAAAATATGTATGAAAACAAGAGAAATCGTAAAATTTAGTCTAAGTAATGTTAACCATCTATTTTAAAAATGTTAAACATGTATAAAAAATGCTTTGGACATATAGAAAATTTATTATGTGTATGAAAAGTATGCTTCAAAACTTATATTTGAAAATTGCTAATCATGTATATGAAAATTTTAAACCAAATTTTTTTAATAAAAAAATTAGATGTATACGAAAACAATAGACAAAGGAACCTATTTGAAAAAAACTTGTATTTCAAAAATGTTAAACGCGTATAAACAAAAATTTGGGGTGCATAAGAAAAATGAACGATGTGTATAGAAAAGAGACATCAAAACATATATTTCAAAAAATGTTAATCATTTACTTTTTTTTGTTTGCATCGAACTCTGGGAATTTTATTACTTAACAACAATCCAGTTACAATCAGCCATAAGGCTGTCAACTAGAAAGTCAGGGATCTTATCAAGCCAAACTTCTCAAATGTCCAATGTGTAAGCTAACTTAGCAAATTGATCAATAACTCTATTGTTGTCCTTGCTTACATGGCGGATCAAGAAAGAAGAAAAACTAGAAGATATATCCCCGATTTCATCTAAAATAAGCGCGACAATCGATCGAGAATTATTGTGTGTACTAAAAAATGTTAAACATGTATAAAACATGTTTCGGATATATTGTTCGATGTTTATGGAAAAAAGCAGATATCAAAACATATATGTGGAAAAATGATTAACATGTATAAAAAATGTTTTAGTTGTATACAAAAAAATGTACAGTGCGTATGAAAACATAGAATCAAAAAATATATTTGAAAAAAAAGATGATCATGTATTTAAGAAAAATTAAACGTGTTTTAAAGAAAAGATCTTGACGTATAGCAAAAATGTGTAATGTGTACGAAATAAATGGCATCAAAATATATATTTTAGAAACATCTTTAAAAAATGTTTAACGTGTATTAAAAAATGTTCTTGATGTATACGAGAAATCTACAATGTGTAAGGAAAATGTAAACATGTATTACAAATAAAGAAAATTGTAAAATAGGGAAAACAAAAAAACAGAAGAGAAAAAGGAAAATAAAGTAGGAAAAACGGAGAAAACCCTAGTGCAAAAAAGAAACAAAGAAAACAAGGATTTTTTTTCTTAAAACATAGAAAGAAATGAAGAGAACCAATAAA
>LR738713.1:618351540-618393092 GCA_902687465.1 Secale cereale
CAAAAAAAAAAAAAAAAAAGAGGTTGGGTCAGCCTCACACCCTTGCCGTGCCCCGCTCCTCCTCCCGCCCGGCGCCGATCGGAGCACCGCTGCGTGCGTAGCGTAGGTGAGCAACGCAAGACCCGCCGCCTCCCACCCTCCCACCTCCGTCGCCGAGCCTATAAAATCACGCCCACCGGCAGCAGCACCACCACACCGCGCCGTAAACCACACACACACACAGACACGAACGCATTTTCATTGCTGAAGCTAGCAGCGCGCGCACCGAGCCGCCGGCGACGACGACGATGGCGGCGACCGAGGCCCAGCTGCTGCAGCCGCGCGCCCTGGCGGCCCTCCTCGTCGTGCTGGTGCTGATCACGCTGGGCGGCGCGGCCGAGGCGCAGCAGGGCACCTGCGGCGCGCAGCTGAGCCAGCTGGCCCCGTGCGCGCGGTACAGCGTGCCGCCGCTGCCTGGGCAGGCGCTCCCGACGCCCGGGCCGGAGTGCTGCTCCGCGCTGGGGTCCGTGTCCCGCGACTGCGCCTGCGGCGCCATCGACATCATCAACAGCCTCCCCGCCAAGTGCGGCCTCCCGCGCGTCTCCTGCCGTAAGACCATTAACACCCCCCGCTCATCGATTCATGCGCTGCTTTCTTTCTTTTTGCCTGAATATCTAGCTCAACTGACGGACTCCCGGTTGTTGTTTCCCTTTGACTGCTGCTGCAGAGTGATCGCTACCTGGCTCCATGCAAGAAGAGGAAGAACTGAAGAAGACGATGATGAATAAGAGCTCGCTCGATGGTCGGAGCAACCATCTTGAGTAGTCGTAGTGCATAGTAGCTGTCCGGTTCGTCTGGACTCTAGATCGAAATCCTGTGATCATTAGAGGCTCTTATGTCTGTTCTCTGGTGAACGTCACCAGATTAATAATAATGGAACCAATTTGCACTTTTGCAGCGACGGTACTTCCAGACACATACATATAGCCCACAATAAAACGGGAGCTAACAAAATAGTACTACTTGCAGTTTTAAACCACGGCAATGATCCAATGGATGATTATCACTGCACTAGCGTTGCATTCATAACTACATATCCTGAATCCGCTGCTGACCACTGTTTTACCCTGATATGTCTACTACATAAAACTCAACCGATCCAAAGTATCACCGTCGTTCCACACTGCAAAAGAACACAATTTGACCTCTTCGACACGAATTCCGACCACCAATTTTAGATTCCTTAGTAAAAGCCATATGCAAGTATAGACATGTAAGTAAAAACCCAACTCTCAGTCCCAGATGGTATCCCTATGCATAGCTAAAATCTTTTCCTCTAGTCAGTAATCTGCTCTATGAATAAGGCTTCCTGCTTGCTCGTTAACCCAAGATCACTAAATGATTGGTCACCATCAGCAGTGGTAAAAGCACGCCTGGGATACGACCTCACCTGCACGACACACAAGGGTAAAATATGAGGCAGGCTGACAGTGGGCTGAATGATTTAACTCTATAAAACAGAAGAATTAGAAGGGCGTCGAAAAAAAACAAATAAATGAAAACAAATATACAAACCAACAAATAGAAATTTATAATATTTCCGCATTCCTAGTTACATTCGACAGCTATATTTAACTTTGTTTGCATGGAAAACTGATCATAACTAATGGTTAGTTGCAAGCTAGGGCAGTTTCTACCTATTTTCTTTGTGTTATTCTTATTCACACTAGAATGCCAAGGAAAAGGGTAAAAAAGGTTAATTCACAGTATCACTGGGTCCAAATGATTACCCAAATGCTGCTCAGTGCAGCCAACAATAATATTTTGTCTCAGGAATCATGCACTGCTAATTCTACAATCAACTGGTACAAATAGCGCAATACCGAGAAAAAACATTACAGACACTGCACCAACACAAATAGTGCCAGAGAAGCAATGCTCCAATCTGCACCGCAGAAAGACTGATTTTCCCCTGACAGCACATAGCAGCCAAAGGATTCGGCAAATAGCACCATCTGGTGCTAGCTAATATGACCAGAGCATGGTGTATAATGTATTCAACAGTGAGCATGAAGTTACAGAAGCATAACACTTGTTGACACAGCAAATATACACCCCCTTTCAATCATTGTATCAATATATTTTGTGACGTCTACAATCTTAGTGAGCGGAAAATTTGCATAGTCCTGCCAGTCTGCCACACCATGTAACTTAAGAATATCCCATTTTGTAATGATCCATAGAAGGATATGCCAACATAATACAGCATGCCTGGAGCTAACTTCTGAATATTGTACTAACAGAATGTGTTGGTTATAGGAACACGAAGAGATACCAAAGTCATCCCAAAGCTCAAGAATGAATTTGTAATATGTAAATGCTTCACCATAGAGAGCCACATGATTCATGCATAACTATAGTAATCCAAATACTACAGAAACTTAGATAAATTTACCTCCACACATAGGTCAAGGAATACTAGCTGGTTCCCTCGAGATAATAGGATACTAAACTATGCAGACACTGGATTGAGAAAATTCAACAAAGTATACAACGAGCAAAATTAATCTGCTCTTGGGATCATATGAACCCATTATTTTATTTTATTTGAAACGAGACAAAAGCTTTGCCTATTCCATTAATTAGGAAAAAGGTTGTTTCCCAGTTAAATTGCAGACAACCAGGTGAAAACCGGGACATAGGGGCCAAGCCTACTCTTGCAAACGACACAACAACCTCGGCAAAAAGACAGGGCCGCAGCCGCTATTGGTTTGGGTACCTCATGAAACTGTATATTATCACACAGGTGACTGCTAGTGCCTAACATACCAGTCAATAAGGAAGAACACTAGGTTGCACTCATTTTCATTAAGACAATTTCCTCTTCCTCTTCATGAGAGTATGTATATGAAGTATTATAAAACAGAGCATCAAAAAACAATATAAAATAAGAAAAATTATAACACTAGAGAATTACCAGTCTGTAGGTTTCTGGCCTGCAGGTCCTGCCAACGTCTAAGAAATCAAAAAGGGACTGCAAGCAAACCAGTATGTCAGAAGCACGTATAAATGGATCCCTCTTTTCGGGAATCTGGCGGGTCCAAAGCAGTTTTTCTTATTGAAGTTGAAAAGCAGTTTAACCTTGAATTTATCAGATTTTAAAAAGCGACGCCCCTGCCGACTACCGTCAGGCATGCGAACTACAAGTGTTATAACACCTTCCTTGTCTGAAGGTGGCTCCAATGGCAGTGATGCTTCTTTGGCGGCAAGATTGGACTCAAGCTCCTGTTTACATAAAACATCAGAAACAACATAGCTGGAAGATCCCCGACAACATCAGGTAATAAACTATGATGAATAATAATAAATATCAAGCAAGTCTCAACGGAACAACAGAAGAGCTTAGTTACCCTATTGAACATGTTTAGTTCATAGAGCTACAGTTTGCCAAACTTTGCCACGGGTGTGTCAGCTGTTTGTGGCTATTGTTTGTTTTGCTGCCACAGCTGTGGCATGCCACACTTTCTTAGCAGCCAGCCCCACCTATCATAGACTCGCATTTTTGCGAAACCTTGCCATGGTTGTGGCGACCAATTCTCACCATGCCTTTTGTGGCTTGTCACATTTCAGCACGAAAAGTTTAGCAAAATTCAGCTATCAACCAAACATGCCCAAAGTTTTCTTGAAAGTAAGATACTATTGCCACATCATATCTACAGGCAACCAAACCTATAATAAGACCTCTTCAAGTCTGTAACATAACATAAACTAAAGCAGTAGAGTTTTTTCCTTAAAGTAAAATAAGTTTTATCTGATCACTAAGTAGTGATCTACTCCCTCTGTCCCATAATATAAGAGCGATTTTGACACTAGTGTAGTGTAATAAACGCTCTTATATTATGGGACGGAGGGAGTAGTTATCTACCATTCATATACTGGAAAGACTGTTGATTATCATCCAATCGTATTTCGAATTATCTGTAACAGAAAGGTACCTCTTTCTCAAGTTGCTTTTTACGCTGTTCCTCCTCCTCTTGCTTTTGTTTCTCAAGAGCAGCTTCTCTTGCAGCAGTTTCTTCCAGCAGTCGGAGGTCAGCTTCTTGTAGAGTCCTCATCTCCTTTTCTTGATCAGCTTGGAGTGACGCAAGGTACTCATCATCCTGTAATAAAACATTCTGGAAGTTACCATCCAATATTTCCAGCGTTTAGCAACAATGTATAAAGCTTCAAGTCCCAACCTGCTGCTCCCGTAACAACCGTTGTTCAGTCAATTCAGGTGGTGGAGAGTGCACTACATGGGGATAATAACTCGAACTCGCATGAGATGGAACGGATAATGGATATGTTGGTGCTTCAGGAATTCCACCAAACATTGCAGCCTCAAGCATAACAGCTTCATCATGTTCCTCAGCAGAAATGCCACCCCACTTTTCCAGAAGAAGAATCGTGAGCAATGAGAATGAAGTAACACCGTAAACTGTTTAATATTGAGGTACAGATCAAGGCTACAATACCTCTGATGGGAAATCAGCTCTGTTATACTGGTGATCATGGTTTTGAGGCTGCGAACTTGTGGGGGGAATATCACCTGGGAGAACAGGTTCTGTTGACTCTGTGTCTCCAGAAGGGATGCGCCTAGAACGACGTCTAACTAATGGCTCTTCTTCAACATCCTCGGTTTCCTCATCTGAGCTCTCTTCATCTGCTGGTTGCATAGTTGTTCTACCCCTCCCTGTACCTAATTCTTGCCTCCAAATAGGAAGAAAACGCAAAATAAATAAATTGCTATTAGCCTACCGCAGTAAGGTAGCCTGAGGATGAAGAGCAAGAGGGTACAAGTTAATATTCACCTTCTCACTGTTCCAGCTGCAGTTTCCATGTCTTCATCAGATAAATGATCTTCCAAGTTTATTCCACCCATATGTTGAGTCCGTTCTTGCTCTGCTGTCTGATATTTATTTAAAATTTAGGTAAAGCAAGACTCGACAAGCTCGTTCTATCCTATCACTGTGGGTGTAGAGAGAGAGAACAGCTTACATTTGCCAGTTCTCCAGCCTCTCTTTTTGAAGCTTCAATTGCAGCCCGAATCATTTCCTCTTCTATGTCATTGTCTGTGACATGAACCAGTGGAGGAGCACTTGGCAGAGGGTTTGGCTGTGACGCATTGCCACGAATAATAGCATGCTGAGAAGACAACCCAGATGACAACTCCTCATCGTCATCATCGATTATGATAGTCTCGCGAACTTCTGGTCCATACGAAGACCCGTGTCCAGGGACATTCTCAACAACAGAAGCCTGACCAGAAGGACCTATCTGAATGTCGTCGTCATTAACTTCATTAGATGCCTCTCTAGGGTGTGAACCTTGTGCATCACGATTGGGAGTACCAGCAGAGCCAACACTATCAAAAAACATTTGCTGGAAATTGGGATCCATTAGTGCAAAAGGGTTGTGCAGAGCTTCAGGGAACAACGGTCTTTGAAATGTGTTATCAAGTGGTCCGTCCAGCTCCATATCATCATGATTAACAGGTGGAATACTTTGATTGATTGCGTTCCTGAAAAAACAGAAACACGTCAATTATCGGCTCTAGTGCAACATGGTATCTGGAGGGTAACTGTTCTGCCTGTGATCCAGTTTACTTGTCAGTTTAGCTAAATGCACATAGAACAAGTAATTGGTGGTTTAAACTTTGATACAGGCTACCCATATGAATTGTGTGTAGCTCCTTACAACCAATAAGCAAGTTTATATAGGGGTAATGGAGGACAAGTTCAGAAAACCAAACTAACAAGCAATATTTGCATACCAAAAGTACTTCGGAATTATCTGAAGAAAATGTGCTGGAAAATCTGAAATACGTACACTGTGCTATTATCTCCTTCAGTGAAGTGTGCATTGACTGCCTGATTCAGGTCACCAGCATGTTCCTGTGTGCCATTTATGAAAAAAGCACCGTGGTTAAATATATATATGACATCGATGATAGAATGATGCACTTCCTTTTTGCGGCAACAGAATGTTGCAATTGAACAATCAATTTGGAGCTGATGCCCTAGACGATTTGCGAACCACGCGCATTCACAGAGTGATTTCAGAAATAAGATGGCCATTTGAAGATAACATGGTGCCCCAACTGATACGTGCGCTCTGAGTTAAACTTTGGAAATACCAAGTCTAGCACAACTGGATGAGACCAAACATAGCCAATAAGGTCAGCAGGAAATTATTACAATGTAGTACCTGCTTGTGAAATTCCTATTTTAGTTATGAACCTAGACGAACAAGTACAGGGGGAATCCACCAAATTTACAAGTCTAGAGATGAGCCAAGTAACTCTGTATTTTTTTTATATAATAGTGAATCCCACGCCACATTCCCATCTAAGAGGCCGCCAAACAATTCGTCTGGAGCAGTAACTGCAATTTGGGTGGGGGTTATGTGACCAAATTGGGCTCTTACAAAAACCACTACTTTTTAGTTAAGGAAGGCAGCAAGGGGACAAAGACAAACCACAAGACTGCTGAGGTAATTATATTCCATAACTGCGCTAGCAGAACAGCGACGCAGGGATCCGCCAACAAATCGGGCCACCTCAACCCACCACGCGCAGACCCCTCCCCGGCCCAAACAAGTGAACTAAAACCTAGCACCGAGCGATCCATACCCGCCGCAACCAAATTAGCCGCGCGAGCCCAACCGATTGCGCTAGATTGGGCGGGCGCCTGAACCAAAAAAACTGGGCAGGAAAAGGAGGGGGGCGGGGACTTGGGCTATACCTCGAGCTTGCGGATGGCGACGGCCTCGTCGGCGCCGGTGATGCTGATGAAGGTGTCGATCGCCTCCTGCTGCGGCCTCGCCATGGCGGGCGCCGGGGGAGGGTTTGGACGCGACGCTCTCACGCAAAGGGGGAGGAGAGAAGATGAGCGAGCGTGTGGGAGAAGCCAAACTCGGAGGGCTCAAGAGGGCAGGGGAGGAGCGTTCTGTCTGTCACGTGGTGGCCGGTGAGCCAGGGCAGGTGACTGCTTTCCTAGGGTCACCTTTTGGGAGAAATTATTTTTCCTGATTTTTTTGGTGTATGAAATGGTAAACGATTCTAATCGGGCAACCCGCTAGGGCTTGCGCCGGTCGCAGTTCGCACGCATTCGGTTGGGGCCCACCCATACCGCCCGTGCCGCTTCCTTCCTTATCCTTTCACGCGTTTTCAACCCGTAGGCTTCGCCGTGTTTCTCGCAACTCTTTCTTCTATGTCTTCCACCTCACGCCCATGATGGTCGCCGCTAAACCCAGTCAATCTCCTCCGGGTGCGGCCGCCGCTGCTGGAGGGCACACACCACAGCTGAAAGCCATGGCACTGCGACCAGACAAGCCATTACGGAAAATGATGCAACCTTCATGCGGTAATGCTGGAACCGACGCGTTGAAAAGCTGCGACCGGCACCCGTCGGTGCGGGAGAAGATGCGCTTGGATGCCATGGTGCTGCAATTGGCACCCGTTGATAATGGACCGGTGGCCTCCATTTGTTGTAACCTGCAACCGTTCGGCGCCGGAGGCGACGACTCCGCGTGCTGGAACCGACGATCACCCGGGCGGCAAGTTGCAACCATTGACATAAAAGTTGCAACCTTCATGTGGCCATGTTGCAACCGGCAATGGCGAAGCAGCGAATGAGAAACGGTTTTGCTAGGACCAGCAAGACTACAATTTGCGACTGGCGAGACAATTTAATGGGGACCAGCGACGCCAGGAGCTGCAACCGTTGGGATTGGGAGTTGTAACCTTCGAGTCGGGGAGCTGCAAGCCACCCGACGCTTTGCTCTTTCGTCGTTAGGATGCTACAACCGATGGGTTCGGATGCTAGGACCGATCAGCGTGGATGTTACATGCAGAGCTCGTGTGGCCGCGGTGTGATAGACCTTGCCGGCATGGATGTTGTGTGGAGGGAGCTCTCGGTGTTGAAATGTGTCGACGATGACCCTGTGGAGTCGTCGGCGATCTCGGAGGTGGAGCGTGCTGTGAGGGTCTGGGCAATCTCTGCTAGCGAGTCAGTGGCGGCCATTGAAGGGGGTGATACGTCTCCAGCGCATCTATAATTTATGAAGTATTCATGCCATGTTTACAATAATTTTACAAGGTTTTGGTGCACTTTTATATTATTTTTATGGACTTAAATATTAATCTAGTGCCTAGTGCCAGTTGCAGTTTTCTGCTTGTTCTTGGTTTTCCACGGAATCCATACCAAACGATGTCCAAACGCGACGAAACTTTTTGACGGTTTTTTTCTGGAAGAAAAGAGACCCATGAAGCTACGAGGAGCGCTAGAAGACTCACAAGGCCCCACAAGGCAGGGGGGCGCCCCGGTGCCTTGTGGCCCCCCTGTGACCCCACCCGACATGATTCCAACACTGAAAATCTGTATATACCATTGTAAAACCCCTGAAAGTTAACCTAGATGAGTTTTTCCGCCGCCGCAAGCCTCTGTTCCGAAGCGATCTCATTTGGTGGCCTTTTTTGGCACCCTGTTGGACGGGGAAGCCATCACCGGAGGCCATCTTCATCATCCCCGCTACCTCCATGACGAGGTGGGAGTAGTTCACCCCTCAGGCCTGAGGGTATGTACCGGTAGCTATGTGTTTGATCTCTTTGTCTCGTGATTTTGATAGGGCTCGATCTTGATGTACCATGAGCTTTGTTAATATAGTTGAGCTTTGTTAATATAGTTGGATCATATGGTGTTCTTTTCTATCTATCTTTGTTGTGATGAATTGAGTCTTGCTCTTTGAATTTTTTATGTTGGATTGAATATTTTGCATTTGAGATCACTTGATGTATGTCTTGCTTGTGGATGCCCGTGGTGATAATGGGGTAATCTATTGAGATTTGAGATCACTTGATATATGTTATAGTAATCAACTTGCGGATTCCTGTAGTGACATTAGGGTAATCTAGTCATAAAGGTTTATACATGTTTTATCATACTTTCTTTGATAGGAACTTTGGAGTGATTCTTTATCGCACGTTGAGGAATTGTTATATGATTCAATTATATTAGCACTGTTGAGAGATTGCACTACTGAAAGTATGGACCCCAGGCCTTGTTTCCAAGCATTGCAATGCCGTTTGTGCTCACTTTTATCACTTGCTACCTTGTTGTTTTTATTATTTCAGATTACGAAAATCTATATCTACTATCCATACTACACTTGTATCACCATCTCTTTGCCGAACTAGTGCACCTATACAATTTGTCTTTGTGTTAGGTGTGTTGGGGACACAAGAGATTTCTTTTATTTGATTGTAGTGTTGTTTGAGGGAGACAATCTTCATCCTACACCTCCCACATATTAATAAACACTACAAAAAACACTTCTGTGACGATACATCTTTGTCACAGTAGATCACGTTTTCTGTCATGCATGTACATCCATGACGATTTTATGACAAAATCAATATAGTCATACATGTGCTGTCGTAGAAATGTTCGATGACAATACTGAAATTATCATCACCGAAGTATCCACTTTCATGACCAAAAATGTCGCGTCATGGAAGTGTTTTCGTCAAGGGTGACCGACATGTGGCATCCACCATAACATTTCGTGGCATTTGGACTCTGTTTGATATTGATTTTTTGCGAAGTAAAAAACAAGCAAAAAATAACAACTGACATTGGGCACTATGTCTATAGGTTAGCCCCAAAAATGATATAAAGTTGCTAGAAAATGATTATAAAACATCCAAGAATGGTAATATAACAACATGGAACAATTAAGAATTATAACGTATGAGACATCCACTGTTGTGGCTTCACCGGCTATGGGGCGTTCCCTTCCCGGGCCTCACCGTCGTCCACCGCGTTGATGTTGTTGGCGCGGCGTGGTCAACATGGTCAACAAATGACAACCATCGAAAGAGGGATGTAAGTGGAGAGGCTGACAGTAGGGACCCACATGGTCCATGGACGCACGCTTGCAAGTGCCTCCTTATTATGCGAACAAAAATGTTTGCTCCTCCTGACAGTCGGGACCCATCAGCTACATCCTCGCACGCAAGGAAGTGCCACCTTATTACAAGGGGAAAAAGTTTCCTCCGCCTGACAGCTGTGTTGGGAAACGTTGCATGGAAACCAAAAAAATTCTACGCACACACAATGATCTATCTACGGAGATGCATAACAATGAGGGGCAGAGTGTGTCTACGTACCCTCATAGACTGTAAGCGGAAGCATTTGACAATGTGGTTGATGTAGTCAAACTTCTTCGCGATCCAACCAATCAAGTACCGAACGCATGGCACCTCCGCGTTCTGCACACGTTCAGCTCGATGACGTCCTCGCCTTCTTGATCCAGCAAGACATCGAGGTAGTAGATGAGTTCCGTCAACACGACGGCGTGGTGACGGTGATGGTGAAGTGATCTCCGCAGGGCTTTGCCTAGGCACTACGAAAATATGACCGGTGGAGTGAATGGTGGACGGGGGCGCCGCACACGGCTAACAATTGATGTTGTGTGTTTGTGAGGCGCCCCTCCCCACATATATATAGTTGGAGGGGAGGGGAGGCAGCCAGGGCACCCTAGGGCTTGGCCGCCGCCCCCTAGGGGCCCTGCCATGCCCTGCGGCCCCCTTTTCTTGTATACGGAATGGGGAAGGAAAGAGGGGAGAGGGGAAAGGAAGGGGAATCCTATTCCATCTCTTTTCTTTCCTCCCCCTTTCCTTCTCCACTTAGGACGGCCCATATGGGGGGGGTGCAACAGCCCCTTGTGGATAGTGTGTTTCCCCTCTTGGCCCATAAGGCCCATATCTTTTGTCGGGGGTCCCCGAAACTCTTTCCGGTCACCCGATGTCCTCCGAAATACTTCCGATGTCCGAATACCATCGTACTATACATCAATCTTTATCTCTCGACCATTTCGAGACTCCTCGTCATGTACGTGATCTCATCCGGGACTCCGAACAACATTCGATCACCAAATCACATAACTCATATAATATTATATCGTCAACGAACGTTAAGCGTGCGGACCCTACGGGTTCGAGAACTATGTAGACATGACCGAGACACCTCTCCGGCCAATAACCAATAGCGGAACCTGGATGCCCATATTGGCTCCTACATATTCTATGAAGATCTTTATCGTTCGAACTGTTATGACAACACAATTCCCTTTGTCCGTCGGTATGTTACTTGCCCGAGCTTCGATCGTCGGTATCTCTATCCTGATGTCTACTACGCAAACTTCTTCTTGTAGACGTTGTTGGGCCTCCAAGTGCAGAGGTTTGTAGGACAGTAGCAAATTTCCCTCAAGTGGATGACCTAAGGTTTATCAATCCGTGGGAGGTGTAGGATGAAGATGGTCCCTCTCAAACAACCCTGCAACCGAATAACAAAGAGTCTCTTGTGTCCCCAACACACCCAATACAATGGTAAATTGTATATGTGCACTAGTTCGGCGAAGAGATGGTGATACAAGTGCAATATGGATGGTAGATATAGGTTTTTGTAATTTGAAAATATAAAAACAGCAAGGTAACTAATGATAAAAGTGAGCGTAAACGGTATTGCAATGCTAGGAAACAAGGCCTAGGGTTCATACTTTCACTAATGCAAGTTATCTCAACAATAATAACATAACTGGATCATATAACTATCCCTCAACATGCAACAAAGAGTCACTCCAAAGTAACTAATAGCGGAGAACAAACGAAGAGATTATTGTAGGGTACGAAACCACCTCAAAGTTATTCTTTCTGATCGATCTATTCAAGAGTCCGTAGTAAAATAGCACGAAGCTATTCTTTTCGTTCGATCTATCATAGAGTTCGTACTAGAATAACACCTTAAGACAAAAATCAACCAAAACCCTAATGTTACCTAGATACTTGTCACACCCTGCATTTTGTAACATGTTATTTGTAACTTTGAAGCATGAAAATTTGGACCAGCAAATTTTTTTAGCATCATTTGTCTTTTATTTGGAATTGAGTTTTCTTCATGTGCTTTTCCATGTGCTCATTAAAGTCAACTATGACCTCTTGTAGATTTCATCTCCATACCCAAAACTTCTGCCCAATGATCATGCCAAGTGTTATATAACAGTATAGTATTTTCTTACAAAATTAATTTGGCCAAAAAGTATTTTATAAATTTAGTTTTCCAAAAACCCCTGAATTGAGATTTGCACTGCAAGTACTTGATTTAGGGTGAGAAAATTATTTCAAAAGGTTTATTTGAGACCTAGTAGTCATAGGACTCCCAGAAACCACAAAGGTATAATTTTAAAAGTTATTTTCCTATTTTATTTAAAAGCTTTTTCTTAAGGCCAGAAATGGTCTTTAATAAGGGAAAATTATTTAACTGTTTCAAAAATATTTGCCAAAATTCAGAGAGACTCATAGGACATATATTGTCCATATATAAGAGTTTCAACACTTGGTCATGTTCAAAATAATGGGCTAAACCCTCTAAAATCCTTTCTGGATATTTCAAGCTTTTGAAATATTTACAAAGGAAATTTTCTCCAAAAATTCCAGGGAAATTCTATCATGTCATATATGACATATTTGATGATCTTGCCAAGTCCCATGCCTTGGGAAGCAATAAAACCTCCTCAAACCCCTTCATAACCATTCTGTCCATATTTGAAGTTTGAGCAACTTTACATTGCCAAACTTATCCAAATGCTCTCAAACTTGGTGCACATGCTAGAATGACCTAATAAGGCATCTAGACCAAATGGCACAAGATTTGGAATAGAGAAACTTGATCGGATCACCTCAAAACCCTTTCTGTTCAAATGCAAATTTGAACAACTTTACATTACCAACTTTTTATCTGGAGCTTCAAACTTTGTGGGCATGATCAATACCCAAAATGATGATGCTACACCAAGTGGTGCATCAAGGAGAGATGATTAGCTTGACTCAATCAAGATGAAATTGTTTCTGTTGATTTCTAGGGTTCACCAAAGTTACATTGGCTAGTTTCTCCAAATGAGCCCAAATTTGGTGAAGCCCCCTATTTTCTCATGTCTTTCAACCCTGTCAAGTGCCATGTCAAGTAGAATTCATTTACTTGACCAAACACAGATCAAACACCTTCTGCAGAATTTCTAAAACCTCCAACTTGACCACTTTCACTTTTCTCCATGGCCTCAACTTCTTACCACAGGCTCATTGAGTTACCAGCTGCCTCCAGTAACTCCCCCAGCACCTCAGCTCCATGACTGAAGGGTGAAACCCCTGTTTTACCTTGCTGTACAGCCAACTTTCACCATTTCACCAGCCCTCTCCCTCTCTCTCAGCATCTCCAGGGCATCCAAGGCCTCAGGCCCTTTCTTTACTCCTCCCACAACGTGCTAGACACTACTGGACACATTGGCTTTGACCAGGACGATGAGAGCGCGGCAATGCCAGCCATACGCACGCTCTGGGTCACGCTACAGTGCGCCCCCGCACGGTGGCTCCAGCCAATCGCCGATCCCCGACAGCCTCGGGCCTCCCCCTCGCGCCAGTCGAGGCGCCTCGACGTCCGCGACCTCCCCGGCGCTGTCCCCCCTCCTCCCGCGCCCTCCAGTGAACGTCGTCGCACGCGCACCGGCCGCCCGCTTCGGCCATTCTTCTGCTTCACACGCGCGCGCGCCTCTGACGCTCCCCCGCTCCTCCTCTCACCCCTACTGGACGAGGAGCTCGTCCAGGAACTCCACGGACTCATCCCCGTCGCCTCCCGTGCGCTGTAGCCTCGAGCCGGAGCTCGCCGGCGCACTGGACCACGGGTCTCCATCGAGCCCCTATAAATAGGCCCTCCCGAGCCTCTCCAGCACCATCACCAGCCTCACACCTCTCCACTGAGACCCCCAGCACCCTCCACTCCTCCCCAGGACATCCCAGTGCTCGGGATCGACCAGAGCTCCGCCGCGTCGGGCCGCCGGTGATCTCGAGGTACGGGCCTCCCCTGCCTCTCCTTCCACCCATTTCGGAACCCCCTCGCCTCACTGATCATTTCCCCCCTGTTTCCCCTCTCTGTGGCAGCCGGAAACAGCCGCAGCCACCACCCTCCGACGAGCTTCCGCCGCCCCACCTCGTCGCCGGCGAACCAGACTTCCCCGTCGTGCCGCACCACCACCACAGCAACCGCGACACGACGCTGGTCACGTTCCTGCCCTCCGTTGCCGTCGCCGTGGCCGGAATCCTCGCCGGTGAGCTCGCCGCCGCCGTGGCCGTGGGGTTAGAGATGACAGGCGGGCCCCGCCTGTCATCCCCCCACCTCTCTCCCCCTCCTCTGTGCCGCTGACCCACGGACCCCGCCCGTCAGGTTTGAAAACCTGACGTGCGCGCGCTGGCTCCCGTGCGGCCGGGCCAGTCCGTCTGGGCCGTGCACTGTGGCCTTCTCTGGCCCAGTGCACAGGACCCTTTTTCCTTTTTCTTTTCTGTAAATGCTTTAAACATTTCTACAGAAAAGAATATTGATCCAAATTAAATATTTCCAACTCCTAAAATCTTGTAATATTCCAACCTATTTAATGGTACTACTTTCATTCAAATCCATGAAACTTTGCTGTACTGTTCAAATTTAAATTCAAATTTGGGCAGTAATACTCCTGTTCTAAAATCAATATATTCCATTCTGTAACTCCAAAACTCCAACTAAGATTTTTCCCCATCTTAGAAATCCCCCTAGTATTTTACAAAATTAAGTTGACATTTTTCTGAGCACTTTGATTTTTCTGTATTGTTTGTATTCTTATTTTCCCGTGGTTATTATGCGACGTATAGATCCCGTATTTGACGAAGTTGCTGTGGAAGAAGAAGGAGAAGGATTTGAAGACTTTGAAGACCAAGCCAATCCAGGCAAGCAGCCCTTTTGACCATGATACACTTGTTCCTCGGAACCCGTTTGTTTCCGATGCATGATATTAGGGTTATGATGGTGACCTAGTTGAACCACCACATGATGCATGCCTTATTGTTGATCTTGCTATGTGCTAGATGACATGCAAATAGTTGGTCATGATGCTTATATGATGCATGTGTGATATAAACCCTCGTAGTTGAAAACTTTGCATGAACCCATCGGGTGCCCCTAATGCCCGAGGGTGATGAAGTGTTAGGTCATCACTTGAGGAAGAAGTGATGTGCCGGTAATATCATGTGCATGGTGGAATGATGGATTAGATTTATGTGTGACTACCGTCCCAACCAAACATGTGCAACCACACTACCCCTTATGGGACGGGGCTTTATTGATTACTTAGGTCGATACTAGCATGGTGCCCGCATTACTAGTGACGAGAAGACATGAGGTCTTTCCCGGGACGGGGTCGTGCTTGGATAGACGACCATGACTGTTTTCACAGGGCACCGGACACACCGTTGGTCCCTTCGGGTACGCGTGACATTGAAATTAGGGCAAGTCCCGTGATCTATTGTTTGTACCCGAGGGCCGTGTACCAACGAGTGGACTCTATGTTAGTGTCGTCTAAGGAAAGGTAATGACCGGGTGCTTACCCCGGGTACTTGAGGTACCGCGGGTCGTGGATGACACGGAAGTTCCCCGGATCTTGTGGGTAAAGTGTACAACCTCTGCAGAGTGTAAAACTATTCGAATAGCCGTGTCCACGGTCATGGACAGTTGGGTGGTGCTACTTAAACTATGTCCAGAATTTTACTTCGTCGGTGATGTTACGTGTGTGATAAGTCAAGGATGGTGACTTGACTCGATGAGATGAATCAAATTCATGTTGATATCGGTAACCTGTCTTCGAGGTTACGCGAGCTTATTGATGCATAAACTTGATGGTAGAATGTTGTTCTAGCCTTGCTAGATTGATCATTGTTATTCAATTGCATTGTTACTTTGAACCACATCATGGGTTGCTTGCGAGTACATTCAAAGTACTCATTGGCTTGCCACTGGTTATTTAATTGGCCAGGCATGGAAGAGCAGGATTACGAGGAAGAGTTCTTTGGAGACGAACATGCGAACTAGGACGCTATCCCAGTCAGAATGCCTGTAGGGTTAAGGCAGATGGCATGGGTTCTACCCGTTTATCGAAGACTTCCGCTATTTGAGTTACTTGCTATTCAGCCCGTGAGGCTCTATCTATGTAAGACTTGGCCATAATGGCCATAATTCGTGTAAGACTATTTGTATGGATGTAAGACTCTTGTTATTTCAGCTTCTGTGTGTTCAGTGAGCATTGATCTCTGGGATCACTGTACACGTGCATTCGGAGATCTCGACTTCTAAGTCGGGGTCCCCACAGAGCTGGTATCAGAGCCATCCTGACTGTAGGAAGCCTTAGTTAGCATGGGCGTTAGTTAGTTGAGACCCCCTTTTCAAAAACCTTCTGAACCTCTCTTCTTTTCTAAACCCGAGATTTCATCAGCTTATTAACCCCTCCTATTCCACCTTTGTAGATGGCCGCTGTTCCCGAAGAGCACCTGACCACTGGGTTTCCCCTACTTCTCGAGGATAGCCTCCAGGAGTGTCAGTTCCACCGAGCACCCATCCTCACCTACCTTGAGCATTGGGTGAGCGATACTGAGGTGGAGTACCATGTGGAAGTGATCGTGAAGGCAAACGATCCTCCCACAAGTTGGTTCTTCGAGGGACCCCAGATGGCAACACTACCACTCGCTGTCGAGGCTGCTGCACTCAAGGCACTAACCCGTCTCCGCGAGCTTCTTCCAGAGATGGCAGCCAAGATGGCAACTCGCTTCTTACCTTACCGGAAGGAAGGTGACGAAGAAAGCAGCGCACTAGCCCCTCCACTGAAGGAAGGACTCTCGCTTCGGTTCCAGACCTACTTCAGTCTATGTGCCGACAGCCTGGCACAAGACTTGGCCTCGGAATCAATGAAGCTTCAAGAAGAACTTTACAAGACCAAGGCACTTCTTCGTCGAGCTCAAGAGAAGGCAAACAGGATCAAGAAGGAAGGAGCACCTTCTGGACAATCCGCTATCGCATATCGAGGCGGAAGGCCCTCCGAGGATGTATCTTCCAAGGGTGAAGAACCACCTCGGCGACGCCGGATGACAGCAAGGGAATATCGCAAGCTTTTCCCTGCACCACCGTCGAAGCACCGTCGTATCCAACTCCTCCACTCCCCCACTCCCTCAAGCGACAAGGGAGCCCAGACAGATGAAGACAAGGAGGAAGACCCAGAAGAGCCAGAATATGCGACCGAGCATTCCGCCGCTTAGGCATTATTCGCTACTCGGATATGCCAGTTGTAACCCCTACGGTAGGATAGGTCGTGTAACCCCTATGCGCAGTCGAGTCCTTGTGTGGTTCATATGAAACCATCTAGCGTTTGCTTTTGTTGTGTCTGGATGTAAGTCGTAATCTTCCTTCAGGAATGTGTAAACGACTACATCACCCATTTGGATTTTAATGGATGTGTTTTGGCCTCTCGGCCCTTGCATGATTTGATTTAGTGTCACACCCACCCCCTTACTAGGCACCCATCTATCTTGCTTTCCCTCTTCCGAGTCATGAGACCTTTTACCGCTCCAACAGGATGCCTGTTGTAACTCGTACTGGTACCTCTACCCAGCAGCCCGAAGCCGGAGCATCCTCTCAGCCAGAGGCAGGCCACGACCAAACCAACGACCAAGCTCCACCACCACCTCCTCCAAGCATGGACATGGCTCAGCTTCTCCAAGCTTTCCGAGAGGAACGCCAAGCCAACACTGCAGCTCTCCAGCTGATTGCTCAAGCTGTCACCAACAACCGCCAGCCGGCGGGGAATGGCAATGGACGTTCCACGTTGGCAGAGTTCAAGAAGCATGCACCGCCAACCTTCATCGAGACTGATGAACCCCTGGATGCAGATGACTGGGTCCGGTCCATTGAGGAAATCCTGGAACTAGTCGGATGCACCGAAGATCGCGAGAAGGTGGCTTATGCAGCCCACTGCCTCGGGGGAACTGCTAGAGCTTGGTGGGATGGATTCAAGGTCATGCATGCTGAACAAGACATCACTTGGGTTAACTTCAAGGCAGAATTCCGCAAGGCCCACATTCCTTCCGGAATCATGGCTATCAAAAAGTGTGAGTTCCGAGCCCTGAAGCAAGGAAGTGGCACTGTCAAGGAGTACATGCAGAAGTTCAGCATTCTGTCAAGGTATGCCCCTGAGGATGTCAGCACTGATGCTGCCAAAAGGGAGCGCTTCATGGAAGGCCTTAATCAGACTCTGCAATACTCGCTTGTCGTGTGCGACTGCCCGTCTTTCCCTGACCTGGTGAACAAGGCACTTATGCTTGAAGACAAGTGGCGTGCTTTGGAAGACACTCGCAAGCGCAAGTTGGTCAGTAAGGGAAGTTCCAGCAACCAGAAGCCTCGTCCGTGGCAGTCAGCCCCGGCCAAGCCAACCTATCAGCAGCCAAGAGCTCCTGCACCTCGTGCCAATCCTCAGCCTCAGCAGTATGCCAACCCCAGGCCAGCTTTCAACCCCAATACCAGTGGTGGCAAGATCAACACTCCAAACCAAGTCACTTGCTTTGGATGTGGTCAGCCCGGACACATCTCCAGGGTGTGCCCCAACAAGAAGCCTGATGCCCCGCGCCCCAATGCGCAGAACCAGGGACAAGGCCGTGGTATGCCACCAAGGAACCCAGCTCCTCGCAATCCACCGAACTATGGGTAGGGGCGTGTGAATCACGTCACTGCTGAAGAAGCCCAGGAAGACCCGGACGTCGTGCTGGGTACGTTCCTTGTCAACTCAGCACCTGCAACTGTCTTGTTTGATTCTGGAGCAACGCATTCATTTGTCACTCAAAGATTTGCATTAAAAAGTGGCATGACCCCTACACCCCTGAATAACCCTATGGTGGTACAAACCCCCGGAGCCGAGATGAGAGCCAAGATAGGCTGTAAAGGAGTCAGTATTACCATTAACGGTGTAGACTTCCTAGCAGACCTTATCATCCTAAGATCGCAAGGCTTGGATGTGATCTTAGGGATGGATTGGCTCAGCAAGCACCAAGGCTTGTTAGACTGTGCCAATCGGACAGTCACTGTGACCAATGACCAGGGAGTCGAAGTCAAGTTTGCTCCCAATTCCTCTTCCGCTCAAGCCGTTAAAGTCAACTGTCTGTCTGAAGTTGGGCTAGATCAAGTACCGGTGGTATGTGAGTATCCTGATGTCTTTCCGGATGAACTACCGGGAATGCCCCCTGACCGTGACATTGAGTTCATCATCGAGCTCGTGCCCGGAGCAGGACCCATCTATAAGAAGCCTTATAGAATGGGGACGGAAGAATTAGCCGAGTTGAAGAAGCAGCTAGAAGAGCAGCTAAGGAAAGGATTTATCCGCCCTAGTGCCTCCCCTTGGGGATCTCCTGTTCTGTTTGTGGCAAAGAGGGACGGTACCATCCGCTTATGCATTGACTATCGTTCCCTCAATGAAGTTACAATCAAGAACAAATACCCACTTCCCAAGATCGAAGATCTGTTTGATCAACTCAGCGGAGCCAAGGTATTCTCCAAGATCGACCTCAGATCTGGGTATTACCAGCTGAAGATCAGACCCCAAGATATTCCGAAGACGGCATTCGTAACCAGATATGGCCTGTACGAGTGCACGGTCATGTCTTTTGGGTTAACCAATGCCCCAGCTTACTTCATGTATCTCATGAATAAAGTCTTCATGGAATATTTGGACAAGTTTGTTGTTGTCTTCATTGATGACATTCTTGTGTTCTCGAAGTCGGAGGAAGAGCATGAGCAGCACCTGAGGATGGTCCTAGACAAGCTTCGTGAGCACCAACTGTATGCCAAATTCAGCAAGTGTGAGTTCTGGCTGCATAAAGTTGGATTCTTAGGTCATGTCTTGACCGAGGAAGGATTATCTGTTGATCCTGCAAAAATCGAAGCCGTGACCCAATGGCAATCTCCAACGACCGTCAAGGAAGTCAGAAGCTTCCTCGGATTAGCGGGCTATTACCGCAAGTTCGTGGAAGGATTCTCTAGCATTGCACGACCAATGACTCAGCTCCTCAAGAAGGACAAGAAGTTCGAGTGGACGCCAAAATGCGAAGAGAGCTTCCAAGAGCTCAAGAAGAGATTGACCACCGCCCCAATTCTGGCAACACCTGATATTCACAAGGAGTTCGTGATATATTGTGATGCCTCTCGAACCGGATTGGGAAGCGTTCTGATGCAAGAAGGCCGCGTCATAGCATACCTCTCCAGGCAGCTACGACCCCATGAGGAGAACTACGCTACTCACGATCTTGAGCTAGCGGCAGTAGTTCATGCCTTGAAGACATGGCGGCATTACCTCCTAGGGAAACGTTGTGAGATTTACACAGACCACAAAAGTCTGAAATATATTTTCACCCAAAAGGAATTGAACATGAGGCAGCGGAGATGGTTGGAACTCATCAAAGATTATGACCTCAGTGTTCAGTATCACCCTGGGAAGGCTAACGTGGTGGCCGATGCCTTAAGCAGGAAGGCTTGCTCTTTGAATGCCATTATTCAAGAAAGGCAGCCAGCCTTGTTTAAGGAGATCGAACAATTCAGTTTGGAATTGGTCACCCCCGGATTTCTGGATCATTTGGAAGTCAGACCAACCCTGATGGACGACGTCAAGAAGGCTCAAGATGGACACGCAAGCATCGAAGGTATCAAGAAGAAGATGAAGATGGGCAAGGCCCCAGGATTCTCCGAAGACGAGCACGGGATTGTTTGGTACAAAGGTCGTCTCTGCGTACCAAACAACACCGAGCTGAAGATGCTGATTCTGCAAGAAGCCCACGACACTCCGTATTCCATCCACCCCGGAGGAACCAAGATGTACCAAGATTTGAAGGCACGATTCTGGTGGCACGGTATGAAGAGAGAGATTGCAACCTATGTTGCGAGGTGTGATGTGTGCCAAAGGGTCAAGGCTGAATATCAGCGACCTGCTGGATTGCTTCAACCACTCAAGGTTCCTGAGTGGAAGTGGGATAAAGTCGGAATGGACTTCATCACTGGGTTACCAAGGTCGAATAGAGGACATGACTCTATCTGGGTCATAGTCGATCATTTGACCAAGGTGGCCCATTTCATTCCTGTCAAGACCACTTATGATGGCAACCGGCTGGCAGCTCTCTACATCGACCGAATCGTAAGTCTTCACGGTGTTCCCAAGGAGATTGTGTCAGATCGAGGAACCCAGTTCACTTCAAGGTTCTGGAAGAAGTTCCAAGAAGCCCTGGGAACCAAGTTGTCTTTCAGCACAGCTTTCCACCCACAGACCGGAGGACAGACTGAGCGAGTCAATCAGATTCTCGATGACATGCTCCGAGCCTGTGTCCTGGCGTATGGAGCCAAGTGGGAAGACTGTCTCCCTTTTGCCGAGTTCTCTTACAACAACAGTTACCAGTCAAGCCTTCATATGGCACCATTTGAGGTGTTGTACGGACGCAAATGCCGCACACCCCTCAACTGGTCAGAGACTGGAGAAGGACTAGTTTTTGGACCAGATAATCTCCGCGCAGCAGAAGAGCAAGTCCAACTAGTCAGAGAGCGATTAAAGGCAGCGAAGTCAAGGCAGAAGAGTTATGCTGACACTCGTCGCCGAGACATGAGTTTCCGTGTCGGAGACCATGTGTACCTGCGGGTAACTCCTCTGAAGGGAACCAAGCGTTTCCATGTCAAGGGGAAGCTCGCACCAAGGTTCATTGGACCCTTTGAGATCACTGCACGACGAGGAGAAGTGGCTTATCAGTTGGAACTACCACCTGAGCTATCCGATGTGCACAATGTGTTCCATGTGTCACAACTCCGGAAATGTCTCCAAGTTCCAGACAAGCCCAATCTCTACAAGGATGTGGATCACCAAGCCATTGATCTGCAGCCTGATTTGACCTACCGCGAGAAGCCCATTCGTATTCTGGACGAAGCAGAACGACGTACGCGGAGCCGTACCATCAAGTATTTCAAGGTCCAGTGGAGCAACCACACCGAAGCAGAAGCAACCTGGGAACGAGAAGACTATCTTAGATCCGAGTTTCCCGACCTCTTTTAAGCCCTAGTTTAGGAATCTCGGGGACGAGATTCTTGTAAGGGGGGTAGGTCTGTCACACCCTGCATTTTGTAACATGTTATTTGTAACTTTGAAGCATGAAAATTTGGACCAGCAAATTTTTTAGCATCATTTGGCTTTTATTTGGAATTGAGTTTTCTTCATGTGCTTTTCCATGTGCTCATTAAAGTCAACTATGACCTCTTGTAGATTTCATCTCCATACCCAAAACTTCTGCCCAATGATCATGCCAAGTGTTATATAACAGTATAGTATTTTCTTACAAAATTAATTTGGCCAAAAAGTATTTTATAAATTTAGTTTTCCAAAAACCCCTGAATTGAGATTTGCACTGCAAGTACTTGATTTAGGGTGAGAAAATTATTTCAAAAGGTTTATTTGAGACCTAGTAGTCATAGGACTCCCAGAAACCACAAAGGTATAATTTTAAAAGTTATTTTCCTATTTTATTTAAAAGCTTTTTCTTAAGGCCAGAAATGGTCTTTAATAAGGAAAAATTATTTAACTGTTTCAAAAATATTTGCCAAAATTCAGAGAGACTCATAGGACATATATTGTCCATATATAAGAGTTTCAACACTTGGTCATGTTCAAAATAATGGGCTAAACCCTCTAAAACCCTTTCTGGATATTTCAAGCTTTTGAAATATTTACAAAGGAAATTTTCTCCAAAAATTCCAGGGAAATTCTATCATGTCATATATGACATATTTGATGATCTTGCCAAGTCCCATGCCTTGGGAAGCAAGAAAACCTCCTCAAACCCCTTCATAACCATTCTGTCCATATTTGAAGTTTGAGCAACTTTACATTGCCAAACTTATCCAAATGCTCTCAAACTTGGTGCACATGCTAGAATGACCTAATAAGGCATCTAGACCAAATGGCACAAGATTTGGAATAGAGCAACTTGATCGGATCACCTCAAATCCCTTTCTGTTCAAATGCAAATTTGAACAACTTTACATTACCAACTTTTTATCTGGAGCTTCAAACTTTGTGGGCATGATCAATACCCAAAATGATGATGCTACACCAAGTGGTGCATCAAGGAGAGATGATTAGCTTGACTCAATCAAGATGAAACTGTTTCTGTTGATTTCTAGGGTTCACCAAAGTTACATTGGCTAGTTTCTCCAAATGAGCCCAAATTTGGTGAAGCCCCCTATTTTCTCATGTCTTTCAACCCTGTCAAGTGCCATGTCAAGTAGAATTCATTTACTTGACCAAACACAGATCAAACACCTTCTGCAGAATTTCTAAAACCTCCAACTTGACCACTTTCACTTTTCTCCATGGCCTCAACTTCTTACCACAAGCTCATTGAGTTACCAGCTGCCTCCAGTAACTCCCCCAGCACCTCAGCTCCATGATTGAATGGTGAAACCCATGTTTTACCTTGCTGTACAGCCAACTTTCACCATTTCACCAGCCCTCTCCCTCTCTCTCAGCATCTCCAGGGCATCCAAGGCCTCAGGCCCTTTCTTTACTCCTCCCACAACGTGCTAGACACTACTGGACACATTGGCTTTGACCAGGACGGCGAGAGCGCGGCAATGCCAGCCATACGCACGCTCTGGGTCACGCTACAGTGCGCCCCCGCACGGTGGCTCCAGCCAATCGCCGATCCCCGACAGCCTCGGGCCTCCCCCTCGCGCCAGTCGAGGCGCCTCGACGTCCGCGACCTCCCCGGCGCTGTCCCCCCTCCTCCCGCGCCCTCCAGTGAACGTCGTCGCACGCGCACCGGCCGCCCGCTTCGGCCATTCTTCTGCTTCACACGCGCGCGCGCCTCTGACGCTCCCCCGCTCCTCCTCTCACCCCTACTGGACGTGGAGCTCGTCCAGGAACTCCACAGACTCATCCCCGTCGCCTCCCGTGCGCTGTAGCCTCGAGCCGGAGCTCGCCGGCGCACTGGACCACGGGTCTCCGTCGAGCCCCTATAAATAGGCCCTCCCGAGCCTCTCCAGCACCATCACCAGCCTCACACCTCTCCACTGAGACCCCCAGCACCCTCCACTCCTCCCCAGGACATCCCAGTGCTCGGGATCGACCAGAGCTCCGCCGCGTCGGGCCGCCGGTGATCTCGAGGTACGGGCCTCCCCTGCCTCTCCTTCCACCCATTTCGGAACCCCCTCGCCTCACTGATCATTTCCCCCCCTGTTTCCCCTCTCTGTGGCAGCCGGAAACAGCCGCAGCCACCACCCTCCGACGAGCTTCCGCCGCCCCACCTCGTCGCCGGCGAACCAGACTTCCCCGTCGTGCCGCACCACCACCACAGCAACCGCGACACGACGTTGGTCACGTTCCTGCCCTCCGTTGCCGTCGCCGTGGCCGGAATCCTCGCCGGTGAGCTCGCCGCCGCCGTGGCCGTGGGGTTAGAGATGACAGGCGGGCCCCGCCTGTCATCCCCCCACCTCTCTCCCCCTCCTCTGTGCCACTGACCCACGGACCCCGCCCGTCAGGTTTGAAAACCTGACGTGCGCGCGCTGGCTCCCGTGCGGCTGGGCTAGTCCGTCTGGGCCGTGCACTGTGGCCTTCTCTGGCCCAGTGCACAGGACCCTTTTTCCTTTTTCTTTTCTGTAAATGCTTTAAACATTTCTACAGAAAAGAATATTGGTCCAAATTAAATATTTCCAACTCCTAAAATCTTGTAATATTCCAACCTATTTAATGGTACTACTTTCATTCAAATCCATGAAACTTTGCTGTACTGTTCAAATTTAAATTCAAATTTGGGCAGTAATACTCCTGTTCTAAAATCAATATATTCCATTCTGTAACTCCAAAACTCCAACTAAGATTTTTCCCCATCTTAGAAATCCCCCTAGTATTTTACAAAAATAAGTTGACATTTTTCTGAGCACTTTGATTTTTCTGTATTGTTTGTATTCTTATTTTCCCGTGGTTATTATGCGACGTATAGATCCCGTATTTGACGAAGTTGCTGTGGAAGAAGAAGGAGAAGGATTTGAAGACTTTGAAGACCAAGCCAATCCAGGCAAGCATCCCTTTTGACCATGATACACTTGTTCCTCGGAACCCGTTTGTTTCCGATGCATGATATTAGGGTTATGATGGTGACCTAGATGAACCACCACATGATGCATGCCTTATTGTTGATCTTGCTATGTGCTAGATGACATGCAAATAGTTGGTCATGATGCTTATATGATGCATGTGTGATATAAACCCTCGTAGTTGAAAACTTTGCATGAACCCATCGGGTGCCCCTAATGCCCGAGGGTGATGAAGTGTTAGGTCATCACTTGAGGAAGAAGTGATGTGCCGGTAATATCATGTGCATGGTGGAATGATGGATTAGATTTATGTGTGACTACCGTCCCAACCAAACATGTGCAACCACACTACCCCTTATGGGACGGGGCTTTATTGATTACTTAGGTCGATACTAGCATGGTGCCCGCATTACTAGTGACGAGAAGACATGAGGTCTTTCCCGGGACGGGGTCGTGCTTGGATAGACGACCATGACTGTTTTCACAGGGCACCGGACACACCGTTGGTCCCTTCGGGTACGCGTGACATTGAAATTAGGGCAAGTCCCATGATCTATTGTTTGTACCCGAGGGCCGTGTACCAACGAGTGGACTCTATGTTAGTGTCGTCTAAGGAAAGGTAATGACCGGGTGCTTACCCCGGGTACTTGAGGTACCGCGGGTCGTGGATGACACGGAAGTTCCCCGGATCTTGTGGGTAAAGTGTACAACCTCTGCAGAGTGTAAAACTATTCGAATAGCCGTGTCCACGGTCATGGACAGTTGGGTGGTGCTACTTAAACTATGTCCAGAATTTTACTTCGTCGGTGATGTTACGTGTGTGATAAGTCAAGGATGGTGACTTGACTCGATGAGATGAATCAAATTCATGTTGATATCGGTAACCTGTCTTCGAGGTTACGCGAGCTTATTGATGCATAAACTTGATGGTAGAATGTTGTTCTAGCCTTGCTAGATTGATCATTCATTGTTACTTTGAACCACATCATGGGTTGCTTGCGAGTACATTCAAAGTACTCATTGGCTTGCCACTGGTTATTTAATTGGCCAGGCATGGAAGAGCAGGATTACGAGGAAGAGTTCTTTGGAGACGAACATGCGAACTAGGACGCTATCCTAGTCAGAATGCCTGTAGGGTTAAGGCAGATGGCATGGGTTCTACCCGTTTATCGAAGACTTCCGCTATTTGAGTTACTTGCTATTCAGCCCGTGAGGCTCTATCTATGTAAGACTTGGCCATAATGGCCATAATTCGTGTAAGACTATTTGTATGGATGTAAGACTCTTGTTATTTCAGCTTCTGTGTGTTCAGTGAGCATTGATCTCTGGGATCACTGTACACGTGCATTCGGAGATCTCGACTTCTAAGTCGGGGTCCCCACAATACTCCATTGTCACCTCAAGTATCCGTGGGCATGATTATACGATATGCATCACACAATCTCAGATTCATCTATTCAACCAACACAAAGAACTTCAAAGAGTGCCCCAAAGTTTCTACCGGAGAGTCAACACAAAAATGTGTGCCAACCCATATGCATAGATTCCCAAGGTCACGGAACCCGCAAGTTGATCACCGAAACATACATCAAGTAGATCACGTGATATCCCATTGTCACCACAGATAAGCACATGTAAGACATACATCAAGTGTTCTCAAATCCTTAAAGACTCAATCCGATAAGATAACTTTAAAGGGAAAACTCAATTCATCACAAGAGAGTAGAGGGGGAGAAACATCATAAGATCCAACTATAATAGCAAAGCTCGTGATACATCAAGATCGTGCCATCTCAAGAACACGAGAGAGAGAGAGAGAGAGATCAAACACATAGCTATTGATACATACCCTCAGCCCCGAGGGTGAACTACTCCCCCTCGTCATGGAGAGCGCCGGGATGATGAAGATGGCCACCGGAGAGGGGTTCCACCGTCCGGCAGGGTGCCAGAACGGGTCTAGATTGGTTTTTGGTGGCAACAGAGGCTTTCGGTGGCGGAACTCCCGATCTAGGTTATTTTCCGGAGGTTTCAGTATATATAGGAGGTGTTGGAGTCGGGGGCAAGTAAAGGGGACCTCCGTGCTGTCCACGAGATAGGGGCGCGCCCCTACCCTCGTGGGCAGCCCGGGAACCTTCTGGTCTCCCTCCGGCACTTCCTGGGCTTCTTCTGGTCCAAAAAATAAGCTTCGTTGAGTTTCTGGTCAATTGGGCTCCGTTTGATATTCCTTTTTCTGCGATACTCTAAAACAAGAGAAAAACAGAAACTGGCACTGGGCTCTGGGTTATCAGGTTAGTCCCAAAAATCATATAAAAGTGTATATAAAAGCCCATAAAACATCCTAGAAGGGTAACATAATAGCATGGAACAATAAAAAATTATAGATACGTTGGAGACGTATCAAGCATCCCCAAGCTTAATTCCTGCTCGTCCTCGAGTAGGTAAATGATAAAAACAATTTTTTTGATGTGGAATGCTACCCAACATAATTATCAATGCAATTTTATTTATTGTGCCATAAATGTTCAGATCCATAAGATTCAAGACAAAAGTCTATATTGACATAAGAATATTAATACTTCAAGCATACTAACAAAGCAATCATGTCTTCTCAAAATAACATGGCCAAAGAAAGTTATCCCTACAAAATCTTATAGTCTGGCTATGCTCCCTCTTCATCACACAAAATATTTAAATCATGCACAACCCCGGTTTCAACCAAGCAATTATTTCATACTTCAATTTTTTCAAACTTTTCAACTTTCACGCAATACATGAGCGTGGGCCATGGATATAGCACTATGTGGAATAGAGTGGTGGTTGTGGAGAAGACAAAAGAAGAAGATAGTCTCACATCAACTAGGCGTATCAACGGGCTATGGAGATGCCCATCAATAGATATCAATGTGAGTGAGTAGGGATTGCCATGCAATGGATGCACTAGAGCTATAAGTGTATGAAAGCTCATCAATAGAAACTAAGTGGGTGTGCATCCAACTTGCTTGCTCATGAAGACCTAGGGCATTTGGAGGAAGCCCATCGTTGGAATATACAAGCCAAGTTCTATAATGAGAATTCCCACTAGTATATGAAAGTGACAAAACAAGAGACTCTCTATCATGAAGATTATGGTGCTACTTTGAAGCACAAGTGTGGAAAAGGATAGTAGCATTGTCCCTTCTCTCTTTTCTCTTTTTTTTGGAGGGGCTTCCCTTTTTTATTAGCCCCCCTCTCCTTTTTTGGGCCATCTCTTTTTTTGGCCTTTATCTCTTCTTTTTGTTTCCGCACACGGGACAATGCTCTAATAATGAAGACCATCACACTTTTATTTACTTACAACTCAAAGATTACAACTCGAAGCTAGAACAAAATATGACTCTATGTGAATGCCTCCAGCGGTGTACCGGGATGTGCAATGAATCAAGAGTGACATGTATGAATTAATTGTGAATGGTGGCCTTGCCACAAATACAATGTCCACTACATGATCATGCATGGCAATATGACAATATGAAGCATGTCAGATGAACGGAACGGTGGAAAGTTGCATGGCAATGTATCTCGGAATGGCTATGGAAATGCCATGATAGGTAGGTATGGTGGCTATTTTGAGGAAGGTATATGGTGGGTGTATGGTACCAGCAAAAGTTGCGCGGCACAAGAGAGGCTAGCAATGGTGGAAGGGTGAGAGTGCGTATAATCCATGGACTCAACATTAGTCATAAAGAACTCATATACTTATTTCAAAAATCTACGAGTTATCAAAACAAAGTATTCAACGCATGCTCCTAGGGGAAGGGTTGGTAGGAGTTAACCATCACGCGATCCCGACCTCCACACAAAGGATGACACTCAATAAATAAAGCATGCTCCAACTTCATCACATAACGGTTCACCATACGTGCATGCTACGGGAATCACATACTTTAACACAAGTGTTTCTCAAATTCATAATTACCCCACTTGCATGACTCTAATATCACCATCCTCATATCTCAAAACAATCATCGAGTATCAAACTTCTCCTATCATTCAATGCACTTTATGTGAAAGTTTTTACTATACTCATCTTGGATGCCTATCATATTAGGACTAGAATTATAACCAAAGCACATTACCATGCTGTTCTAAGAGACTCTCAAAAAGATATAAGTGAATCATGAGAGATCAATAATTTCTTCAAATTAAAACCACCGCTGTGCTCTAAAAAGATATAAGTGAAGCACTAGAGCAAATGACAAACTACTCCGAAAGATATAAGTGAAGATCAATGAGTAGTTGAATAATTATGTAACTATGTGAAGACTCTATAACATTTAAGAATTTTAGATCTTGGGATATTATTCAAACAGCAAGCAAAACAAAATAAAACAAAATGACGCTCCAAGCAAAACACATATCGTGTGGTGAATAAAAATATAGCATCGAGTAGAGTTACCGATGAACGAAGACGAAAGAGGGGATGCCTTCCCGGGGCATCCCCAAGCTTAGGCTCTTGGTTGTCCTTGGATATTACCTTGGGGTGCCTTGGGCATCCCCAAGCTTAGGCTCTTGCCACTCCTTATTCCATAGTCCATCGAATCTTTACCCAAAACTTGAAAACTTCACAACACAAATCTCAACAGAAAACTCGTAAGCTCCGTTAGTATAAGAAAATAAAACCACCACTTAGGTACTGTTGTATACTCATTCTAAATTCATATTGGTGTAATATCTACTGTATTCCAACTTCTCTATGGTTCATACCCTCCGATACTACTCATAGATTCATCAAAACAAGCAAACAACACATAGAAAATAAAATCTGTCAAAAACAGAACAGTCTGTAGTAATATGTAACTTTCGAATACTTCTGTAACTCTAAAAATTCTCAAATAAATTGGTGGACGTGAGGAATTTGTCTATTAATCATCTGCAAAAAGAATCAACTAAAAATCACTCTCCAGTAAAAAATGGTAGCTAATCTCATGAGCGTAAAAGTTTCTGTTTTTTACAGCAAGATCGCAAAGACTTCACCCAAGTCTTCCCAAAGGTTCTACTTGGCACAAACACTAATTAAAACACAAAACCACATATAAACAAAAGCTAGATGCATTATTTATTTCTAAACAGAAGCAAAAACAAAGAAAATAAAGTTGGGTTGCCTCCCAACAAGCGCCATCGTTTAACGCCCCTAGCTAGGCATGATAATTTTAATGATGCTCGCGTAAAAGATAAGAATTGAAACATAAGGAGAGCATCATGAAGAATATGACTATCACATTTAAGTCTAACCCACTTCCTATACATAGGGATTTTGTGAGCAAACAACTTATGGGAACAATAATCAACTAGCATAGGAAGGGAAAATGAGCATAACTTCAAGATTTTAAGCACATAGAAAGGAAACTTGATATTATTGCAATTCCTACAAGCATATGATCCTCTCTCATAATAATTTTCAGTAGCATCATGAATGAAATCAACAATATAACCAGCACATAAAGCATTTTTGCCATGATCCCCAAGCATATAAATTTTATTACTCTCCACATAAGCAAAATTCTTCTCATTCAGAATAGTGGGAGTATCATAAGAGACTTGAATACTATAGATTGTTTCCACATTAAAAGAGTAATGTTCAGAAAAAGGGTAATCATAATCATGAAAAGCTTTATAAACATAATCATCACTACTTTTTATAGCATAAGTGTCATCGCAATAATCATCATAAGTAGGAGGCATGCTTTCATCATAATAAATTTGCATATCAAAACTTGGGGGGCTAAAAATATCATCTTTATCAAACGTAGCCTCCCCAAGCTTGGGACAAACATTAATTGCAGCAAATACATTCTCAAACATGTCATTCTCATCAAACATAGCATCCCCAAGCTTGGGCCTTTGCATATCATAAGCATAATCACTCTCATCATTAATAGTATGGATAGCACCGATAGTATAGAAATTATCATCATCATAATGAGTAATAGGAGCAACATCATTTGGAAGGGAAACCTCTTTACCTTTGCTTCTCCGTCTTTTCTTTTTCTTCTTCGCATCCTGTGTGGGTTTAATCTTCTTTTTGGAGCTCCTTATTAATGAGATTGGTTGAATAGAAGACTCCTCCTCGTTACCTGATTCATCATAAGAAATAATAGGAGGATATTGGGAAATCTCTTCCCTTTCATTAGTATTCTCTTCATCTTCTATTTGTTTTCTTGTCTTTATGTAATTGGCAATATAAGGATTTTCAATGCAATTCACCGCACAATACATATATATTTCCTCTAGATCAAAATCAAGAAGTTTATCAAGGGCAAATTCTGGAAGATCCGTAGTTATACGTTTCATTACTTCATAACCCAGAAGCAAACTAAGTTCATTATGATGTGCAAGGGAAATCAAGTCCTCACAATTTTTGGACACGATTCGATCATGAAACAATTTGCATTGGGTATTTAAATGACCACGTTCATTGCAAAGTTCACAAGTACGACTAAGACATATTAAATTTTCAGCACAATCATCTAGCCTTTCTTGCAACCATTTAGTTTCTAAATACTTATGTCTCTTGCAAAATCTATCTTCCCTATTTGGCACGTACTTGCAAACTCTATGCACTCCACAAAAATCGACATGCTTATAAGAGATATTTTCATCATGACTAGTGCAATCATCATTAGTACCATGGATATTCAAGGGATTCACACTATGAAAGTGCAACTAATCCCCGGGTGGTTTTGGCAATTAATAACAACATATATATCATTGAACTAATTGTTACTTGAGAATCATTTCAGAGAAGTTCAGTGATACGGGTATGGAAATGACTGAAGAAGTGGACCCCTCAAAATGCTAAGGCAAGCATTGGCAAAAGCTCAAGACTCCATTTTTGGTTTAGTGATCAAAGATCACATTGAGTCCATAGGAAAAGCCAATACTATTAAAAGGGGATGAGGTTGTGTTGATGATCTGGTTGCTCAAGTGCTTAGTGATATATCTCCTTCAACTATCAGCAACTTTCACTACAATACACACTCATAAGTAATCTCGGACAAACCGATTTTCCAAACTCAGTCCCACCGAGATGAACCACCTCAGCCATAAGCCAAACCCTAGAAAAATCGGTCATTCCGAGTTTGAGTTCGGTCTCACCGAAATATGGGCTGCCAACCTTCTGTAACCGTTTGTCATCAAATCGGAATATCCGAGTTGATGATTTCGGTCCCACCGAAACTGGCAAGTTCCTGTCTTTGACTCAAATCGGACTAACCGAGATGGTATTTTCGGTCCCACCGAAAACCCCAACGTTCACTATATTTGAACTTTCGGTCTGACCGAGTTTCCACTTCGGTCTCACCGAGATTGCTCAATTATGTGTGTAACGGTTGGATTTTGTGTGGAGGCTATATATACCCCTCCACCCCCTCTTCATTCGTGGAGAGAGCCATCAGAAAGAACTACCACTCCTACCTTACACTTTCTGAGAAGAGAACTACCTACCCTTGTGTTGAGATCAAGTTGCTCCATTCCTACCATATGAAACTTGATTTCTAACCTTCCCAAGTTGCTTTCCACTCAATCCTTTCTTCCACCAAAGCCAAATCAGTGAGGAGAGTTGAGTGTTGGGGAGATTATCATTTGAAGCACAAGAGCAAGGAGTTCATCATCATCTACAACATCTATTACCTTTTGGAGGGTGGTGCCTCCTAGATTGGTTAGGTGTCGCTTGGGAGCCTCCATCATCGAGATGTGGAGTTGAACCAAGAAGTTTGTAAGGGCAAGGAGATCGCCTACTTCGTGAAGATCTACCCCGAGTAAGGCTAGTCCTCCGTGGGCGTAGGCCATGATGGAATAGACAAGGTTGCTTCTTCGTGGACCCTTCGTGGGTGGAGCCCTCCGTGGACTCGCGCAGCCGTTACCCTCCGTGGGTTGAAGTCTCCATCAACGTGGATGTACGATAGCACCACCTATCGGAACCACGACAAAAATCTTCGTGTCACCAAACTGCGTTTGATCTTCTCCACCTCTCTTTTACATGTGCAATTTACTTTCCGCTGCTTATACTCTAGAATTGCATGTGTAGGGTGATACTTGAATTGATCTTAATTGTGAAACTGCCAAAAACTTTGCATGATCTAAAGGCAGATTTTTTATATTGTCAAGTAGTCTAATCACCCCCCTCTAGACCTACTTTCGATCCTACAAGTGGTATCAGAGCTTTGGTCTCCATTGCCTTGGTTTCCATTGCATTGGACTCCATAAGCTTGGTTTCACAACCTAGGAGAGTATGGCGTCTAGTGAGGGTAATTATCGTAGAGGTCCTTACTTTGATGGTACAAATTTTGCTAGTTGGAAGCATAAAATGAAAATGCATATTCTTGGTCATAACCCAGCCGCATGGGGCATTATTTGTGTTGGCATGCAAGGTGATTTCTTTGAAGAAGGAAAAGTTCCGGATCGCGAAGCTACACCCGAAGAGTTGCGGATGTTGCAAAACAATGCTCAAGCTTGTGACATTCTCTTCAATGCTTTGTGTCCCGAAGAGTTCAACAAAATCAGTCGTCTTGAGAATGCTAAGGAGATTTGGGATACTTTGGTTGAAATGCACGAAGGTACTGAATCTGTGAAGGAATCAAAGATAGATATTCTTCAAGGTCAACTTGACAAGTTCAAGATGAAGGATGGTGAAGGAGTCGCTGAAATGTACTCTAGGCTTGCTCTCATCACAAATGAGATTGCCGGCTTAGGAAGCGAAGAAATGACCGACCGATTCATCATTAAGAAGATTCTCAGAGCTTTGGATGGAAAGTATGACACCGTGTGCACTTTGATCCAAATGATGCCAAACTACAAGACTCTCAAGCCAACTGAAGTCATTGGAAGAATTGTTGCTCATGAGATGACACTTAAGGATAAGGAAGAGCTTCACAACAAGTCAAGTGGTGCTTACAAAGCTACAAGTGATGCTCCTACTACCTCAAGTGACAAGCTAATTTCCAATGAAGAGATAAGCCTAATGGTCAAGAACTTCAACAAGTTCTACAAGAATAGAGGCAAAGAGAGAAGCTCAAAGTCTAGATCATATGATGAAAAGAGATCTTCTAGTCGTGATCGAAACTGCTACAATTGTGGAAGACCCGGACACTTCTCAAATGAGTGTACGGCTCCCCACAAGAGAAGAGAAGAATCTCCAAGAAGAAGAGCAAGAGATGAGTCACCTCGGAGAGAGAGAAGGAGCAGAGATGATCGTTATGAACGAAGACCCTCTCGGAGAAGCAAGGATTTGGAGAGGAAAGACAAGTCATCAAGGAGCTACACAAGAAGAAGACATCAAGCTCATATTGGTGAAAGGGTCTCCGGCTCCGACTCTGACAATCAATCCGATGGAAGCTATCACTCCGACTCCGACTATAGTCAAGATGAAGGTGTTGCCGGACTTGCACTAGTATCCTCCAACTCCAACTCCTACGACTTATTTGATTCACCAAATGAGGGAATTGGAAGATGCTTCATGGCTAAAGGCCCCAAGGTAACACACCCTGAATTCATTGACTTTGATAGTGATGAGGATGACTTGCTTGGTGAAGATGAGCTCTTGCATGATAAATCTAGTGAGCTTAGTAATGATGAAAATACTAGTAGTCTTTATAGTCGAGAAGAGTCGAATGACAATGCTATGAAGGAGATTGAGCGTCTAACTAAAGAACTAAACACTCTTAAGTTAGCTCATGAAACAACTCAAGAAGATCATAGAGAGCTCCTAAGATCTCATGAGAAGCTACGCTTCGAGAAGCTCACTCTAGAGCAAGAACATGAGTTTCTAAAAGCGATCAATGACGATCTTCGAAAGAAGAGTTCTTCATATCTTGCCAAACGACTTCTCTTGTCTAATTTCTTGCCACCTATTAAGACTAAGCATGACAAGCATAAGAAAAATTCTTCCTCTAGTAGTAACAATAACAATGTCAAATCTAATGTTGTTACTTCTAGCAGTTCTCTTGATTCCACTAACAATGTTTCAAGCCAAGTTACACTTGAGCAAGAAAATAGCTTATTGAAGGAAATCATAGAGAAAGGTGTCTACAAGAGTCTTGCCGGAAGCAAGAACTTTGAGGAAATTGTTCGCAAACAAGGAAGGCACCGGAAGAATCAAGGGATTGGTTTTGAGCGAAAGTTCAACGCCGAAGGTGTTGAGTGGGAAGAAGGTCAATACCCTACTCCACAGTTTGTTTCTCAAAAGGAGAAGTATGATCCTACTTCTTCCAATGTGGAACAAGCTCAAGATGACCTTCCACCACAAGACCACAAGCTAAAGGCCAAGGACAAGCTTCAAGAGGAGATTGATGCATTCATTGAAGCACCTCAAGCCATGGTCAAGTGGGTTCCCAAGGACACGTCAAGTTCTACTTCGTTAAGTTCAACTACAACCCCAAGGATTCCCATCAAGATGATGTGGATCCCGAAGAAGAAGAACTAGAAGGTTCTTGAGGGTGACTCCGCCAACATACTTCACTCACATTCATTTTGGCAACTTGTGCAATCAACTTCCACATCATGCACTAGTTCATGGAGTCACAAACCCTCTTGTTGGTAAGTCAAGGGACAAGGTAATCATTGCTTTCATGGACATCATCTATTGTGAACTTCAATCTATGTCTATGGATATCCTTGTTTGTTCCTTGTGGGACTAACCCATGTAGGTATTGAAAGTGCCCTAATCCAAAGGATAGCTCCCAACTCTTGATGATCTACATCAACATTGAGCATCCACATCTTCAACATCTACATGAAGTCTTCTACGACAACCCAAGGTTAGTTTGACCCTTTAAAAGGGGTTCTCACATCTAGGGGGAGCTTTGCTCTAAAAATTGAGCTAAAGCATCTTCAAATGATGTGAACACATCAATGCTTTATGTAAAAGTGGTAACCCCACTTGTGTTTAAACGATGAGTATGACCTATGATAAAATGTTCTCATTTGGCTCCTAAGTCAAAATACTCATATATAGATGACCTAGTCATCGACAAATTGTGTGCTAGTAGCTAGAGTTTTGGTTGTGCATGTTTGACACATATTTCATTTGCTATCTTATTGTGTGAGCATGTTGAATGCATGATTTTATCCATTCGAGGACATCCATTTGTTGTTTTGGTTGTTTTGATTTTTCTGGCCAAATGGATGGACAAGAATGCCTAAGCACCTCCCCTAGCTATCTATGCTTTCTTGTCTCAAATTCTATTCATTCTTATATCACAAACTTTGAACAAGTCATTTTCGGACCCTCCGAGTGAGGAGCACTCGGAGCCACCGATCCGTCTAAGGCTGACTTCCAAAACCTTCTAAGTCAATTTCGGTCAGACCAACTTCTCCCACTCGGTCCAACCGAAACGCTTAGACTGATCTAGGTTTCATCTCGGTGAAACCGAGTTCTAAATCTCGGCGTGACCGATATGCGTAACTGCATAGCAGTTATCCATCTCGGTGTCACCGAGTTTTTCAACTCGGTCCCACCGACAGCAAGGGGATATAAATACTGAGGGCAGCGCGCGATTTTTCCTTCAAACGTTTTCGCCTCCAAGTCCCCTGCTGCCGTCGCCCTGATCTCCGGATCGTCGCCGTCGTCGCCTGTGCGCCCTCGCCGCAGGTCTCCGCCGCCGTCAACGGTCTTCTCCTCCGCGCCGTTGCCGCCGTAGAGGGACACCACCAAGTTAGGGTGAGTCTCGATCCCTCTCGTGCTCCCCATCTGATTCATTGCACGATTGGTTTGCCCTACATCTGGCCACGATTGAAAAATTCCTTAACACCAGATCGTTTCTAGTTTCGAGTAAAATTCTTAGGTTTAGGTTTCCACGGAACACATCTCGGTGAAACCGATTTTAAATTCTCGGTGTGACCGATTCGGCCTCTGGCCATTGCACTGCACTTTCGGTCCAACCGAGTTGTGCAAATCGGTGTGACCGAAGCATAGTTTTAGTGAAACCCTAGTTTATCGGCAGGACCGAAACCCATTTCGGTCCAACCGAAAGTGGTGTGTAAGTTTCTGTTATACACTTCGGATTCACTGAAACTAGAAATCGGTTTGACCGAAATGCATTCTGTGAAAACTTAAAACTAAGATTTGAACTCATTTTGTTTGCAAAAACCTCTGCAGTTTGTGATAACTCTTCTACTCTGCCTATACCTTATCTATTCACAGGTTGTCAGCCATGTCAGATGCCAGTGACAGCCAGAACAGGTCAGAATCACCTTTTGCAGAGATTCCTGAGGCAGATACTAGTCCTGAGGCTAGTAGCCCTATTGATGATGGTGAGAGGAGTACACCTAGTGGTTTGCCTCCTGCAGCCACCAGAACCAGAAAGCAGAGAAATTCAGATGATGAGGACTCTGACTTCATTGCTGAGGAAGTAACCTCCAAGCCTAAGAGAAAAGTTGTTGCCAAAGAGCAACAAGGGCAGCAGTCGAAGAAAGGCACCAGCAAGGTCAAGCAGTCAGCTGTTGCCAAGAAGCTGAACTTGGGAGAGCCAGCCCCAAGTAAAGTGAAGAAAACTTCCAAGAGGAAGAGGGTAGTGTATGCTGATTCTCATGCAGATGCAGCAGCAGAGGAAGATGAAGAAGAAGAAGCACCCCAGCCTGCTCCTCAGAAGCAGAAACTCATGGGTGATGCAATTAGGGCTCAAGCCACTTCTAAGCCCAAGAAGCCTGCTCAAGCCAAGGCAGCTCCAGCAAAGCCTTCTGCCAAGCCCAAGAGAACAACCAGAAACATCCCAGCCTCTAAGAAGAACAAGGGTGATGTGCCACCGTCTGAGTCTGATGAAGAAGAACATGTGTTGCTGAAGCTCCGTCCAAAATTGCCACTTCACAACGATGCTCATCCTCAAGCCGAGGATATGAAGGCAAGGAAGGATAGAGGTCTCAGGCTATGGAGACAGTCTGATCCATATGCCGTGAGGAGAAGGACTGCTGTGGACCCCAGATTTCACACCAGAGAGCAGCAGGACTTCTATGAGACTGTGCTGATGGATAAGAAGCCTATTGTTGCAGATACCAGATACGTTGACTGGAAGTACATTGACAGTGAAGAGCACCGAGACTTCTTTCCCCATGTGCATGAGAGCTTCACTGCATGTGGAGTTGATGAGTTTGTGGGTCAGAAACTGACAGATTGGAACGATGAGATGATTATGCAGTTCTACGCCACAGCCCACTTCTATCCTGATGGGAAGATCACCTGGATGACTGAAGGTCAAAGGTTTTCTTCGTCTGTTGAAGAATGGGCAGAACTTCTGAATGCTCCAGTGCAAAGAGAGGACGACATTGATGTCTATGGGATTCCTAAGAAGAACCATGATTCCATGAAGAACATGTACAAGGAGATCCCTGCAGCAGATTTGGAAGGGTGGAAGCTTGGCTCAGTGTACTATCTCCAGGCAGGTCTACCTACCACAAACACTATTCTGAGGCATACCTTGATGCCCAAGTCTGGAGACCATCGCATGATCCGAGGCTATTCTATCAACATGCTGCACATACTTGATGAGAAGGCACCTTTCAAGGTGATGGACTTAATGGTAGAGACCATTAAGAGGACTGCAGCTGACCAGAAGAGGTCGTGTGGATTTGCCCCGCAGATTCAGATGCTTATCAATGCCAAGTTTGGCACGAGCAAATTCTTGTTGGATAGGAAGCACTTACCACTGCAGCCAGAGCATGAAGATAACATTGTTGTGATGGATGAGGAGGATCCAACTTCTGTTGAAGGTCAAGCCAAGATTGAAGCTGCTAAGAAAGCCAAAGCTGATAAAGAGGCAGCAGCAGCAGCAGCTAAACCAAAGAGCTTCGGAGAGCAGATTCTTGAAGCTACCCAGAGGATTGAACAACGCCTGGCCAGCATTGAACAATCTCAGGAGAGCCTAGAGAGGATTGTTGATGAGAAGGTCCACGCTCTGGACGTGAAGCTGACTGAACTTCAGGTGACCGTCAACAAGCTTGAGGCAGACATGGAGGAAGCTAGGCAGGACAGGGCAGAGCTCATGCAGGATGACCTAGTCCAGGACTCTCATCGCCAGACTGCTCCGGTTCCCAGAGGATCCCGATCAGCTGCCATTGCAGTGACTGACTCCAGGGCTACCACTTCAGCACCTCCAGCCACAGCTCCAGCATCCACTCCTCCAGCGCAGACATCAGCTGAAGTCTTCGCCGATGCCGTCATATCTACTCCGACATCTACCCAGACGGGAGCCGCCAGCAGAGCCCACAGTGACGTTTAGCTCTATGCCTTTTCGAACTTTTTGGTAACTTGTTGCCAAAGGGGGAGAAATTGTATAGATCATAGGGCTTCGAGAGAGAGAGTGCTCTTTCGTTCTTTTGCCGGTTTTCTTTGAGATACATTTGGTTCTTTTGGTTCTTAAAACTTTCAGTGTGCTTGATACTACGTTTGATGCTACCTTAATGAGTGCTTAGTCATACTATGCTTTAATGTGTGCTTAATGCTTATCATATGCTATTCCTTTTTGTATGGCTATTTACTCATGTCTTGGTGATTGGGTGCATGTTATTCATTCTTATCATTTTGTGCGCTCCACCAAGATGTATGTGACATGGAAGAGTGACCCATAATCCTAATCGATTGTGCATTTGCATTCAAACGCAAATTTTAAATAATGCACAAATTTAGGGGGAGCTCTTGTTTATCACATACTTCTCAAAGCGACGATATTATTCATTGATTATATCTTTTGTCGAAGCTTTGATCTATATGTTGTCATCAATTACCAAAAAGGGGGAGATTGAAAGTGCAACTAATCCCCGGGTGGTTTTGGTAATTAATAACAACATATATATCATTGAACTAATAGCTACTTGAGAATCATTTCAGAGAAGTTCAGTGATATGGGTATGGAAATGACTGAAGAAGTGGACCCCTCAAAATGCTAAGGCAAGCATTGGCAAAAGCTCAAGACTCCATTTTTGGTTAAGTGATCAAAGATCACATTGAGTCCATAGGAAAAGCCAATACTATTAAAAGGGGATGAGGTTGTGTTGATGATCTGGTTGCTCAAGTGCTTAGTGATATATCTCCTTCAACTATCAGCAACTTTCACTACTATACACACTCATAAGTAATCTCGGACAAACCGATTTTCCAAACTCAGTCCCACCGAGATGAACCACCTCAGCCATAAGCCAAACCCTAGAAAAATCGGTCAATCCGAGTTTGAGATCGGTCTCACCGAAATACGGGCTGCCAAGCTTCTGTAACCGTTTGACATCATTTCGGAATAACCGAGTTGATGATTTCGGTCTCACCGAAACTGGCAAGTTCCTGTCTTGACTCAAATCGGACAAACCGAGATGGTATTTTCGGTCCCACCGAAAACCCCAACGTTCACTATATTTGAACTTTCGGTCTGACCGAGTTTCCACTTCGGTCTCACCGAGATTGCTCAACTATGTGTGTAACGGTTGGATTTTGTGTGGAGGCTATATATACCCCTCCACCCCCTCTTCATTCGTGGAGAGAGCCATCAGAAAGAACTACCACTCCTACCTTACACTTTCTGAGAAGAGAACCACCTACCCTTGTGTTGAGATCAAGTTGCTCCATTCCTACCATATGAAACTTGATTTCTAACCTTCCCAAGTTGCTTTCCACTCAATCCTTTCTTCCACCAAAGCCAAATCAGTGAGGAGAGTTGAGTGTTGGGGAGATTATCATTTGAAGCACAAGAGCAAGGAGTTCATCATCATCTACAACATCTATTACCTTTTGGAGGGTGGTGCCTCCTAGATTGGTTAGGTGTCGCTTGGGAGCCTCCGTCATCGAGATGTGGAGTTGAACCAAGAAGTTTGTAAGGGCAAGGAGATCGCCTACTTCGTGAAGATCTACCCCGAGTAAGGCTAGTCCTCCGTGGGCGTAGGCCATGATGGAATAGACAAGGTTGCTTCTTCGTGGACCCTTCGTGGGTGGAGCCCTCCGTGGACTCGCGCAGCCGTTACCCTCCGTGGGTTGAAGTCTCCATCAACGTGGATGTACGATAGCACTACCTATCGGAACCACGGGAAAAATTATTGCGTCTCCAAATTGCGTTTGATCTTCTCCACCTCTCTTTACTACATGTGCAATTTACTTTCCGCTGCTTATACTCTAGAATTGCATGTGTAGGGTGATACTTGACTTGATCTTAATTGTGAAACTACCTAAAACTGTTCTTTGTCAAAGGCAGAATTTTTATATTTACAAGTAGTCTAATCACCCCCCCCTCTAGACATACTTTCGATCCTACACACTAACAACATTGCAATCATGCTCATCATTCAAGTATTTAGTGCTAAACATTTTAATGCATTCTTCTTCTAGTACTTGGGCACAATTTTCATTTCCATCATTTTCACGAAAGATATTAAAAAGATGAAGCATATGAGGTAACCTTAATTCCATATTTTTTTGTAGTTTTCTTTTATAAACTAAACTAGTGATAAAACAATAAACTAAAAGATTCGATTGCAAGATCTAAAGATATACCTTCAAGCACT
>LR738713.1:618393147-618508444 GCA_902687465.1 Secale cereale
CCCCCCCCCCCCCCCGGCAACGGCGCCGAAAAGAGCTTGATGTCTACTACGCAACCTTCTTCTTGTAGACGTTGTTGAGCCTCCAAGTGTAGAGGTTTGTAGGACAGTAGCAAATTTCCCTCAAGTGGATGACCTAAGGTTTATCAATCCGTGGGAGGCGTAGGATGAAGATGGTCTCTCTCAAACAAGCCTGCAACCAAATAACAAAGAGTCTCTTGTGTCCCCAACACACCCAATACAATGGTAAATTGTATAGGTGCACTAGTTCGGCGAAGAGATGGTGATACAAGTGCAATATGGATGATAGATATAGGTTTTTGTAATCGGAAAATATAAAAACAGCAAGGTAACTAATGATAAAAGTGAGCGTAAACGGTATTGCAATGCTAGGAAACAAGGCCTAGGGTTCATACTTTCACTAGTGCAGGTTCTCTCAACAATAATAACATAACTGGATCATATAACTATCCCTCAACATGCAACAAAGAGTCACTCCTGTCAGGGATATTACTAGCAGGTATAAACCGGCTAGGAAGATCCGGATTACGTTGATGTAGTTGTATTATCATAAGCCCAGTAGGTTATGAGTCAGAGGTTACGACCCGTGGAGGCTTAGGGCCCATATGTAACGCTTACGGTTTATGAACCGTCCTATCCTATAACTTGAGGTATAAGGTAGAAAGAGTAGAGACCGAGGCGGATACAATTATGAGCCGGCCTCGGGACTCTGTAAACTGGACCGGGCGTCGCCTCCTATATAAAGGGATGACCCGACGACGGTTCCGGGACAAGAAACAACCCGTCGAGACACAGGCAAGCAATCCGCTCCCTGTTCATCGACGCCCAAGCAATACCAAACCAAACTAGACATAGGCTGTTACCTTCATCGAAGGGGCCGAACTAGTATAAACCCTTTGTGTTCTTTGTGTGCTTTAACCTCTTCAAGCTAACCCGCGCGATGGCTCCACACCTAAGTCCTCTAAACCGGACATCTGCCATGCTAATTCCACGACAGTTGGCGCCCACCATGGGGCTATCGCACGATGGTTTCGAGTTCTTGAAGGGCAGCTTTGAAGGACTCAAGGGTTACGCGGTTGGCCGGATGACCAAGAGTCGCCGCGGCCGGATCTACATCGACGACGCAGGCTGGGGCCCCGAGGCCGATTCAATCGAATACGGGTATCGGGTCCCCTTCGGCAGCATCCACGTCTTCATCGGCAAGATTGGTGAACCGAGACCTGAGCCGGACATCTACCCCAACATCGTCGAGCCGGCTCAGCGTGCGAGATCGGCCCGGATTCAGCCCGCCGTGAAGCGTGTTTTCGTTGGAGCAGTACATGGAGTCCAAGCCGAGGACGGATCGGATTCTGGTGGCGAGACCATTGTCTATTCTGACGATGAATCTTCATCTGGAGAAACCGAATCTCTGTATCTGTTGCAGGACGGCCGATCCGGGGGTGTATCCGATGGTGAAAGTATTCCGGACCCCTTCAATCCGCCAAACCGGGTGGCTGTCTTCATGGCTGGATCACAGTCTATGCAGCAGCCCACGGTGACTGGGGCGTTCACAGCAGAGGCAGCTGGTGCAGGGGCAAGCAACCAAGCCCCCTCACCCTCTGACGCTCTATCCACCTTGGTCGAGGAGTTGACAGCATGCGCAATAGCAGAAGTAGCTCCTGCCAACAAGGCGCAGCATGATGCGGAGATCCTCCAGCTGAAGGGCCGGATTGAGCAAGCTAAACGGGATCTGGACGCAGAGAAGGCCATGATGGTTTACAAGGCAAGCAGAGCTGTATTCCCAAGCTTACCGGCTCAGGATTGATCAGGCTTCTGCGCAGGAGGTAAGGAACATAAGGTATCAAGCTCGTCTACCGCCGGTCTATGAGGCGATGAATCTCTTTGGCACACCAGGAACGGGAGCCAGCAATAACCTAGAAATAAACTGGGGAGGAGCCCTAGGAGCAGGTGTGCCGGTTCAACAACCGGCCACAGAGCGAAATCGCCAGGTTGTGCCCACGCCGCACATCCCCACCCCTCCTGGCCATTATTCAAACCCGTTGGATAATATTGTCGCCGCCGCTTCACGACTGGCCGCTTTACCTATTGAGGGGACATCTCCCGTGGTGATGGAAGCGCGTCGGGCTAAGGAATTGCTGGACACAGCGTTGACATAGCAACATGCATACTCTTACAGCAGGGAAAGGATTCATTCAACCCTCCGCCACAGCAGGAGTTACACCAGGCGTTGGGATGAACCGGAAGTGTCTAGCAGCGAACGGAGACATCAACGTCACAGGCAGGATAATCCGGCAGGAGCAGATGCGCACGCCCAGGAGGCGATGAACCAGGCCAGACCTACCGCCCGCGAGGATACCCGTCTAATGACACCGGTTCACCCAACCACAACAGAGACATGAGTCACGGCGAGTTCCTTTGGAGTACAGTGTCTTGTCCCCGCTTTACGAAGCGTAAGGTTACCCAAAGACTTCAAAGGTCCATGCAAAGTGCCCAACTATACGGCAGACCTGGCTCCGGAGGCGTGGATTGAGAGCTATGAGATGGCTATGGAGATGCTAGACGTGGATGAAGCGGCATGCGCCAAGTATTTTACCATGATGTTTGAGGGTACAGCCCGGACATGGTTAAAGGGCTTACCACCTAACTCCATCGGATCATGGGGTGAGCTGCGTCGCCAATTTATAAAAAAATTCAAGGACATGTGCAAGCAGCCAATGTCAGTAGTAGACTTAGCGGCATGTGTTCAAGGAGAGCAGGAGCCTACGAGCACCTGGGTGCGGCGAGTGTCAGAAATCTTGCACTCTTCCAATAGCATCAACCCCAGTACGGCGATAGTGACGCTGGAAAACAATTGCCGGTTTGAGTCTCTAAAGCTGAAGTTGGGACGGCTCAAGCGGGACTGTAATGATATGGGGACACTCATGAGCGCTCTAGTGAAGTATGGGGACTCTGATAACACTAAGTACCCAGAGGCAGATGGAGACAAGTCCGGAAAAGCGAACAAGGCTGGTAAACCGGCGCAGGCTAATCCGGCAGGAACAAGTTTTAATGGTAAGCGAAAGGCAAAGAGCGGCTCTGATTTTGTGGCCAATACCAATGTTCAAGGAAATTTTCAGCACCGCAAGGGTAGGCCACCTCCACGGAGCGGCGGAGGATCGATCAATCTAGATCGACAGTTGAACGAGCCTTGCCCGAAACATAGCACAGAGGAACACCCAACTAAACATACATGGGGGCAATGTCGGATCATGGTAGAGGCCATGAGAAAGCCAAATACGACAATGGACCACCGGGTGGCGGCTCAAGTTCCGGTTTTCAAGGTCCGGGTCACCAGGGTAATGGGCCTGGATCAGGATATCATGGCGGCAACAATAACTACAACCAAGGCAACCACCACTAGCATGGTCAGGGCGGTTATAACAACCAAGGTAACCACCGGCACGGTCAGGGTGGTTACAATAACCAAGGTAATCAGTAGCGTCAACAGCAACAGCAATCCGGATATCAGAGTAATCCGAAGGAGCTAAGTAGTGGAGAGTACCATGTTTTTACTACGAGTCTGTGCAAAAGAGATCAAAAAATCCTGAAGCGGGCGGTACACGCAGTTGAACCGGCAACACCACGTTTTCTGCGTTGGTCGGAACAACCCATTGTGTGGAGCAGAGAGGATCACCCGCCACAGATTGATAATCCGGGCCAGTTAGCCTTAGTGGTGGCACCACAGGTGGGTGGCTACAAATTCACAAAGGTACTCATGGATGGTGGCAGCAGTATCAACATCTTATATTACGAGACTTTCCGTTGCATGGGGTTGACGGATAAGAAGTTGAGACAGTCCAACACGGTGTTCCATGGAGTGGTGCCAGGTAAATCGGCTTACCCAGTTGGGAAAATTGATCTGGAGGTCACCTTTGGAGATGAGCAGGACTCCAGGTCAGAGACAGTAACTTTTGAGGTCGTAAAGATCCGGAGCCCATATCATGCTCTGTTTGGAAGGCCGGTTTACGCCAAGTTCATGGCCAGACCGTGCTATGTTTATCTACAGCTCAAGATGCCGGGTCACAAGGGAACCATTACAGTTCATGGAAGTCGTAAAATTGCATTGGAGTGCGAGGAAGGAGGCGCAGCCTGTGCAGAGGCAGTATGTGCTACAGAGGAGTTGAAGTTCTACAAAGACAACATTGATCCGGTCCCCATTGAAAAAGCCAACCACAGAGCATGATCCGGCGTTGAAGTTTAAATCAACAGAGGAAACTAAGCAAGTTGATTTTGTGCCAGGCGATTCATCCAAGTAGTTCACTATTAGCGCCAACCTTGACCCCAAATAGGAAAGCGCGCTCATCGAGTTCATCCGTGAGAACCGGGATATCTTTGCATGGAAACCTTCTGACATGCCAGGTATACCGAGGGAACTCGCTGAGCACAGTCTTAATATTGATCCAAAGTTCAAACCGGTCAAGCAGTATCTGCGCCGCTTCAACGAAGAAAGGCGCAAGGCTATAGGTGAAGAAGTGGCCAGGCTTTTGGCTGCAGGGTTCATAGTTGAGGTGTTCCATCTGGAGTGGTTGGCTAATCCGGTTCTGGTGTTGAAGAAAAATGGAAAGTGGAGGATGTGTGTGGATTACACGGACCTAAACAAGGCTTGTCCAACTGATCCTTTTGCTCTCCCCCGTATTGATCAGATCATTGATGCTACGGCAGGATGTGAGCGGCTAAGTTTTTTGGATGCGTATTCAGGATATCATCAGATCAAGATGGCAGTCAAGGACCAGGAGAAGACAGCCTTTATAACTCCCTTTGGAGCCTTCTGCTATGTATCTATGCCCTTCGGGCTCAAGAGTGCCGAAGCAACTTACCAGCGTTGCGTACAGAACTGCCTTAAGGGGCAAATCGGAAAGAACGTCCATGCTTATGTGGATGACATCGTTGTAAAGTCAAGGAAGGAGGAGACGCTAATAGAGGACCTCAAGGAAACCTTCGATAATCTCTGGGTTTATAAGATGATGCTTAATCCGGAGAAGTGCGTCTTTGGTGTTCCGGCTGGCAAGCTATTTGGATTCTTAGTATCAAACAGAGGAATAGAGGCCAATCTGGAGAAGATCAAGGCAATCACATCCTTGACTAAACCAGCTTGTATCAATGATGTCCAGCGCATAGCCGGCCGGATTACAGCGTTAAGCCGATTCATCAGCCGTTTGGGAGAGAAGGCAATTCCGCTTTATCAGATGCTGAAAAAGACAGACCGGTTTATATGGAGCGATGCTGCAAACACTGCGTTTGAGGACTTGAGCGATAGGTGGCAGAACCACCGGTCCTTGCTGCCCCTGTTGACAATGAGCCGCTGCTGTTATATGTGGCCGCCAATGCCCGTGTAGTTAGTGTGGCAATTGTGGTAGAGCGCAAAGAGGCAGGTAAGGAATATCCGGTTCAGCGCCCGGTTTATTACGTCAGTGAGGTTCTAATTGAATCGAAGCAAAGGTACCCACACTGGCAGAACCTGGTGTATGGCGTGTTCATGGCAAACCGGAAGCTGAAGCATTACTTCCAGGGCCACCCAATCACTGTTGTTAGCTCAGGTCCGTTGGGGGATATAATCCAGAACAGAGAAGCCACTGGCAGAGTAGCAAAGTGGGCCATTGAACTTAGCCCACACGGATTGAAGTATGTACCACGTACTGCTATCAAATCCCAAGCATTGGTAGATTTCATCAATGATTGGACAGAATTGCAAGAACCAGAGGAGAAGCCGGATCATACATACTGGACTATTCACTTCGACGGTTCAAGACAATTAGAAGGCTCGGGGGCTGGAGTCATGTTAACTTCCCCACGAGGTGACAAGTTTTGTTATGTCCTCTGTGATGCCCGAAGACCGACGTCCTAGAAGATTCTAGATGTTCCGGGTTCTCCCGTGTGTTTCATTTGTGCTTGTGTTATTTATTTTGCTTGCATCATGTCATCATGCCATCATGTCTTTAATCTTTTGCATCTCAACTTAAATAAATCGTGTGGATCTTTGATCCATTTAAATCGAGGGAAGTGTGATTTCTCTTTAAAACATATCCTCCTAATATTATGGAGCTATTATAAATAAATATTCCATTTGTTGGGAATTAACCAAACACACTTGCATATATTCCCCATGCCTCTTTTGCTTCAAGTTTCCCTCCTACCTTGCCAACTATTCTTTTCCCGTTTATCGAGCTCCACCAAAAATTCTCATCATTTACGGGCACTTCGAAATCCGGAGCTTTGTTCAAACCTTTTGAATTAAATTCAAAGGATTTTGAATTTAATTCTTCTATCATGATCACCTTATTTTTCTTGGGCCGCCCTCATTTTTGCGAGTCCAAGAGAATTGCCCTCATGCCCAAACTCTACTCCTAACCCCCTCTTTCTTTTCCTTTATTTTTTCTCTATTTTCTTTTTCTTCTTCTTTTCTCTCTTTTTATTAGGAGAGGACCCAGTCCATCAGGCCCTTCTGGCCCAAGCCGCACCGGCCCATCCCTTCCTGACCGTAGCCCGATCTTCCCTCCTAACCCTAGCCTCCCTCCGCTCGATCTCTCTGCCCCCATCGCGCCGCTCGTCCCTCCCTCATCGCCCAGCGCAGCGACCTCTCCCTCGATCCCCATCTCTCTCCCTCTCGCTCACCTCGCTCTCGCTCCGCGCCGCCAGAGGCCCTGAACCCCTCTCCCTTCGATCCACATCGATCTCTCCCTCCAGCGCCGCAGCGCCCGCGCCCTCCATCTCCAGCACCGCAGCGCCTGCTGCCTCCCCATCTCCACGCGCCGCCAGCCGCGTCGCCTGGCTCGCCGAGGGGAGGAGCTGATAACCCTCAACCGTAAGGGATCGAGATAGTCTTCGCGGGTAAGAATAACCCAATTTATTGATTCGACACACGGGGAGCCAAAGAGTATTTATAAGCTTTAACAGTTGAGTTGTCAATTCAACCGCACCTGAAATATACTTACTTGCAACAAAAGATAAGTGGTAACAGTGATATGATAGTGATGATAGTAATAGTAAAAGTAAACAGCAAAAGTAAATAGCAGTAGTAAATGGCAAAAGTAGCAACTAGTGACAAGCAAGGTTTAAAATACTGTAGGCTAGGGAGATGGATGGTTGGGCGCTGCATGGATGAGATAGATTCTAACTTGGGGCACGGCACACGGAAAAGTAATGATCATCTAGGCAAATATCAAGCATTAGGCATGTATCCCGTAGGTAGTTGTACGTGCTTGCAATAAGAACTTGCACAACATCTTTTGTCCTACCATCCCGCTACGAACGGGGCCAAAAGGAACTAATGGATATTAAGGTGCTCCTGTCAAAGAGCACCGGAACAAAGCAATGAACTCAATGGATACATGTAATCCTCAAACTACGGACCATCCCCTTTGGTGTCCCAAGCTGTCACTTTTGGGATCGCCGGTTCCGAACCGTAACAGGTGCATACAACTCATAGATAGGATCAAGAACACAAATATATTCATGCAAACACATATGGTTTAGATCTGAAATCATGGCACTCGGGCCCTAAGTGTCAAGCATTAAGAATAACAAGTTGTAGCAAAGATGATAAACACCATACTAGATGATAGGCAACATGCCCCCAACAATCTGACGAACTATTACATGATCTAACTCATCCAATCCCTACCATCCCCTTCGCCTACAGCAAGGGAATTACTCACACATGAAGGGGGAAGTCATGGAGGGATGATGGAGTGATGATGATGATGACGATGGCGACGATCTCCCCTCTCCGGAGGCCAAATCAGCCTCCAGATTAGCCCTCCCGAAGAAGAACAGAGGGTGGCGGCGGCTCCGCGACGAAAAACAGCGAAAGAACTTCCGATCTGGGGTTTCTGCGTCGGGAGGAAAAATACGGGCTAAAGTAGGGCACCAGGGGGTGTGGGCCCCACCCAGGCGCCCCCCGGTGCGGCCCAGGGGGGGGGCCCACAGGGCGCCTGGGCACCCCCTGGCCCCCCTCTGGCCCCACTTCTGGCATTTGGTTTCTTCGGGTGCGTGGATTTTTCGTGATTTTTCGTGGATTTTTCTGAGATGCTTAAAAATCCGTTTTCCTGCACACAAATAAACCATACAGGCAGCTCTGCTGAAAACAGCGTCAGTCCGGGTTAGTTTAGTCCAAATCATGCAAGAATGAGGTCAAAACAATATCAAAAGTGTTTGGAAAAGTAGATACGTTTGAGATGTATCAACTCCCCCAAGCTTAGCATATTGCTTGTCCTCAAGCAATTCAGTTCAACGAACTGGACGCGACAAAGAAAACTTTGACAAACTCTTTTGCTTCATTAGATGTATATAAGCATGTACTACGAAAAGAGTCTAGCCAGTATTGAAACAGTACTTATGAGAACAATGCAAGGAGCAATCCTTCTTTCAAGTGACCAGTCACAAATAATCAAGAGTAAACAATATATTACTGAAAATCAAGACAAGATCACATTGCACATAGCTTGAGCATATTAAGGTGGTATCTCGCTAGCCTCCATGAGTGAAGCAAAACATAAATGCAGAGACTCCTCCAGAGTTTTAAAGGAGACTAGAACTAAGAATTTCAGAATAAATCATATCACAAATATGCAGAAGACAATGTAATACTTTGGGACAATGCACATTACACTCAGAATGACAATTATGCTCTCCTAGTCAGTGCTTTGAAGAAAGAAGATGAGACTCTCGAACCGTGGCTTTTATTGGCAAAGTTGAAAACCCGTGATCGGAAACAAAAACTAAACATGTACCAGAGCTCTTGGTTTTAAAAACAGAAGTAAATGTGTTTTTGAGAGGTGCATATTTCGTCAACGAATGCTAGCAGATAACTCAATCACTTTTTAAGCTAGACAAGTCTCGAGGAACGGCTCCCGCATGAGGACGATCACATCCTCTTAATCTCCTTTGTTTATCACTGCCAAAGTTTTCTGATTTCTCATGAACAAAGCGTGAAGGAGGGTTTGTTTGTTATATTATCTTTTCGAGCCGGGCGCACTCAATGCCAGTTCCTTTTCATATTAGGGGTTTGCACATTATACATGCAATCCAGGGGTGAAACTTGTCCAACTTAAAGAGATCATGAATTAACTACTACTTCCTCATGAGCTAAAACATAGGCACAAAAAGAGAAGTGCTTTTGAATAATTTCGAGATGGTACATGAAAGTCTTCGTTAGGTATGGCAGGTAAATACCATGTATAGGAAGGTATAGTGGACTCATATGGCATAACAGGTTTAAAGGTTTTGGATGCACAAACAGTCATTCCGCTTAGTACGGGTGGAGGTTTAGCAAAAGACTGGGAAGCGACCAACTAGAGAGCAATAACGGTCATAATCATGCAGAGCGACAAAGCAACATTGAATCGGGCATGAAAGTGATATAACTATTCTAAAACTCAAAGATCATCAAGGCAAAATAGACTTTTTAGTCTTAAACATGTGTAAGCATGTGCCAAGTCAATCCAAAAATTCTCTAAAGGGAAATACCACCTTAGTATACCAGACTATGAACAGTGCAATGCATGTAGATCATTTCAGTAACACATTATATACTCTAGTTATTCGAGACTAGCCACAAGAAAAGCATGAACCACTGGAAGAGCATTGTAAACATAGCACTATGTCGCTACAAGCTGGTCTCTAGATCATAAGTACAGACATATGTACAAAAGTAGAAACAATAAGAGTTCATACCGGTCTTCCTTGTTGCTTCCTTTCAGTCGATCTTCGTCATTACTGCTTGTCACTTACACGATCGAACGTAGGAAATATAATCAAATGCCATCACGGACTCGAGCTGATCTCTGAAAACAAAGCAAACTAAAGAGAAAAAGGAAATCTTTTTGGTTTTTTCAAAGGTTGAATAAAAGCAAAAGAAAGAGAAAATCTTTTTGTTGTTTTTGCAAAGAGAGAAGTAAAGAAGAACGGGCAAAAACTTCGAAAAGATCAAAGCGAATAAAACGGATAATACAATGGAAAAGTGAGAAGGGCACGTACTCCCCCAAGCTTAGGCTTTTGGCCTAAGTTGGTTAGCAGCTACTGCCCCCAGGAGCCTCCTGCTCCAGGGGTATGGTGGTGAGACCAAGGGTCGTAGAAGGATGATGGCGCGTACACCGAACTCCTCGGAGTCTCCCACGAGGAAGGTTCCGAGCGCCAAACAGAGGAAGACCCTTCACCAAACTCGGTGGCGGTCTCTTCCTGAAAATGTGGTATCTCACCGTGCCTCTCCTCGTCGGGCACAACCCCCTCCATGGGGTTATGGAACTGATGCTGGACCATGAACTCATCGAACTGGACAACATCAAAGGACCATCCGTTCCTGCGAGAAAAATCAAACAAAAGAGGTGCAGGTAGACGGATCTCGCGTTCCGCGGTAGTTCCGAAACACAAGATATAAACAAGGTTATCAAGCTCAGAACCCATGGTAACAAACTTATGCCTTTTCATAGCAGCAAGATCAAAGCTTAAATAAGTAAAAGGAGTATCATCAGGGTGTGGGGTGCCTCCAAGATGCTCTAAGATAAGTGTGGCATAAATGCCACCATATAAGTCCCCCTTGTTACCGTTCATTGCAAGGCGTCGAGCAATTAAGGTACCAAGATTATAATCAGACCTCCCTGAGAGGGCTGCTACCAGGATAGCAATATCCGGAGCAGAAATGCTGCTCGTGTTGTCACGAGCTAACACCCCTCTAGCAATATAATATGCAAAATACCTGAGGTGAGGAAACAAGATGCTGGAGATCTTCGACCGATGAATATCCCTCGTACCCATGCTGCAGAGAGAGTTGATGACGGTTTTCAGCTCGGAGGGCTGAGTGGCCATTCTTGCCGTCCTCCCAACGTTTGGCACAACTATTACTTCACAACAATTTCCCAGAGTCATGGTGATAAGATCATTATAAATTTTAAACTCAATAGCACCTGAATCAGGATTATATCTAAAACTGTTAATGAAACCGGAGGTGAGTTTCTGATACTGAGTAACACGGCTCGTGACGAGTCGTGTCAAACCTGCATTAGCACAAATATTATAAAACTCATCCTTGATTCCCGCAGCTTCGATGAATTCATCACATGGAAATGTCATCGCACGTGCTGGACTTGTATCTTCCAACAACTCCAGGGGCACATGATCCTCATTATAGCTCACCCTAGCAGTCGATGGTGAAGCTGCGGCTCTAGTGACTCGATCGGAGTGTGCGGGCCTCCTCTTCTCAAGCCATCCTTTTGCCCTTCCTAACAAACTCATTTCTGATTTTTTTTACAATTTACAAAAACGTGGATTAAAACAAAGTGAGCTAAGGCAAACTACTCAACTCACTTGCCCAAGGCATAAACTTGCATCAAGACTTGGAAAATAACTTTCTACACATGCATGCAAGCTCATCTCTACAGCACCAAGAACTACTAAATACTCACAAATGAGGCCACCAATCAAAAATCTAATTGGAGGGGTGGAGGAGTCACATACCAGGGAGTATTTGCTCAAAATTTCAGCTCAAATGATGGGCTGTAGAGAGAGATCGAAGAATCGCCTCCAAGAACAGCAAGAACAACAAGAACAAGACCAGAACTCGGGTTTCTGGAAAAAGAGAGAGAGGAGGGAAGAAGAAGTACCTGGAGGGGGGTCCCGTGGGCCCCAGGCGCCCTGTGGGCGCGGCCAGGGGCTGGGCCGCGCCAGCTGGCCGACTGGGCCACTGGTGGCCCCCCTGGCTGGCCCCAGGACTTTCCGGGTCTCTCCCGTTGTGGAAATTTTTAATATAATTTTTCTGGAATTTTTCTGAAAACTTCACTGTTGAAATTTTTTCGAAGTTCAAAAAGCTGCGAAACTCTCTGAAAACTTGAAGCAGTTAGTAGTATTGTGAAGCTTCAAAAACATAGATACTTGGTACAACAAGTAGGACAAAACTAAAAACAAATGAAAACATAGCAAGCTCAACTTTTTATCCATATAAAACACGTTCACTAGTAAGGTTGATCAAGTCTTACCAACAAACAAGCGATATATAGAGCAAAAAATCTCACCTCCTACGAAGTAATCACTGAACTTTTACCTTGATGGACATTGTCCCTACCATGATAGTTTTGTATTTGTGAGGCACATGTAGTGGACAGTCCCATTCTCCAATTTTCACGGTCTCGATATTCTCTATAGAGTTGAGGGCATGCCTCCTGTCGGTCTTCTTTGGAAAATATACCGTGTGTTCTTTATCATTCACATGAAAGGTAACCTTCCCTTTGTTGCAATCAATAATAGCACATGCGGTGTGAAGGAAAGGTCTACCAAGAATAATGGACATACTCCCATCCTCGGGCATGTCAAGCACAACAAAATCAGTAAGAATTAAACAATTAGCAACTTCAACTGGAACATCCTCACAAATACCTATCGGAACAGCGGTTGACTTGTCAGCCATCTGAAGGGAGATATCTGTAGGAATTAGTTTCTCTAAACAAAGCCTCTCGTAAAGAGAGAGAGGCATAACACTCACTCCCGCTCCAAGATCACATAAAGCAGTTTTGACATAATTATTCTTTATGGAGCAAGGAATGGTGGGTATACCTGGATCACCGAGCTTCTCAGGAATCTTTCCACTGAAAGAATAGTTAGCAAGCATAGTAGATATTGCATCATTAGGAACTTTTCTTTTGTTAGTGACAATATCTTTCATATATTTTGAATAAGGAAGTAACTTAATAGCATCAGTCAAAGGGATTTGAAGAAAAAGAGGTTTAATCCATTCACAAAACTTATTGTAATGCTCTTCTTCTTTAGATTTGATGGACTTACCTGGAAAGGGCATGGGTTTCTGTACCCATGGTTCTCTCTCCTTCCCATGTTTTCTTGCGATGAAGTCTTCTTTAGTGTACCTCTTACGTTTGTCAGGTGCTTCTTCTTCTCGAACTTCAGGCGGATCATTTTTCTCATTATCATTACCTTCAGGTTCAGCACCGTCTTCAGTCTCAGCATCGGAAATAGATACACTGTTGGGATCAATAGCTGGCTCTTCATCTACAATAGGATCATTAGAACTGTCAGTCTCTTTATGTTTCTTCTTCCTATTTGGAGAGACAACAATTTCTTCTTCCTGCATTTGAGAATCTTGCTCGATTCTCTTCGGATGTCCTTCTGGATAAAGAGGATCTTGAGTACTAGTTCCTCCTCGGGTCTTAATCACAAAAGCCTGCAATTTATCTTGTTTGGCATTGTTAGCAAGCAAATCTCTTTGCACATTAGAAATTTGATCAAGCTGAGTTTGAACCATATGAAAATGCTTCACAAGACATTGAACATCATTAACTGTTCTATCTAAAACACCAAGCAACTTTTTGATAGCAAGGGAATTATCATGCAACTGACTTTCTATCCTCTCATTAAAATGATTCTGTTTCATAATAAAATTATCAAACTCATCTAAACATTGATCAGGAGGTTTACCATGAGGGATGTCACCTGCGTTGAAATCTAAAAGAGAGTGTACCTCTACCATAGGAGGGTGAGTGGTAAGCTCACATAACTTCTCAATAGGGGGTAGATTCTTCACGTCTTCAGCTTTAATACCTTTCTCTTTAATAGACTTCTTTGCTTCTCGCATATCCTCAGGGCATAGAACAAACATGCCCCTCTTCTTTGTTGGTGGAGGTGGTTCAGGGACGGACCAATCTTCATGGTTTTTGGCAATCCTGCCCATCAGATCTTCCGCATCGTCCGGTGTTCTTTTCCTGAAAACACAACCAGCACAACTGTCCAAATAGGACCTAGATTCATCAGTTAGACCAGCATAGAATATATCAATTAATTCATTCTTAGGAATTTCATGTCCTGGTCTAGCCCGAATCAAACCGCAGTACCTCCCCCAAGCTTTTGGGAGGGACTCATCCTGCAACTGTTTAAAGTTATAAATTCTTTGTAAAGCAGCATGTTGCATGTGAGCAGGAAAGTACTTATCAACAAAAGAGTGAGCTAAGTCCTGAGGACTCTTAATAGAACCGCATGGGAGTGAATCATACCATGCTTTAGCACCTTCCTTCAAGGAGAAAGTAAGAAGCTTGGTCACATAAAAGTAGCGTTTTTTTTCATCTGTGGTAAACAGGCTACCTAGCTCACCAAGTTTAGTTAGGTGTGCAATAGCATCATCATTTTCTCTGCCATAAAAGGGGTCAGCTTCAACCATAGGTATAAGTGAAAGATCAACAGAGAAGTCAAAATCAGGATCATCAATGCATATAGGAGATGTAGCAAACTCAGGATTAGGAACGGTTTTGTTTTTCAAAGAGTGTTTTTCAAATATTTTCTTAATAACTTCAGGGTCAGAGCCAGCAAACTCTGTCAGTTCCCTGCATAGATCTTCATCAAGCATATAGTAATCATCATCAAGGAGCCTCTCTTGGAGTTTACTCAAATCAGGATAATCATAAGTTTCACCAATAGGGTAGCGAGCAACAGGAAGTTCAATTCCATATTTTTCAGCAGCTGCAGCAATTTGTTTCTCAAGAGCATAACCAAGCGAACTAATATTATCATCAAAAGTAGTAGAAGCATCATCAAGAGTATCAGACATAGTAACAGATTCAGTAGGAGCATCATGTGGTGGTGGTGAGGCAAACTTACTCATAACAGAAGGTGAATCAAGCGTAGCACTGGTGCTCAGAGCAGTACCTCTTCTTGTAGTAGATAGTAAGATCGGAACCTTGGGGTCTCCTTTCTTACCCATAGTGAATAAAGTGCAGCAGGTAGGATACCTCAAGTAGACTTGTAAATATTGCTATGCTCCCCGGCAACGGCGCCCGAAAACGGTACTTGATAACCCTCAACCGTAAGGGATCGAGATAGTCTTCGCGGGTAAGAATAACCCAATTTATTGATTCGACACATGGGGAGCCAAATAGTATTTATAAGCTTTAACAGTTGAGTTGTCAATTCAACCGCACCTGAAATATACTTACTTGCAACAAAAGATAAGTGGTAACAGTGATATGATAGTGATGATAGTAATAGTAAAAGTAAACAGCAAAAGTAAATAGCAGTAGTAAATGGCAAAAGTAGCAACTAGTGACAAGCAAGGTTTAAAATAGTGTAGGCTAGGGAGATGGATGGTTGGGCGCTGCATGGATGAGATAGATTCTAACTTGGGGCACGACACACGGAAAAGTAATGATCATCTAGGCAAATATCAAGCATTAGGCATGTATCTCGTAGGTAGTTGTACGTGCTTGCAATAAGAACTTGCACAACATCTTTTGTCCTACCATCCCGCTACGAACGGGGCCAAAAGGAACTAATGGATATTAAGGTGCTCCTGTCAAAGAGCACCGGAACAAAGCAATGAACTCAATGGATACATGTAATCCTCAAACTACGGACCATCCCCTTTGGTGTCCCAAGCTGTCACTTTTGGGATCGCCGGTTCCGAACCGTAACAGGTGCATACAACTCATAGATAGGATCAAGAACACAAATATATTCATGCAAACACATATGGTTCAGATCTGAAATCATGGCACTCGGGCCCTAAGTGTCAAGCATTAAGAATAACAAGTTGTAGCAAAGATGATAAACACCATAGTAGATGATAGGCAACATGCCCCCAACAATCTGACGAACTATTACATGATCTAACTCATCCAATCCCTACCATCCCCTTCGCCTACAGCAGGGGAATTACTCACACATGAAGGGGGAAGTCATGGAGGGATGATGGAGTGGTGATGATGATGACGATGGCGACGATCTCCCCTCTCCGGAGGCCAAATCAGCCTCCAGATTAGCCCTCCCGAAGAAGAACAGAGGGTGGCGGCGACCCCGCGTCGAAAAACAGCAAAAGAACTTCCGATCTGGGGTTTCTGCGTCGGGAGGAAAAATACGGGCTAAAGTAGGGCATCAGGGGGTGTGGGCCCCACCCAGGCGCCCCCCCGGCGCAGCCCAGGGGGGGGGCGCCCACAGGGCGCCTGGGCACCCCCTGCCCCCCTCTGGCCCCACTTCTAGTATTTGGTTCCTTCGGGTGCGTGGATTTTCTCTGATTTTTCGTGGATTTTTCTGAGATACTTAAAAATCCGTTTTACTGCACACAAATAAACCATACAGGCAGCTCTGCTGAAAACAGCGTCAGTCCGGGTTAGTTTAGTCCAAATCATGCAAGAATGAGGTCAAAACAATATCAAAAGTGTTTGGAAAAGCAGATACGTTTGAGACGTATCAGGAGCCCCTCGAGGAGCCCGGCCGGCCAGGAGCTGCCGCTGTCGCCGCCAATGCCTCGTCCAGCCGCCCCGCTATCCGCCTCTGGCCACGGACGCTGCTGCCAGCGCCCGTGCCTCCTTCCTCCAAGCGCCGACCCTGTCCGTCGCCTCGCACGCCGCCTGGAGCCCCTTCGCCGGCGACCCCGCGCCCAGCGCCGCCGTGCTTCTGCGCCAGCCGTGCCTCCTCGCCATGGCCTCGGTCCGCCCCTTCGGCCCCGCCTCCATGCTTCCTCTCCTCCAAGCGCCGACCGGCTCCCGTGCGGCCTCGACCTCGCCTCTGGTCGCACTGCTGGCCCCCCTCCTCCTCGCTGCTCCGAGACCAGCAAGTCCAGCCGCCGATGCCAGATGCGCGCCAAGTTCACCCAGTTCGCACAGATGCACCAATGGGCTGTTTTCGCCAAGTTCAACCACCGACGATCCCGTCAAGTACCACGACGACCCGAACATCTACAGAAAACGAGCACAACTACCGTCGCAAGAACTGAGTCCGGCAAGTCCGAAGACCCCAAGTACCTCTACCGACGACTTGAACATCTACGAACGTGTACGACGACCGTCGCCGAAGAACCGTGTACCACTACCGTCGCCCCGAAGACGTCCGATGCCGCGACAAGTACCTCTTCGATAACATGAACGACTACAAACGGAATGACTACTTCCCTCTACAAACGTGTACCACGACCGCGAGTACCACTACTTCCTCTACGATCTCGAACCGCCCCGAAATGAATGTTCCGAAGGTATAACCCTGAGACGATGACCCGTGGACGAATGCTTGTGGTTGTATGAGATGTTTCCCTTGTGTGCACCGTGCCCGTTTCGTCTTTTGTCATGCTCCTCGGTTGCCTCATCGCCGACTCGTGGGAACCCGGTGACGGGATCACCCCACCTTTCATCTTGTTCGACTCGCTCACGCCACCTTTTCTTTTGCACCGGTCTCTCAACGAGTTACCGGAACCGAGATGTTGCCGCTGCATCATTTTCGGATACGTCGCCATGGCACCCTTTCTTTCCACCACGGTGACTAATACTCCTTATCATCTTCTTATCTCTTCATGTTAACCTTTAATTAATAAATTGCATAAACTTGATCATGTCATCCGCATCATGTTAACAACATTAAAATGTGTAAATTGTTGTTTGCTTAAAATTGCTAAACATGCATATGGGGATTTTCCGGAATTGTTGTTGTTATTTCCGGTCTCATTTAAAATGCCTAGATAGCTAGTTTACACTTGCTTTACCTTGCTGTGCTTCCTGTATAGACTTGTCATGCATCCTACCTTGCCATGTATTGCATCATATAGACTTGTGTTGTTTTCCTGTGCTTCCTACCTTGTCATGTTGTGCTTCCTGTATAGACTTGTAGTGCATCCTATATAGAACTATCATGCATCATACTTGGATGTGCATCGTATGCCATGTTTATGCTTGTGTGTTTACCGTGTTGTTTGCTTCTTTCCGGTTGCTTCTCTTGTTAGCTTCGGTTCCGTTCCGGAGTTGTGAGGTTCTGTTCGACTACTTCATGGACCCGTTCTTCTTCCTTGCGGAATCCCAGGCAAGATGATCATACCCTTGGATACCTTTACTACCATTGCCATGCTTAGTTGTCTCGATGCTATCGTTACATGTCGCGCTACCCATCTTTTATGTCAGCCTCTCCTTGTTGCCATGAAACCTCTAACCTTTGAAACCTCCTAGCAAAACCATTGTTTGGCAATGTTACCCGCTTGCTCAGCCTCTCTTATAGCGTTGTTAGTTGCAGGTGAAGATGAAGATCGTTCCAGGTGGGAACTTGTTGTTGGAATATCACAATATCTATTACTATTATTAACACACCTATATACTGGGCATGGGTGGAAGGCTTGGCCTTTTGCTCGGTGTTTTGTTCCACTCATGCCACCTTAGGCGCCGATAAACCGGCATTATGTTCCTTGATTTTGCGTCCTTACACGATGGGTATATGGGGACCCCTTGACAGTTCGACTTTGAATAAAACTCCTCCAGCAAGGCCCAACATTGGTTTTAATTTGCTCATAATAACAACTTAATTAATTAACTAAATTTGCATAGGGGGTCGCGCCCTCGGGTATTCTTTTCTACATAGCAGGGGGGCCAGTGCTGATGGTGTTGGTCCCAAATGGGGAGCCTACAGGGACACCACGGGGAAACTCGAGGTTTGGTTTTACCTGTAGCTTCGCCCATCCGGACGTGGCCTGAGACGAGATACGCGCGGCTACTATCAGGGTGTCGACACACCGGGAGGTCTTGCTGGACTTGTTTTACCATTGTCAAAATGTCTTGTGCACCGGGATGCCGAGCCTGATCGGATTTTCCCTAAGATAAGGGATGATGATATTATATTTATCACTTCAGCTAATCATGAGAGCTTGTGATGGGCTAAGTTGGGACACCCCTGCAGGGTTATGATCTTTCGAAAGCCGTGCCCGCGGTTATGTGGCAGATTGGAATTTGTAAATGTCCGGTTGTAGAAAACTTGACAGAGGATCCAAAGTAAAACACACAACTGTGTGAGTAACCGTGACTGTCTCTTTTCACTTTGAGAAGAGAACACGGTGGGGTTATGTTTGACTCGTAGGTAGTTCAGGATCTTTAGCGATCACTACTAGTTGCGAACGTTTTCGTAGATGCTCATCTTATTCTTGTACTCGTAAGTTAGCCACCATATTATGCTTAGCCGCTGCTGCAACCTCACCACTACCCTCTTCCATACCCTTAAAGCTTTGCTAGTCTTGATACCCATGGTTATGGGATTGCTGAGTCCTCGTGGCTCACAGATACTACAACACCAGATGCAGGTTCAGCCGAGAATGATGCAGGAGCTGGTTCAAGTACTTCAGGGAGTTCCATGAAGAGAGTGGCCGTATGCTTGTGACGTTTTCGACGATCAGTAGTGGTTTCTACTAAGGGCGATTCGGACCTGTGGCTTTATGTTTTGGTATCTTTCTTTTGGATCTTCCCCCGTAGTCGGGTTGTGATGTTTTGGATGATGTTTTGCTTATGTAATGTATTGTGTGACGTGGCGAGTGTAAGCCAACTATTCTTTTGCATTGCATCCCTATTTTTACATGAGTCGTGCAAAGATACCAAACTTGAGATCATTCCAGAATGGGCTTATACCTTTAAGTCGTGCCTCGACACGTAGGAGGTATAGTCCCATCCTGGGCATTACAAGTTGGTATCAGAGCCTTCTCCGACCTAGAAGCCCCCACTGATTGATCGAATCGTTGACGGTTGAGTCTAGGCACACACTTGAAAATATTTTGAGTCCTATATATATATATCGGAGAGTAGGATTTCTTTTGCTCCTCATCTCTTTTCACTCTGGTGAGGACTCCTGACGATTACTTTTATCTCTTCTACTCTCAAAAATTCACCAAATTTTTTTTAGGATCTCGCGAGTATTGTTTGGATTGTTCCGATGTCTTTGTGACGAGAACATTGTTCTCGATGCCTCCTGTCATTTAGGGGTTATGGCAGTGTCCCGGGGAGTTGAGCTCCGAGGTGTTGTCGTCACAAATATATCGCAGCAGTTCTGGAATACTTAAGACGGCCGACATCGAAAACTCTCCTATGCGGTTAGTGGCAAGATAACCCCGACATCACCCAGTACTGGGGAGGTAGTTCGGGAGTATTGCCATAGCTTGTATAGTAGATGCGTTTCGAAGGTTCGAGGTAAACGGTTTCCGGAAATAACTGGTTATGTGTTGAAGGATGGATACAGCTGGATGTAGGATTAGAGTTGAGTGCGCGGTGCTTCCCCTGTATCCCCAACACCTGATTGCATAACTGGAAACTTTCGGAAATTAATAGGTGGGTTCATCCAGTAGTTCGTAGGCATTCTTCCAACGAATGCATGATATGGAGTTCGGGGTTCTACATTGAGTGAAGTAGTTTTATGGACGTTGTTCAATCGGGAGTTGCATCTTAAAGGGTCCTTGGCTATGCTGGTCCGGGGATTGCAAAACCCTTTTGTAACACGTTCCATGAGCTTTCAGCACGAATATGTGGGACGAAGCTTCTATCTTGTATTTGTTCTATCTGCTCTTTGTTGTTTTTATTTATATTTTGTTCTCCCAAGTGGCTTCTCGACAAGTTGATGTACCTATGGAATTCATTCGTTCAATTCTCTGTTCGAATGATATTGTGAAGATTATGCTGCAACATATCTATCCGTTGTTTTTTGTCTTGATTCTGGTATTCGAGTTGCTTCGATGTCAAATGTTGATTCCATACCTTCCTAATTGGTGTTCTCATATTCCTATGAGAGTGCTAATTCTTCTTGACCATCAAGATGGTCATGTTAAATTCTTTTTCAATCGGTGTCCATTTTGTTCGTCTCAAGTTGTCTTTGTTTTTCCCCACCCTCCCACCCTTCTTCTTCTCGGAGCCAGAAATTCTAAAATGAAATATCCATTTTATTAATGTGATGTTTCTTCATTCTTTTCGTTTAATTTCATTATCCGGTGATTTCTCAGGATGATGCTCAAAAGCTTCAAGTTCATCATTCTTTTGTTCTCAAATTCTGCCGGTGGATGTAATTCAAGATTTCGGTGTTGATCTTATCCTTTTCCTCATTTCACAATGTTTTCTTATTCCGGTGCTCCAATTAATCATTCTCCTCTTGCTATTCATATCCGGAGAGCTGAAGACATCTCGGAAGATTCATAATTCCATTCTTAATCCGTTCAAGCTATTTTGAGGATTGCTATCTTATTCAAGCCATTTAATTCAACCGGTGCAATATCTCTTAAGCAATCTTTTTCAACGGTGATTTCTTTAGTGGGCCCTAACCCACAGGTCTTTTTCTAGGATCTTACCTGACTCTTCTATTTTTTTTCCGGAGTTATTCTAAAAATTCTTTTCAAAGTGTGACATAAGAATGATTTTCCATCAGTCACATACCTTCTCCAAGCTTGTTTTCAATTATTTCCATCTTTAGCTCCACCTTCCTCTTGTCATTCGTCCGGAGTATCTGGAAATTCTTCATGGCATTTCTCGTCTTCATTCTCAACATTTGAAGACCGAAGAAGAGTTTCTCTTAAATCTTGGCTCGTTCTCTTGAAGATTCGTGGTTCTAGCTTCATGCCATCCTCATTATTGTTTTCGATTGTGGGAATTGTTTTCATGCCCTTCAGAGCAATTCTTGAGTTCTTCCCATTGTGATCCTCCGAAGGCCATCATTTCAGAAGATTTCTTCGTTCTCAGTTTTCTACTTCGACCTCCAAATATTCTTAATTGATGCCTCTCCGTTCGTCTCCATATTCTTCCGGTGCATCGTTCAAGTATTCTTTATTCTGCTCGTGATCCATTCATTCTTTTGTATCTAAGATTGCCTCATGTATCTCGTTCATTTTCTAATTCTTCATGGTGCTTTGTTCTCTATCATCACTCGGTTTCGATTTTTACGGTGGTTCGTTCAACATTCATTTCCCTTTGTCATCATATCAATTAATTTGTTCTTTTCATAATCCTACCGGTGGTTCATTGAAGATTTACCCAAGTTTGTACGAGATCTCTCTTGAATTCTGGGTAAGAAGAATAAGTAGTAGGCCAAATCCGTTTGCTTGTCATCAATTTAATTTGATGAAGGATAAGCATACAGTAAATCTTATTCTTATTTCCTCGAAGTGATTAATCCCTTCCTTCGGAGTTTGTTCAGAAGGATTATATTCTCGGTTCTAAGTTGTTCATCTTTCACTTCTCATGCTTTCATTACCGGAGTTTTCATGGTGGTTCATCAAGATTTAATTCATCCTCAAAGTCTTCATCAAGATTCTTGTTGGAGCTCAAGCATTCTTCTTCTTGCATTCCGAAGTGCAATTCTTTCTACCTTATTGTTTGAGATGGTGGTATGCCATTTTTGACAATTTTCCTTCATGTTTCATGATTCACAAGTTGTCAGAAATGAGATATTTAAACCCATCATTTTCTTTGTTCAGGAGATCTTTCCAACCATTCAATTTTTTTCGTTGGAGTTAACTTGGGTTGTATTTCACCTAAAAGCTTTCCCTAAGGATTGTTGCTATTTATGGTGCTTATAAATGACCCAGTTTCTTCATTTATCCTCCTGCAGAAACAAGTTTTCATCTTGTCGTTGATGTCAATCCAATCAATTGTTTTCCATTAGTGGCTGGTTGTCACCTCTTAATTTTGAGATGTTTTCCATAAGCCCACATGAAGCTTATTCTTTTCGTTGTTGAATTTCCAACAACTCTATTCAATCTATCGTTGTAAGGATGCTCTTTCAAACTCATTCGTGGGAGAAGTTGTCATTTTCTTCTCCGTTCTTTCTTTTCAATGACCTAGCATATATTCTTTCATTTCGAAGGCATTGTGATATTGCTCTCTTCGTCCCATCATCTTGTCATATCAAGATCATATTCTTCCCTTGCTTGTCCATTTAACCGGAGTGTTGTGTCCTCCATTCAAGTTCCGTCATCTTATCTAGCTTTTCCTCTCTTTTCAACCGGAGTGTTGTCTGAATCCTTCTTACCCCTTGTGCCATTCTTTCGATTGTTTCAGAGGCAATATGCTGTCGATTTCGTCAAGTATCATTCCATCTTCTCAAGTTCTTGTTCAATTCTTTCCATTTTCAGTCGTTGTGCTGTCCGAATTCTGTCATTCTTATTCCTTGGCTATACCGTTGTGGTTTCATATTCTTTTGGTTCGTAAGCTCTTGTTTCATGTCTTTCAACCTTCAAGGTTCTCATAATGTTCCTTGTTCCTCTTTTCTAACGGAGTGTTTTCATTTTCGTTCATCTCCGTTGTATTCTTTCTTCCAAGATTGTTCAACCTCTCAAGGTTCGAGGTTTCACTCGTTTTTCAAAGAAGCAACTTTGTTTTACCTCTTCCTTTATCCTCTTTTATCCGGTGACATCTCCAGGATCTCGGGCCGAGATCCTCTGGTAGTGTGGGAGAGTTGTGACGCCCGAAGACCGACGTCCCAGAAGATTCTAGATGTTCCGGGTTCTCCCGTGTGTTTCATTTGTGCTTGTGTTATTTATTTTGCTTGCATCATGTCATCATGTCTTTAATCTTTTGCATCTCAACTTAAATAAATCGTGCGGATCTTCGATCCATTTAAATCGAGGGAAGTGTGATTTCTCTTTAAAACATATCCTCCTAATATTATGGAGCTATTATAAATAAATATTCCATTTGTTGGGAATTAACCAAACACACTTGCATATATTCCCCATGCCTCCTTTGCTTCAAGTTTCCCTCCTACCTTGCCAACTATTCTTTTCCCGTTTATCGAGCTCCACCAAAAATTCTCATCATTTATGGGCACTTCGAAATCCGGGGCTTTGTTCAAACCTTTTGAATTAAATTCAAAGGATTTTGAATTTAATTCTTCTATCATGATCACCTTATTTTTCTTGGGCCGCCCTCATTTTTGCGAGTCCAAGAGAATTGCCCTCATACCCAAACTCTACGCCTAACCCCCTCTTTCTTTTCCTTTATTTTTTCTCTATTTTCTTTTTCTTCTTCTTTTCTCTCTTTTTATTAGGAGAGGACCCAGTCCATCAGGCCCTTCTGGCCCAAGCCGCACCGGCCCATCCCTTCCTGACCGCAGCCCGATCTTCCCTCCTAACCCTAGCCTCCCTCCGCTCGATCTCTCTGCCCCCATCGCGCCGCTCGTCCCTCCCTCATCGCCCAACGCAGCGACCTCTCCCTCGATCCCCATATCTCTCCCTCTCGCTCACCTCGCTCTCCCTCCGCGCCGCCAGAGGCCCCGAACCCCTCTCCCTTCGATCCCCATCGATCTCTCCCTCCAGCGCCGCAGCGCCCGCGCCCTCCATCTCCAGCGCCGCAGCACCTGCTGCCTCCCCATCTCCACGCGCCGCCAGCCGCGTCGCCTGGCTCGCCGAGGGGAGGAGCCCCTCGAGCAGCCCGGCCAGCCAGGAGCTGCCGCTGTCGCCGCCAAGGCCTCGTCCAGCCACCCCGCTGTCCGCCTCTGGCCACGGACGCCGCTGCCAGCGCCCGTGCCTCCTTCCTCCAAGCGCCGACCCTGTCCGTCGCCTCGCACGTCGCCTGGAGCCCCTTCGCCGGCGAGCCCGCGCCCAGCGCCGCCGTGCTTCTGCGCCAGCCGTGCCTCCTCGCCATGGCCTCGGTCCGCCCCTTTGGCCCCGCCTCCATGCTTCCTCTCCTCCAAGCGCCGACCGGCTCCCGTGCGGCCTCGACCTCGCCTCTGGTCGCACTGCTGGCCCCCCTCCTCCTCGCTACTCCGAGACCAGCAAGTCCAGCCGCCGATGCCATATGCGCGCCAAGTTCACCCAGTTCGCCAAGATGCACCAATGGGCTGTTTTCGCCAAGTTCAACCACCGACGATCCCGTCAAGTACCACGACGACCCGAACATCTACAGAAAACGAGCACAACTACCGTCGCAAGAACCGAGTCCGGCAAGTCCGAAGACCCCAAGTACCTCTACCGACGACTTGAACATCTACGAACGTGTACGACAACCATCGCCGAAGAACCGTGTACCACTACCGTCGCCCCGAAGACGTCCGATGCCGCGACAAGTACCTCTTCGATAACATGAATGACTACAAACGGAACGACTACTTCCCTCTACAAACGTGTACCACGACCGCGAGTACCACTACTTCCTCTACGATCTCGAACCGCCCCGAAACGAATGTTCCGAAGGTATAACCCCGAGACGATGACCCGTGGACGAATGCTTGTGGTTGTATGAGATGTTTACCTTGTGTGCACCGTGCCCGTTTCGTCTTTTGTCATGCTCCTCGGTTGCCTCATCGCCGACTCGTGGGAACCCGGTGACGGGATCACCCCACCTTTCATCTTGTTCGACTCGCTCACGCCACCTTTTCTTTTGCACCGGTCTCTCAACGAGTTACCGGAACCGAGATGTTGCCGCTGCATCATTTTCGGATTCGTCGCCGTGGCACCCTTTCTTTCCACCACGGTGACTAATACTCCTTATCATCTTCTTATCTCTTCATGTTAACCTTTAATTAATAAATTGCATAAACTTGATCATGTCATCCGCATCATGTTAACAACATTAAAATGTGTAAATTGTTGTTTGCTTAAAATTGCTAAACATGCATATGGGGATTTTCCGGAATTGTTGTTGTTATTTCCGGTCTCATTTAAAATGCCTAGATAGCTAGTTTACACTTGCTTTACCTTGCTGTGCTTCCTGTATAGACTTGTCATGCATCCTACCTTGCCATGTATTGCATCCTCTGTTGGAAAAGGCAGTGCCTAGGAGGCGCTTAGGCACGCCTAGGCGCTAGGCAATGGCCAAACGCCTCGCCTAGGGCATAAATGGAGGTCTAGGCAGGGCAAGGAAGGAATTGTCTACCCAAGCAAGAAATCAGGCCACATACTGCACTGATATGCCAAACGACTTATATTCCAATGGCAGTAGCCGGTAATTAACTTATTTATATACTCCAAATAATATCAACACGCGTATACTAATCATAAATATACTACTAGTAAAAACTATATTACCGCCTAGGCCGCGCCTAGGGCGCTTAGGCACTGCCTAGGCACTAGGCGAAGGCCGACCGCATCGCTTACGCCTACCGCTTTTTCCAACCTTGATTGCATCATATAGACTTGTGTTGTTTTCCTGTGCTTCCTACCTTGTCATGTTGTGCTTCCTGTATAGACTTGTAGTGCATCCTATATAGAACTATCATGCATCATACTTGGATGTGCATCGTATGCCATGTTTATGCTTGTGTGTTTACCGTGTTGTTTGCTTCTTTCCGGTTGCTTCTCTTGTTAGCTTCGGTTCCGTTCCGGAGTTGTGAGGTTCTGTTCGACTACTTCATGGACCCGTTCTTCTTCCTTGCGGAATCCCAGGCAAGATGATCATACCCTTGGATACCTTTACTACCATTGCCATGCTTAGTTGTCTCGATGCTATCGTTACATGTCGCGCTACCCATCTTTTATGTCAGCCTCTCCTTGTTGCCATGAAACCTCTAACCTTTGAAACCTCCTAGCAAAACCATTGTTTGGCTATGTTACCCGCTTGCTCAGCCCCTCTTATAGCGTTGTTAGTTGCAGGTGAAGATGAAGATCGTTCCAGGTGGGAACTTGTTGTTGGAATATCACAATATCTATTACTATTATTAACACTTCTATATACTGGGCATGGGTGGAAGGCTTGGCCTTTTGCTCGGTTTTTTGTTCCACTCATGCCACCTTAGGCGCCGATAAACCGGCATTATGTTCCTTGATTTTGCGTTCCTTACACGATGGGTATATGGGGACCCCCTGACAGTTCGACTTTGAATAAAACTCCTCCAGCAAGGCCCAACATTGGTTTTAATTTGCTCATAATAACAACTTAATTAATTAACTAAATTTGCATAGGGGGTCGCGCCCTCGGGTATTATTTTCTACATAGCAGGGGGGCCAGTGCTGATGGTGTTGGTCCCAAACGGGGAGCCTACAGGGCCACCACGGGGAAACTCGAGGTTTGGTTTTACCTGTAGCTTCGCCCATCCAGACGTGGCCTGAGACGAGATACGCGCGGCTACTATCAGGGTGTCGACACGCCGGGAGGTCTTGCTGGACTTGTTTTACCATTGTCGAAATGTCTTGTGCACCGGGATGCCGAGCCAGATCAGGTTTTCCCTAAGATAAGGGGTGATGATATTATATTTATCACTTCATCTAATCGTGAGAGCTTGTGATGGGCTAAGTTGGGACGCCCCTGCAGGGTTATGATCTTTCGAAAGCCGTGCCCGCGGTTATGTGGCAGATTGGAATTTGTTAATGTCCGGTTGTAGAAAACTTGACAGAGGATCCGAAGTAAAACACACAACTGTGTGAGTAACCGTGACTGTCTCTTTTCACTTTGAGAAGAGAACACGGTGGGGTTATGTTTGACTCGTAGGTAGTTCAGGATCTTTAGCGATCACTACTAGTTGCGACCGTTTGCGTAGATGCTCATCTTATTCTTGTACTCGTAAGTTAGCCACCATATTATGCTTAGCCGCTGCTGCAACCTCACCACTACCCTCTTCCATACCCTTAAAGCTTTGCTAGTCTTGATACCCATGGTTATGGGATTGCTGAGTCCTCGTGGCTCACAGATACTACAACACCAGATGCAGGTTCAGCCGAGAATGATGCAGGAGCTGGTTCAAGTACTGCAGGGAGTTCCATGAAGAGAGTGGCCGTATGCTTGTGACGTTTTCGACGATCAATAGTGGTTTCTACTAAGGGCGATTCGGACCTGTGGCTTTATGTTTTGGTATCTTTCTTTTGGATCTTCCCCCGTAGTCGGGTTGTGATGTTTTGAATGATGTTTTGCTTATGTAATGTATTGTGTGACGTGGCGAGTGTAAGCCAACTATTCTTTTGCATTGCATCCCTATTTTTACATGAGTCGTGCAAAGATACCAAACTTGAGATCATTCCAGAATGGGCATATACCTTTAAGTCGTGCCTCGACACGTAGGAGGTATAGTCCCATCCTGGGCATTACATCCTCCGACTAATGTTTCCTTGTACTAACAATGTGGCTGAATACGAAGCACTGCTTCACGGCCTACAGATGGCTAAGGAGATGAACTTGAGCCGGGTCAAGTGTTTTGGTGATTCAGATCTGGTGGCGCAACAGGTGTCTGGCAAGTGGGACTCTAAAGACCCTCTCATGGCAGCTTACAGACGAGAAGTTGAAGCAATTGCAGGATGTTTTAAAGGATATCAGGTGGATCATATAGACCGGCGAAAAAATGAAGCAGACGATGCTCTAAGCCGACTGGGATCTCATCGTAAACCGGTGCCACCAAATACTTTCTTAGACGTGTTGCACAGTCCATCAGTTCAGGTACCATCGGAGGAAGATTTGGTTGTTCCTGATCCGGAGGCGCAGCTGGTTGCGGCACTTCATGTTATTCTGGATTGGACACTCCCTTACTTGGTGTACCTAAGTCGAGGAGACTTGCCAGATGATGAGATTGAAGCTAGGCAGATAATCCGGCGATCCAAATCTATGACCATTGTTAACGGAGAACTTCATCACCGCAGCGTTTCTGGAGCGTTTCAGCGCTGTGTATCATTGGAAGAAGGCAATGATATTCTTCGAGAGATACACGAAGGGGATTGTGGTCATCACACCGGTTCAAAATCGCTGGTAGCCAAGGCTTTTCGTCACGGGTTCTACTGGTTAACAGCCCATGCTGATGCAGAGGATCTAGTCCGGAAATGCGACGCTTGTCAGAAGTTTGCACGTCGTGCTCTTGTTCCGGCACAGGAGTTACGGATGATTCCAATTACTTGGCCGTTTGCGACTTGGGGGCTGGATATGGTTGGGCCTTTTAAACGATCCCAAGATAAAAAAACTCACCTGTTAGTGACAGTGGACAAATTTACAAAGTGGATTGAGGCAGAGCCTGTCAGTAAGTGTGATGCGGCAACAGCGGTTAAATTCATCAAGAAGGTAATTTTCCGGTTTGGCTTTCCACACAACATTATTACTGATAATGACACCAATCTATCTAAAGGAGAGATGGAAGAGTTTTGCCAAAGAGAACATATTCGCCTGGATGTGTCTTCAGTAGCTCACCCTCAATCCAATGGTCAAGCTGAAAGGGCCAACCAAGAGATTTTGCGAGGCATCAAGCCCCGGCTTATGAGTCCCTTGCAAAGAACGCCAGGGTGCTGGGTTGAGGAGTTGCCTTCTGTCCTCTGGAGCATCAACACTACGCCTAACAGATCTACATGTTATACGCCCTTTTTCATGGTGTATGGTGCTGAAGCGGTTCTTCCAAGTGATATCCGGCACGAATCACCACGGGTAGCAGCTTCTGTTGAAGCGGCCAATGAGCAAGCAAGACAGGACGGCTTAGACCGGCTGGACGAAGAACGTGACATAACAACAGCATGATCTGCAATTTACCAGCAGGACCTGCGCATATATCACAGCCACCGGGTTAAGACCAGGACGTTCCAGGAGGGGGACCTGGTACTCCGGCTTATACAAGACCAGACAGATATGCACAAGTTATCCCCACCTTGGGAAGGACCCTTTGTGGTCAGCAAGAACCTATACAACGGTTCATACTACCTGGTGGACGTTCGAGAACACAAAGACTCACGGACAGCAGAGGAAGAGACGAAGAGGCCGTGGAACATTGCCCTTCTGCGGCCTTACTACACTTGAGCCACGAGCTCCGCTTCATGTATCCTGTATATATTATGATTAATAAATAAACCGGCACCCTTGGCAAACCGGGGGATCAGCCTTTTTTCTTCTAAATAAGTGTCTTATGAGAGTTAACTCAGATGCTTTGATCAGTCTATTTTGCTATGCAGGACAATTCTATAAGGGACCAACCAGGACTTGCCTTTCAAGCGCAACTCTTTCATAGGTACTCTACCTCCACGGTCACTAGGGGGCTACGGATCACATTCGAATCCTCACTTAATCCCTTCTGGACCGGTTTATATGATCGTCTTCAAATCATCGCCCCTTGGATTACATCCATTGATTGGCAAAAGAAAAGTTCTTTCTCCTTGGATTACATCCATTGATTGGCAAAAGAAAAGTTCTTGCTCCTTGGATTACATCCATTGATTGGCAAAAGAAAAGTTCTTGCTCCTTGGATTACATCCATTGATTGGCAAAAGAAAAGTTCTTGCTCCTTGGATTACATCCATTGATTGGCAAAAGAAAAAGTTCTTGCTCCTTGGATTACATCCATTGATTGGCAAAATAAAAAGTTCTTGCTCCTTGGATTACATCCATTGATTGGCAAAAGAAAAGTTCTTGCTCCTTGGATTACATCCATTGATTGGCAAAAGAAAAGTTCTTGCTCCTTGGATTACATCCATTGATTGGCAAAAGAAAAAGTTCTTGCTCCTTGGATTACATCCATTGATTGGCAAAAGAAAAAGTTCTTGCTCCTTGGATTACATCCATTGATTGGCAAAAGAAAAGTTCTTGCTCCTTGGATTACATCCATTGATTGGCAAAAGAAATCATTGCTCCTTGGATTGCACCCATTGATTGGCAACATGAATCATAGCCCCTTGGGTCGCATCCATTGATTGGCAAATATGGAGCCTGGCAGCTCGCAAAAAGCCTCGACTACATGGTCTTATTTGTAACAGTGTTTTGTATTTTGTGATTTTTCAAAGTTTTCTGTGGTTTTTGATCCGGAACTGGGCAACTTCAAAGTTGACCACACATCTACAAAAGTCTGGGTCATAGAATACCAGCATGATTTAAACCGACGTTTATCATAACCCGGAACAATCATTGTGCAAATGCCAAGAGGGCCAAGAACCTCATCAGAGTCTACACATTCAATAACGTCTACCGGATTAAGGATGTCAAGCACACTTAATTAAAGGTATGAAGTATTTTTTGGTATAAAGCAGATACTCTTTCAATATATGCCCATGGGAGCAATATAATTGGTCCGGCGGTAAACCGCCAGGACATCTTTGAGCTTTGTTTATGCAGATATAGATAACATAAACGGATCAACCATAGCAGGCAAAGGATTAAAATTGGCAGATGCCAAGTCAAGCTGTGACATCCAAATTGGACAGACAATGTTTCCAACTATCCTATTACAAGGCACTTGCAGGCCTGAACGGATTAAAGTTTTCCGGCAACAGATTACAGCAGCTAAGAGTTAAACTGAGCGGCTTATGCTTCTTCTTCCTGTTGTGAAGGCTGAGGGTCGGCTTGTTCCGGAACTTCTTCGTCTTCTTGAAGCGGCTGGAAGTCAGAAACACGCCAGTCGATCTTGGATAGTGCACGGAAGTACATTTCCTCAGTAATAAGATCGGACGGATCAATATCTGGAGCGAAACTATGGGCACACACTGGCGGGATCAGATTTTCGGTATCATAAACCGGCCGGTCCACCCGTTCATTTTCTAAGTCGTATGCCAGATGATACCTGGTCAGATCCGCTTCATCAGCAAGCTTGCTGGCAAGAGGACGCATCTCCTTGGTTAAAGCACGGAGGTCCTTGCCAGAGAAGGCAGATCCATCTTCCTTGTTACTGGGGTACCCGTTCATAGCTTCCTCCGGATCAAAGTCCGGAACCCATGCCTTGGCCCTAGTCAGTGATACAAGAGAGCCGGCCCGTGCAGCGGATTTCTTCACTTCTTCCAAGCGTACAGGCAGTATAGATAGCTTCTCCAAGGTACCTTGGATAGTAGTGGGGGCCGCTTTTTGATGGGACATCACACTTATAATCCTTTGAGCGCCGGAATACAGCTGCTCAACCAGAGTATAAGAGGCCTTGAGTTTCTTCCAGATGTCATCCCCAAGATGGGTTATGCGTCGCCCTGGATATGATTGTTAAAGTTAAACCGGAGTAGAACAAAGATTGCAGAGATGAAAGCATATGCAAATTAAGTGCTCACCAAAGATAGCAGAGGTCATAAGTTCTATTTGCTGTCTTAAGCCGGCCAGCTCTTGCGTCACCGGATTAAGGGCCTCTTCGGCATCCTTTGCTCTTTTCTCAAGAGCGTTCCTCTCCACCTCCCAGGCTGACCGCTCCGCTTCAAAGTCTTTTTTCAATTTTTCAGTATTGGTTAAGTTCAGCACAAGCTCATCCTTGGCTTTGGCAGAAGCAGTTTCAGTGGCAGCTAGTCTATTCCGGAGCTCAGTCACCTCTGCAGCCCTCCGGGTCAAGTCAGCCTACAAGGAAATCAAGTGGAGTAGAAGACAATTCAGACAAGTCTCAAGCATATAAACAAGTTATCCACTTGACACTTGGGGGCTAATGTGCAGTTGAAGTATTAAAAGAGAAATTCGACAAGTCCCAGGCACATAAAACAAGTTATGCCCCTGGCACTTGGGGGCTAATGTAAGTTCATTCTACATACATTGGAAGTACCGTTTTACCTACAACGAGGCTAAACCGGAACTTGGGGGCTACTATGGCATAAAGACAGAAGTACAAAGAAAACAAAACAAAGACAAGTGAAGGAAGTTACCTCGTACTTATCCTTCATCATATTAACCAAGCCCAATTCATAATCGCGGCTGGTATGAAGCCGGTTCAAATACCCAGAATAAAGTTCCTGGGCACTCAATTCGGCATAGTTGGACAAGTCCGTGCTCCACTTGCCCTTCTCTTGTTGAAGCTTCTCCTCTTTAGCAGTATGCTTGGCCCAAGATGATAGGCTCAGCAGGAGCGGTAAAACCTGTCCCGGTTATCTGAACATCCGGAGAAGAGGCAGTGGTTGGCTGAGAAGGGGCAACAGTAGGGGCCGGGCTAACAGGAGCCGGGTTAGTCCGAGAAGGGCTAACCTAGACAGGGCTCGCCGGTTCAACTACATTTTCCACATTGGTATCTTCCGGGGCAACAATATCATCATGATCCATGGGAGCAGGATCATCAAACTGATTTGCAGGGTCACCCTCTGGAGGGATGACTTCATCCGGATCAGCTGCCGGTTCAGCTGTAGCAGTCTCGGCAGTCACTTTGGTGGCCTTTGCCCTCTTGCTAGGCTTGGGCTTGCCGAAGAAAATTGAAAGAAAAATGAGAGTCATCAAGGAACAAATACAAACATAAACCGGATGTTGAAAGGGACTTACCCAGGCACGGTCTTCAGTACAGGGACCTGTGTGGCAGTCAACTCACCAGAAGAAGACAAAGGAGTATCTTGATAGTTAGGATCAGACGGTTTAAGCGGTTTACGTATAAGTCCGGCCTTTGGATGGAGAAGAGTTGGAAAAAGTAAAACCTTAGAGCGGCGCCTGCGAGCCGGAGTAAGAGATATTCCGGAGGATTCTACTACATGGCCACTATGGCGCGTAGTCCGGCGTGCTTCATGCTGCTGTTTCTTCAAAAGAAATTTGGGGTCCAGTTGAGCGTAAGGATGAGAAAAAGGGTATTTCCGGGACGCCCGACGAATTTTGGGCGCCGAGTCTGAAGAAAGAGAGATTACCTCAGCTTCTGCCGCTTTACTTCCTTCTGGCAAATCCTGTGGAAGGACACTGTTAACATAAATTTGGATAAAGGGAGATTAAAACATATCAGGATCAATTCATACCTCAGAATCCGGATCATCTTCTTCAGGATGTGAACCGGAGGCAGCAGCTGCCTTTTTCTTCTTGACAACACACGTCTTCCGGCGTGGCTGTTTGCCTGACTTATCTTGAGGTTTTCTCTTCCAGAAGGGGTCGTTGGCCTGTGCAGAAGATAAGAAATAAATAGAAGACAATTGATATGGACAGATCAGAAAAAGCAGAAGAGGTCAGAAAGAACTTACTGCTGGCGGTTTGTTGTTTTCATAGAAAGGAGCCAATCCGGTCTGGCTGCATTCTTCCAGAGAGATGTTGAGCATCTTCTTTGCGGATTCAGTGACTTCTTTCTCAGGAAGTATTATGTCAATGTGGCGTTGAGGGTCATCCGTCTTTCCGGTATACTCACACATCAGGACGGAGCGCCGGCTCAGTGGAAGGATGCTCCAGGCAAGCCAACAGCGAAGGAAATCTACTCCAGTTAAACCGTTGGCCATAAAGGCCCTAAGCTTAGCAAGTTGAGGGGCAAACCGAGCCCGCTCTGAAGAACTAAGACGCTGCGGCAGGGGATGATCCTCAGGTAGACGATGTTCACGGTAACCCGCAGTGGGTTTTCTCCTTCAGGCGAGGTATCTTTGCAATAGAACCATGCTTGGTTCCATTCCTTGGGGTGTGTATGGAGAGCAGCGTGAGGGAAGATCACATCTCTTCTCTTCTGAATACTAACACCGCCCAGTTCTTGATGCGGTCCGGCAGTAAACTCTGTCCGCCGGTTTAAGTGGAAAAAGTCCCAGAACAAATCCACTGATGGTTCTTCTTGAAGATATGCTTCCGAGAACACTTGAAAATTGCAGACGTTTGATATAGAATTCGGACCTATATCTTGAGGATGGAGCTGAAAAGCGGCCAGTACATCCCTGAATTTTTTTGAACCGGGAGGGCTAAAACCCCGGGCCATATGATCAAAGAAAACAATGATTTCTCCTTCTTTAGGGGTAGGAGGACACTCATTTCCTGGGGCCCGCCATTTCAGAACCGCTTGAGGGCCCAGAAAACCAATTGAACCAGCGTTAGTTAAGTCCTCTTCCGTAATGCGGGAAGGAGCCCAGTTGCAACAAACGAACTGCTTGGCAGCCATCTGGACTAAAGAAAATGCTGAAAGGTACAGTGCAAATCCGGATTACTAAGTACTGAAGTATAAACCGGAGCGTAACATCAAATTATATCGACGGTTTAGACAAGGGACTAATGGCATTGACAACCCGGAAGCAGATATGAAGCAAGCATCTACCGGTTTATAATAACAGAAAAAGAGGAAGCTAAACCGTTGGGTTTATGACTAATTCTTTACAAGAGGAGCATATGATTGGTTAAACCGGTGAAAAACTTACAGATCTACAAGACGAAGAAACAGGTTTCTACAAGAAGCTAAAGTAAAAATGGATCTGAGCGGTAAGAAAAAGATGAAATATACGCAAGTCTTATGCAGGAAGAACTACGAAGGGTTTCTACAGATCAAATGAATCTAAAGGTCCGAATCTAAGTTTAAACCACGGAGCAGGAGCGCATTCGAAACGTATCCAAGGTTTGAGTCTACTGCAAGGGTAACCTACAGGGATGAACAGCAAGCTTCGAGGCGGAATCCATGGAGGAACCCTAGATTAAGATCTACAGTGAGAGGAAAAGAGTACCTGATAAAGAAGGAGACGACGGCGGAGTACTCTGGACACGTTTCAGGGTGATGCAACGGCCTGGCTTGATGACGGCGACGGGCTTGAAGACGGCGGCGGAGCTTCGGGCGACGGAGGAAGAAGAAGTGCGGAAGGAAGAAAAAGAATAGGGCTTAGCGGTATTTATAAAGCTGGTGAGGTGAAACGGCAAGCGCGGGAATCAAGGAGGTCAGAGATTGGATAAAGATTCCATTGTCGCCTCGATCTTCGGGGTAGCATTTAAACAAAAGTAACAAACAGCGGTGAGCAATAAATGCGGAGGTGATGTCACGACAGATTGAGATGATTTCCAGAGATGACATCATAGCCGGTTTACAAAGAAGAGAAGCTACAGAGAGGAAATTTATGCAAAGACTTAGAAGACTGACATGAACAAGTTCAAATCAATCTGGGGCCTAATGTCAGGGATATTACTAGCACGTATAAACCGGCTAGGAAGATCCGGATTACGTTGATGTAGTTGTATTATCATAAGCCCAGTAGGTTATGAGTCAGAGGTTACGGCCCATGGAGGCTTAGGGCCCATATGTAACGCTTACGGTTTATGAACCGTCCTATCCTATAACTTGAGGTATAAGGTAGAAAGAGTAGAGACCGAGGCGGACACAATTATGAGCCGGCCTCGGGACTCTGTAAACCGGACCGGGCGTCGCCTCCTATATAAAGGGACGACCCGGCGACGGTTCAGGGACAAGAAACAACCCGTCGAGACACATGCAAGCAATCCGCTCCCTGTTCATCGACGCCCAAGCAATACCAAACCAAACTAGACGTAGGCTGTTACCTTCATCGAAGGGGCCGAACTAGTATAAACCCTTTGTGTTCTTTGTGTGCTTTAACCTCTTCAAGCTAACCCGCGCGATGGCTCCACACCTAAGTCCTCTAAACCGGACATCTGCCGTGCTAATTACACGACAACTCCAAATAACTAATAGCGGAGAACAAACGAAGAGATTATTGTAGGGTACGAAACCACCTCAAAGTTATTCTTTCTGATCGATCTATTTAAGAGTCCATAGTAAAATAGCAGGAAGCTATTCTTTCCGTTCGATCTATCATAGAGTTCGTACTAGAATAACACCTTAAGACACAAATCAACCAAAACCCTAATGTCACCTAGATACTCCATTGTCACCTCAAGTATCTGTGGGCATGATTATACGATATGCATCACATAATCTCAGATTCATCTATTCAACCAACACAAAGAACTTCAAAGAGTGCCCCAAAGTTTCTACCGGAGAGTCAAGACGAAAACGTGTGCTAACCCCTATGCATAGATTCCCAAGGTCACGGAACCCGCAAGTTGATCACCAAAACATACATCAAGTAGATCACGTGATATCCCATTGTCACCACAAATAAGCACATGCAAGACATACATCAAGTGTTCTCAAATCCTTAAAGACCCAGTCCGATAAGATAACTTCAAAGGGAAAACTCAATTCATCACAAGAGAGTAGAGGGGGAGAAACATCATAAGATCCAACTATAATAGCAAAGCTCGCGATACATCAAGATCGTGCCATCTCAAGAACACGAGAGAGAGAGAGAGATCAAACACATAGCTACTAATACATACCCTCAGCCCCGAGAGTGAACTACTCCCCCTCGTCATGGAGAGCGTCGGGATGATGAAGATGGCCATCGGAGAGGGATTCCCCCCCTCCGGCAGGGTGCCGGAACGGGTCTAGATTGGTTTTTGGTGGCAACCGAGGCTTTCGGCGGCGGAACTCCAGATCTAGGTTATTTTCCGGAGGTTTCAGTATATATAGGAGGTGTTGGAGTCGGGGGCAAGTAAAGGGGACCTCCGGGCTGTCCACGAGGCAGGGGGCGCGCCCAGGGGGCGCCCCGTACCCTCGTGGGCAGGCCGGGAACCTTTTGGTCCCCCTCCGGCACCTCCTGAGCTTCTTCTGGTCAAAAAATAAGCTCCGTTGAGTTTCAGGTCAATTGGGCTCCATTTGATATTCTTTTTCTGCGATACTCGAAAACAAGAGAAAAACAGAAACTGGCACTAGGCTCTGGGTTAATAGGTTAGTCCAAAAAATCATATAAAATTGTATATAAAAGCCCATAAAACATCCTAGAAGGATAATATAATAGCATGGAACAATCAAAAATTATAGATACGTTGGAGACGTATCATATACCTAGTTCAATCTCGTTACCGGCAGCTCTCTTTACTCATTCCGTAATACATCATCTCGTGACTAACCCATTAGTCATTTGCTTGCAAGGCTTATTATGATGTGTATTAACGAGAGGGCTCAGAGATACCTCTCCGATACTCGGAGTGACAAATCCTAATCTCGATTCACGCCAACCCAACAGGACACCTTCGGAGATTCCTGTAGAGCATCTTTATAGTCAACCAGTTACCTTGTGACGTTTAATAGCACACAAGGCATTCCTCCGGTATCCGGGAGTTGCATGATCTCATAGTCAAAGGAATATGTGTTTGACATACATGAAAGCAATAGCCATAAACTGTACTATCAAATGCTAAGCTAACAGATGGGTCTTGTCCATCACATCATTCTCATAATGATGTGATCCCGCTATAAAATTACAACTCATGTCCATGGTTATGAAACCTTAACCATCTTTGATTAAAGACCTAGTCTAGTAGAGGCTTACTAGGGACACTGTATTTGTTTATGTATTCATACATGTATTTAGGTTTCCAGTCAATACAATTCTAGCATGATTAATAAACCTTTATCATGATCAAGGAAATATAATAATAACCATTTTATTATTCCTCTAGGGCATATTTCTATAAGTCTCCCACTTGTACTAGAGTCAATAATCTAGATCACATCGCCATGTGATTAACACCCAAAGAGTTTACTAGAGTCAATAATCTAGTTCACATCGCCATGTGATTAACACCCATAGTTCACATCGCCATGTGATTAACACCCAAAGAGTTTACTAGAGTCAATAATCTAGTTCACATCTTTATGTGATTAACACTCTAAGGTATGATAAGGTTTTGCTTGTGAGAGAGATTTTAGTCAACGGGTCTGCAACATTCAGATCCGTGTTTTCTTTGCAAATTTTTATGTTAACAATGCTCTGCATAGAGCTACTCTAGCTAATTTATTCTACGTTCAATATGCATCCATATTGATACTCAGAGTCATCTGGATTAGTGTCAAAGTTTGCATCGGCATAACCATTTACGACGAACTCTTTATCACCTCCATAATCGAGAAACATTTCCTTATTCCTCTAAGGATAATTTTGACCGATGTCCAGTGATCCACTCCTGGATCACTTTTGTACCCCCTTGCCATACACGTGGCAAGGCACACATTTGGTCTGGTACACAACATGGCATGGTTTATAGAACCTATGGCTGAGGCATAGGGAATGACTTTCCTTCTCTCTCTATTTTTCTGCTTTGGTCAGGCTTTGAGTCTTAGTCAACTTTATACCTTACAACTCAGGCAAGAACTCCTTCTTTGATTGATCCATTTTGAACTCCTTCAAAATCTTATCAAGGTATGTACTCATTGAAAGTCTTATCAAGCATCTTGATCTATCTCTATAGATCTTGATGCCCAATATGTAAGCAGCTTCACCGAGGTCTTTCTTTGAAAAACTCCTTTCAAACACTCCTTTATGCTTTCTAGAAAATTCTACATCATTTTCGATCAACAATATGTCATTCACATATACTTATCAGAAAAGAAGTAGTGCTCCCACTCACTTTCTTGTAAATACATGCTTTACCGCAAGTGTGTACAAAACTATATGCTTTGATCAACTCATCAAAGCGTATATTCCAACTCTGAGATGCTTGCACTAGTCCATAGATGGATCGCTGGAGTTTGCACACTTTGTTGGTACCTTTAGGATTGACAAAACCTTATAGTTGCATCATATACAACTCTTCTTTAACAAATCCATTAAGGAATGCCGTTTCGACATCCATTTGCCAGATTTCATAAAATGCGGCAATTGCCAACATGATTCGGATAGACTTAAGCATTGCTACGGGTGAGAAAGTATCATCGTAGTCAACTCCTTGAACTTGTCGAAAACCTTTCACAACAAGTCGAGCTTTGTAGACAGTGATATTACCATCAGCGTCTGTCTTCCTCTTGAAGATCCATTTATTCTCAATGGCTTGCCGATCATCGGGCAAGTCCACCAAAGTCCACACTTTGTTCTCATACATGGATCCTATCTCAGATTTCATGGGCACAAGCCATTTTTTGGAATCTGAGCTCATCATAGCTTCTTCATAGTTCGAAGGTTCATCGTTGTCTAACAAAAAGACTTCTAGGACAAGGTTACCATACCACTCTGGTGCGGTACGTGTTCTGGTCGACCTTCGAGGTTCGGTAGTAACTTGATCCAAAGTGTCATGATCATTATCATCATCTTCTTCTCTAGTTGGTGTAGGCATTACGGGAACGGTTTTCTCTGATGATCTACTTTCCAATTCGAGCGAAGGTACAATTACCACATCAAGTTCTACCTTCCTCCCACTCACTTCTTTCGAGAGAAACTCCTCTAGAAATGATCCATTCTTAGCAACAAAAGTCTTGCCTTCGGATCTGTGGTAGAAGGTGTACCCAACAGTTTCTTTTGGGTATCCTATGAAGACGCACTTCTCCAATTTGGGTTCGGGCTTAGCAGGCTAAAGCTTTTTCACATAAGCATCGCAACCCCAAACTTTAAGAAACGACAACTTTGGTTTCTTGCCAAACCATAGTTCATACGGTGTCGTCTCAATGGATTTAGATGGTGCCCTATTTAACGAGAATGCAGTTGTCTCTAATGCATAACCCCAAAACAGTAAAGGCAAATCGGTAAGAGATATCATACAACGCACCATATCCAATAGAGTATGGTTACGATGTTCGGACACACCATTACGCTGTGGTGTTCCAGGTGGCGTGAGCTGTGAAACTATTCCACATTGTTTCAAATGAATACCAAACTCGTAACTCAAATATTTGTCTCCGCGATCGGAACGTAGAAACTTTATTTTCTTGTTACGATGATCCTCTACTTCACTATGAATCTTTGAACTTTTCAAATGTTTCATACTTGTGTTTCATTAATTAGATATACCCGTATCTACATATCTGTGAAGGTGAGAAAATAATGATACCCGTTGCGTGCTTCAACACTCATTGGACCGCATACATGGGTATGTATTACTTTGAGTAAGTCATTAGCTCGCTCCACTGTTCTGGAGAACAAAGTTTTAGTGATCTTGCCTATGATGCATGGTTCACAAGTATCAAATGATTCATAATCAAGTGATTCCAAAAGCCCATCAGCATGGAGTTTCTTCATGCGCTTTACACCAATATGACCTAAACGGCAGTGCCACAAGTATGTCGCACTATCATTATCAATTCTACATCTTTTGGCTTCAATATTATGAATATTTGTATTACTACGATTCAGATTCAATAAACCATTCTCCTTGAGTGTATGACCATAGAAGGTTTTATTCATGTAAACATAATAACAATTATTCCCTGACTTAAATGAATAACCATATTGCAATAAACACGATCCAATCTTGTTCATGCTCAACGCAAACACCAAATAACATTTTATTTAGGTTTAACACTGATCCCGAAAGTATAGGGAGTGTACGATGATGATCATATCAATCTTGGAACTACTTCCAACACACATCATCACCTCACCCTCAACTAGTCTCTGTTTATTCTGAAGGAAATATGCCCTAGAGGCAATAATAAAGTTGTTATTTTATATTTCCTTATATCATGATGATACATCTCCAACGTATCTATAATTTTTTATTATTCCATGCTATTATATTATCATTCTTGGATGTTTTACAATCATATATCATTTTTGGTATTAACCTATTGACATAGTGCCAAGTGCCAGTTGCTGTTTTCTGCATGTTTTTTACATCGTAGGAAATCAATATCAAACGGAGTCCAAACACCGGGAAACTTTTTAGAGATTTTTCTTGGACCAAAAGACACCCGTCGGGCCAGAGCTGCACCTGGAGGGTGCCCCGAGCGGGGTGATGGGCCTCTAACCCCTCGTTGGTTACCCCAAGTGGAAGGTGAAAGATGCAGTGTTGTGGAAGTGTTTTCCCTTAGCAAAGATGCCAAGGATCTAATCCCCAGAGACTCCTAGGTTCAACAAGTAGGTGTCAACTGCTAACGGCGCCAGATATTAGCAATCAACGTGGACCTGCACACAGATACAAATAACTTTGCTCCCAACGAGTACAGAGAGGTTGTCAATCCCTCCGGCCTTGTAGTTCACAAAGGATTAAAAGCAAAATGATAGTAGTGATAGATAGTGTTTTGCAATAGTAAATAATAACGAAAAGTAAATAGCGGATGTGATCAATGATGGTAATATGGACCGGAGTCACATGATGTTCACTAGTGATGTCTCTCTCCCAAAAGACGATAAAACAGCTATGTGAGGTAAACGAATTACAGCTGGGCAATTGACAGGACCACGAACGCAAACCAATGCTGACTACATTGCAAGAAAGGTTGAGGTTCAAAGCATGGGCGGTACGCCAAAGTAAGTAGACCGAAATCCATCAATATCTACTACTAATCATCCACCTTGAGATATCTATCCAGAACATCTCGCTGGTATTAAGTTGCGAGCCCCACCCATAGTGTAAACTCAAAGCAACAGACAACTTCATTAAAAGAACTTTGCGTAAAGTAAACAATCCTTGCACCCGCGGGCACAAGCACCGTTGTTTTCCCCCTTGTGGCAACAGCACATCCCCTAGACTCATGTTTCTGTCACTCAAGCTAGTCATCGAGGGGCATGAACCCACAATCGAGCATAACGTTCCCTCTTGGAGTCACTACCTACTACTTGGCCAAAGCAATAAATAACAACGGAGAACATGCAAGAATTACTTATGAACTAAAATATAAAAGAGGTGAATCAAATATATTACTCAAGATTAATCTGAACATAATCTCATAATCCATCGGATCCCAGCAAACTCAACATAGCAACAGCATAAGGATTACATAGGTGCCTCGATCATGTAGGGCAGCTCACGAGGACTAATTAGTGAAGCACAAGAACGGGAGGAGAACATCACATAGCTACTGGTCATGGACTCATGGTCCAAGGAAGACTACTCACGAGTCATCCGGGAGGCGTCCATGGTGGTGGAGAAGCTCCCGGTGGTGATCCTCCCCTCCGGCAGGGTGCCGGGAAGAGTTCTCCTGGTGCTCCCGATCTTGGAAGCGGCGGCGGCGGCGGAACAGAGATGGGATCGCGAAAAGAAGTCCTGTTCTGAGGGTTACGGGGAACCCTTTAAATATATGCCAAAGTAGGGCACCGGGGGAGCCTCGGGGGGCCCAGGCGCCCCCCGGCGCGGCCCAGGGGGGGCGCGCCCACAGGGCGCCTGGATCCCCTGTGCCCCCCCCAGGCTGCCCTTCGGACGCAGTGTTGTTTCCGGTTCGCTGATTTTTTATATAATTTTTCTGGATTTTTCTGGGCAGTTCTCGAAACGTGAAAACCTGAAATACAAAAACAGCCGAAAACAGAAACTGGCACTGGGGTGCACTGGATTAGTAAGTTAGTCCAAATATGATCAAAAGTGTATGGAAGTGTATGAATATCATAGCAATATCACCCAAAAGTGGTATGGAGCAAGCAGAAATTATAGATACGTTTTGGACGTATCAACATCCCCAAGCTTAATTCCTGCTCGTCCTCGAGTAGGTAAATGATAACAAGAATAATTTCTGTGGTGACATGCTATTAACCATATAGGACTTTTTCATAGTCATATGACAAAAGCTTACTGAGACAATGAATCTATAGTAATTAAGTTGCCTCATGAGAAAATCACAAATGACTGAAAGTTTTACAATATGAAACTGAAACATCAAAAAGATTTGCAATGAACATGATGTGCAAATATGATAAAGTGATATCTAGCTTGCCCCCTTTAGTGATGCAAAACATAAATGCAGGGGCACCTTCAAGGTTTAAGTGATGACTAGATACAATGATTTCAAAATAAACGATATCACAATCATGCAAAAGACAATGCTACTTTGGGACAATGCACATTACACTCAGAATGACAATCATGCTCTCAGTAGTTGGTGCTTTTAAAAGAAGGTGGAGACTCAACATAAAAGTAAAAGAATGGTCATGTGCTAGAGCTTTTTATTTTAAAAACATAGAAGCAATTTTGTCAACGGTAGTAGTACTTCATATGTGTCATGCATAAGACATCCTATAAGTTGCAAGCCTCATGCATCGAATACCAATAGTGCTCGCACCTTGTCCTAATTAGCTTGGATTTCCATGGGTTATCATTGCATTACATATGTTTCAACCAAGTGTCACAAAGGGGTACCTCTATGCCACCTGTACAAAGGTCCAAGGAGATAAATCGCATTTGATTTCTTGTTTTTGATAGATCTCAACTTGAGGACATCCATACCGGGACAACATAGAAAATAGATGATGGACTCCTCTTTAATGCATAAGCATATTCTCATAAGAGATTGAGGATTAAGTCCAAGCTAAAACTTCCACCATGATACATGGCTTTGGTTGGCGGCCCAATGTTCTTCTCTAACAATATTCATACTCATTCAACCCACAGCAAATCACCCTTACTTCAGACAAGACGAACATGCATAGCAACTCACATGATATTCAAAAAAAGTGTGACAGTTGATAGCGTCCCCAGAAACATGGTTACCGCTCAGCAAGCAACTTATAAGAAATGAGATACATAGGCAACATATTCTTTACCACAATAGTTTTTAAGCTACTTTCCCATGAGCTATGTATTGCAAAAATTGAAGGTTTTAAAGGTAGCACATGTAAATTACTTGGAGTGGCGGTGAAATACCACATATAGGTAGATATGGTGGACTCATATGGCATAACTGGTTTAAAAGGATATGGATGCACAAGCAGTCAGTCCGCTTAGTACAGGTGGAGGTTAGCAAAAGACTGAGAGCGACCAACTAAGAGAGCAATGACGGTCATAATCATGCAGAGCGACAAAGCAACATTGAATCAGGCATGGTAGTTATATCGCTACTCAGAAATAAAAGATCATCAAGGCTTGACAGACTTTCTTTACAGTCTTAAATATGCGTGAGCATACGCCAAGTCAATCAAAATAAATTCTCGAAGGAAGATATTACTAAACCATACCACATCATAGGCAAACAAATCATGTTGGTACTCCAATAACACATTGGGAATCCCCCAGCTATTTGAGACTAACCATAAGAAAACCTGAACTACTAAGCGCCATTATGCACGTAGCATCTTTATCATAGACATATTAACCAATGCAACGGAAGCAAACTCTCTTAACAAGGTGAGCATGGTAATTAAAGAGAGTTCAAGCAACCAACTAAACAAAAGCTCTTTGAAAAGATAAGCATGAATACTAAGAGCTGAACATGATAGTAGCTATTAAAAGACAAAGAACACACACAGCAAAGATAGACATGAAAATTCTATGTTATGTTCTAGGTAGAAGTGGAGCGTGTTTCTCTCCCACATAAAGGAATGCTGAGTTCCGACTCGTTATGAAAAACTAAAAAGAAAACTAAAAGCAAGACGCTCCAAGCATAGCACATAACACATGAAGTGATAAAAATATAGCGGAACGAAAGACGAACTGATAATGTTGATGGAGAAGGGGATGCACGGGGGCATCCCCAAGCTTAGACGCTTGAGTCTCCTTGAATATTTCTTGGGGGTGCACGGGGGCATCCCCAAGCTTGAGCGCTTGACACTCCTGAATCTTTTTATCATCTTCCCTCGCACACTTGAAAACTCCCTTCATACATAACTCATCATAATCTGATTAGCGAGGTTAGTACCCTTAATAAAATAATTGTTCCTTGCTGGAAATAAAGATATTCTTTAAGTTCTACTGTTTCTCAAGATTGCCAAAAGGTTTTTGCAAAGAAAAAGCAAGCTCTTGGTTTGCGAAATGAAGGAAAGGCAAAACAGGACAGAATCTGTGAAAAACAGAACAGCAGGTAGTAAATGATTTGTTCGGGGTACTTCTGCAACTCAAATCAAAAAACTCAGAACAGACGCACGAAAGACAATTATATAGAGAACGCTGTCGAAAAAATTCAGACCAAAAAGATGATCTGGTGATTTTATACGAATTTTTCTATCCAAGGACAGAATCTGTTTCCTGGACAGCACCTCACAACTTTTGAACTTTCTAGCAATCAGAGGCTATAATTGGCACAAATATGAAAAGCAAAGATACAATGATGATGCTACAGTAGTAAAAAACATCAAGACACAACAAAAGCAAAAAATTTATTCATGTGGGCTGCCTCCCAAAAGCGCTTTCTTTTATGCCTTTAAGCTAGGCATAATGCATAGATCAAGTTTTATCAAGAGTAAAAGAATAGCTAGCCCGTACAACGGACTCAAAAGGTAACTTGATCTTCTTTCGAGGGAAGTGTTCCATCCCTTTCTTGAGAGGAAACTGAAATTTTATATTACCCTCTTTCATGTCAATGATAGCACCAACGGTGCGTAAAAAGCGACGTCCCAAAATAATTGGACATGAAGGATCACATTCAATATCCATAATAGTGAAATCAACGGGAACATAATTATCATTAACAACGATAAGAACATCGTCGATCCTCCCCAAAGGTTTCTTTATGGAAGAATCAACGAGACGAACACCAAAAGAACAAGAATCATAAGGTTTCACTTTAAGCATATCATATATTCTTTTGGGCATAACAGAGGTACTAGCTCCAACATCACATAATGCATAGCAAGAGAAGTCATTCAATTTAATTTTTATCATAGGATCCCAACCATCTTCTAGCTTTCTAGGTATGGAGGCTTCTACTCTAAGTTTCTCCTCCCTAGCTTTGATGAGAGCATTAGTGATATGCTCTGTGAAGGCAAGGTTAAGCGTGCTAGTGCGGGGGTCTCTAGACATCTTGTGAAGGAAATCAATAACTTCGGTAAGAGTGCAATTATCAAAATCAAGGTCACGAGCATCAAGTAAAGTGGTAGTAGTGTCCTTTAGGTTCACATGTTTGGTAGTTTCTATAGTCATAGCATCACCATTAATAGGTCCATTGGGACCAGGAGTACATTGGGTGCTAAGAGTTTGAACATCCTCAATAACTTGGATAGTAGCAACAGTGTGGTGGGTAGGAAGGCTCTTAATTGTATCCTCTTCCTCCCTTTCTCTAGCCCATCTCTCTTCAAGTTTAGCCATCATCCTAATGTTTTCATTAATTTGCACTTGAGTAGCATTTATAGGAATGACTTCCCTCTCCTCAAGAGGAGAAGTTTTAATATTTAGCAATTTTACCTCATTGGCTAAATGGTCTACCTTAAAAGAAAGATCATCTAGTTTATGTAGTTTTTATTCTACACTCTTATTAAAGGCTTTATGGGTAGTGATGAAATCTTTAAGCATAGTCTCTAGTTCAGTAGTGGAGTTCTTGGTGATAGGATAAGCATTGTTGTTCCCATAAGAATTAGAGGGGAACGGTCTAGGATTGTTACCAAAGTTACTCCTATAAGCATTGTTGTTAAAATTGTTTCTAGAGATAAAGTTCACATCTACTTGTTCTTGAGCAATCAAAGAATTTAAAGGAACATCACGAGGATCAACAGAAGATTGCTGCGAAAGTAGAGACATGATCAAGTCAACTTTTTCATTTAAGGAGGAAATCTCCTCGACAGAGTTTACCTTCCTACCTGTTGGAGCGCGTTCGGTGTGCCATTGGGAATAGTTGGTCATCATCTCATCGAGAAGCTTTGTGGCAGCACCAAGTGTAGTTGACATAAAAGTTCCTCCCGCGGCCGAATCTAACAAGTTCCGCGAGGTAAAGTTCAAGCCTGCATAAAAAGTTTGGATAACCATCCAAGTAGTCAAACCATGAGTAGGGCAGTTCTTGATAAGAGATTTCATACGTTCCCAAGCTTGGGCAACGTGTTCATTATCCAATTGTTTAAAATTCATTATGTTACTTCTAAGTTGGATAATTTTTGCAGGTGGATAGTATTTTCCGATAAAAGCATCTTTGCACTTGTCCCATGAATCTATGCTATTTCTAGGCAAAGACTGAAAACAAATTTTAGCTCCTCCTCTCAAGGAGAAAGGAAAAAGCTTAAGCTTAACAATATTACCATCTATTTCTTGGTACTTTTGCATATCACAAAGTTCAACAAAGTTGTTTAAGTGTAAAGCAGCATCATCTCCAGCACCGGAGAATTGATCTTTCATGACTAAGTTCAGTAAAGCAGGTTTAATTTCATATGAAGGTGCTGAAGTGGCAGGTGTAGTGATAGGTGTGCTGATAAAGTCATCGTTGTTGTGACTAGTGAAGTCACACAACTTGGTTTTCTCGGTGGAACCCATAGTAGCAAGCAAGCAAGATAACTATTTTTTGTGATTTTCGATAAAAGGTACTAAAGCAAAAACTGAAAGGTAAACTAACAAGACTAAAAAGCAAAGGTAAAAGATAGCATGCAACTCCCCTATCCTGAAGAGTGGAGTCCCCGGCAACGGCGCCAGAAAATACTCCTTGATGGGCCTCTAACCCCTCTTTGGTTACCCCAAGTGGAAGGTGAAAGATGCAGTGTTGTGGAAGTGTTTTCCCTTAGCAAAGATGCCAAGGATCGAATCCCCAGAGACTCCTAGGTTCAACAAGTAGGTGTCAATTGCTAACGGCGCCAGATATTAGCAATCAACGTGGACCTGCACATAGATACAAATAACTTTGCTCCCAACGAGTACAGAGAGGTTGTCAATCCCTCCGGCCTTGTAGTTCACAAAGGATTAAAAGCAAAATGATAGTAGTGATAGATAGTGTTTTGCAATAGTAAATAATAACGAAAAGTAAATAGCGGATGTGATCAATGATGGTAATATGGACCGGAGTCACATGATGTTCACTAGTGATGTCTCTCTCCCAAAAGACGATAAAACAGCTATGTGAGGTAAACGAATTACAGCTGGGCAATTGACAGGACCACGAACGCAAACCAATGCTGACTACATTGCAAGAAAGGTTGAGGTTCAAAGCATGGGCGGTACGCCAAAGTAAGTAGACCGAAATCCATCAATATCTACTACTAATCATCCACCTTGAGATATCTATCCAGAACATCTCGCTGGTATTAAGTTGCGAGCCCCACCCATAGTGTAAACTCAAAGCAACAGACAACTGCATTAAAAGAACTTTGCGTAAAGTAAACAATCCTTGCACCCGCGGGCACAAGCACTGTTGTTTTCCCCCTTGTGGCAACAGCACATCCCCTAGACTCATGTTTCTGTCACTCAAGCTAGTCATCGAGGGGCATGAACCCACAATCAAGCATAACGTTCCCTCTTGGAGTCACTACCTACTACTCGGCCAAAGCAATAAATAACAACGGAGAACATGCAAGAATTACTTATGAACATAAATATAAAAGAGGTGAATCAAATATATTACTCAAGAACAATCTGAACATAATCTCATAATCCATCGGATCCCAGCAAACTCATCATAGCAACAACATAAGGATTACATATGTGCCTCGATCATGTAGGGCAGCTCACGAGGACTAATTAGTGAAGCACAAGAACGGGAGGAGAACATCACATAGCTACTGGTCCAAGGGAGACTACTCACAACTCATCCGGGAGGCGTCCATGGTGGTGGAGAAGCTCCCGGTGGTGATCCTCCCCTCCGGCAGGGTGCCGGGAAGAGTTCTCCTGGTGCTCCCGATCTTGGAAGCGGCGGCGGCGGCGGAACAGAGATGAGATCGCGAAAAAGAGTTTTTTGTTCCGAGGGTTTCGAGGGACGCTCTAAATATATGCCAAAGGGGGGCACCAGACGGGCTTCGGGGGGCCCAGGCGCCCCCCCGGCGCGGCCCAGGGGGGGGCACCCACAGGGCGCCTGGAGCCCTGGTGGCCCCCCCCCGGCTGTACTTCGGGCGCAGGGTAGGTTCCGGAACGCTGATTTTTTATATAATTTTTCTAGATTTTTCCTGACAGTTCTCGTAACGTGAAAACCTGAAATACAAAATCAGCCGAAAACAGAAACTGGCACCGGGGTGCACTGGATTAGTAGGTTAGTCCAAATATGATCAAAAGTGTATGGAAGTGTATGAATATCATAGCAATATCACCCAAAAGTGGCATGGAGCAAGCAGAAATTATAGATATGTTTTGGACGTATCACGGGGCACAACCCACCTGGGTGCGCCTCTTTGCTCTATAAATACTCAGATATTCCAGAAACCCTAGGGGAGTCGACGAAATATTATTCCAGCCGATGCAGAGTCCAGAACCACCAGATCCAATCTAGACACCATCACGGAGGGGTTCACCGTCTCCATTGGCGCCTCTCCGATGATTCGTGAGTAGTTCCTTGTAGACCTACGGGTCCATAGTTAGTAGCTAGATGGCTTTCTCTCTCTCTCTCTTTTGATTATCAATACAATGGTCTCTTGGAGATCCATATGATGTAACTCTTTTTGCGGTGTGATTGTTGGGATCCGATGAACCTTGAGTTTATGATCAGATCTATCTTTTTATCCATGATGAAAGTTATTTGAGTCTTCTTTGATCTCTTATATGCATAATTGCTTATAGCCTTGTATTTTTTCTCTGATATCGGGTTTTGTTTGGCCAACTTGATCTCTTTATCTTGCAATGGGAAGAGGTGCTTTGTAGTGGGTTCGATCTTACGGTGCTTGAACCCAGTGACAGAAGGGGAACCGACACGTATGTATCGTTGCTACTAAGGATAAAACGTTGGGGGGTCTATTTCTACATAAATAGATCTTGTCTACATCATGTCATCGTTCTTATTGCATTACTCCGTTTCTCCATGAACTTAATACAGTAGATGCATGCTGGATAGCAGTCGATGTGTGGAGTAATAGTAGTAGATGCAGGCAGGAGTCGGCCTACTAATCTTGGACGTGATGCCTATATAATGATCATTGCATGGATATCGTCATGATTATTTGAAGTTCTATCAATTGCCCAACAGTAATTGTTTTCCCATCGTTTGCTATTGATAACCCACAAGTGTAGGGGATCAGTTGTAGCCTCTTTAGATAAGTAAGAGTGTCGAACCCAACGAGGAGCTAAAGGTAGAACAAATATTCCCTCAAATTCCATCGACCACCGATACAACTCTACGCACGCTTGACGTTTACTTTATCTAGAACAAGTATGAAACTAGAAGTACTTTCTAGGTGTTGTGGGATATGTTTGCAACAATATAAAGAGCACGTAAATATAAACTAGGGGCTGTTAAGATAAAGAAGCAATAAAGTTAGTGATAGCAAGTGTGGAAAACTGGTGGTAGGAGTTGCAAAATTTCCCCTAAGCAATTGACTACGTTACTAGACCGATAGCAAGTTTTATGTGGGAGAGGCCACTTCTAGCATGTCATCCCTTACTTGGAATTCTATGCACTTATGATTGGAACTATTAGCAAGCATCCGCAACTACTAACGTTCATTAAGGTAAAACCCAACCATAGCATTAAGATATATTGGCCCCCCTTCAATCCCGTATGCATCAATTTATTCGCTAGGTTGAAGCTTCTGTCACTCTTGCCCTCAAATACGAGTCCTATCAACATACAACTAACCATATGGTGTGATCCATGCGCGCGCTCACATGATGGGCACCAAAGGACAACAACATAACCACAAGCAATTTAAACCAATCATAGCAATTCACCAATCACCGATAGGACAACGATAATCTACTCAGACATCATAGGATGGCAACACATCATTGGATAATAATATGAAGCATAAAGCACCATGTTCAAGTAGAGGGTACAACGGGTTGCGGGAGAGTGGACCGCTGTAGATAGATGGGGGAAGGTGATGGAGATGTTGGTGAAGATGACGGAGGTGTTGGTGTAGATCTCCGTTACACGATGATGGCCCCAGTGGCACTCCGGTGCCACCGGAAGCGGGAGAGAGCCCCCATTCTTCTTCTTCCTTGACCTTCTCCCTAAGTGGGAGAAGGGTTCCCCTCTGGTCCATGGTATCCATGGCATGGGAGGGGCGAGAGCCCCTCCGAGATTGGATCTTTCTCTCTGTTTCTGCGTTCCCATATTCTGGCCCTTCACCGTTTCTTATATTCCCAGAGATCCGTAACTCCGATTGGGCTGATTTTTTGACACGATTTTTATCCGGATATTAGCTTTCTTGCGGCAAAAGAAGGGCATCAACTGCCTTACAGTGTGTCCACGAGGGCCCAGGGCGCGCCTGCCCCTGGTGGGCGCGCCCCCTACCTCGTGGCCCACTCGGGCATCGTCTAATGTTGGTTCCGCTTCCCAAAATTCACATATATTCCAAAAAAAATCTCCGTCCGTTTTTATTCCGTTTGGACTCCGTTTGATATGGATATTCTGTGAAACAAAAAACATGCAACAAACAGGAACTGGCACTGGGCACTGGATCAATATGTTAGTCCCAAAAAATAGTATAAAAAGTTGCCAAAAGTATATGAAAGTTGTAGAATATTGGCATGGAACAATAAAAAATTATAGATACGACGGAGACGTATCAGCATCCCCAATCTTAATTCCTGCTCGTCCTCGAGTAGGTAAATGATAAAAAAGATAATTTTTGATGTGGAATGCTACCTAGCATAATCTTGATCATGTAATCTAATCATGGCATGAATATCAAGACACGAGTGATTCCAAGCAATAGCCTATCATTTGACATAGAAGAATTTAATACTCGGGCATCCCAACAAACAATAAAGTCTTTCAAAATATCAATGCTAAAGAACGTTATCCCTACAAAATCATATAATCTTTTATGCTCCCTTTTCTTAGCACAAGGTACCCCTCATGCCTATCCCGGTGTCAGCCAAGCAACTGTTTTCATACTTTACTTTTTCGAACCTTTTCAACTCTTCACGCAATACATGAGCGTGAGCCATGGACATAGCACTATGGGTGGAATAGAAGGTGGTAGTAGACAAAAGGAGGGAGAACGTCTCACATCAACTAGGCGTATCAATGGGCTATGGAGATGCCCATCAATAGATATCAATGTGAGTGAGTAGGGATTGCCATGTAACGGATGCACTAGAGCTATAAGTGTATGAAAGCTCAAAAGAAAACAACTGGGTGTGCATCAACTTGCTTGCTCATGAAGACCTAGGGCATTTGAGGAATCCCATTGTTGGAATATACAAGCCAAATTCTATAATGAAAAGTCCCACTAGTATATGGAAGTGACAACATAGGAGACTCTCTATCATGAAGATCATGGTGCTACTTTGAAGCACAAGTGTGGAAAAAGATAGTAGCATTGTCCTCTTTTTTTCTATTTTTTCTTTTTTTTGGGCCTTCCTTTTTTTGGCCTTTTTTTCTTCTTCTTTTTTTGCCTTTCTTTTTCAAGGGACGATGCTCTAATAATGATGATCATCACGCTTCTATTTACTTACAACTCAATATTACAACTCGATACTAGAACAAAAATATGACTCTACATGAATGCCTCCAGCGGTGTACCGGGATGTGCAATGATATAGCATAGCAATGACATCAAAAAACGGACAAGCCATGGAAACATCATGCTAGCTATCTTACGATCATGCAAGGCAATATGACAATGATGGTGTGTGTCATAATAAACGGAACGGTGGAGTTACATGGCAATATATCTCGGAATGGCTATGGAAATGCCTTGATAGGTAGGTATGGTGGCTGTTTTGAGGAAGGTATATGGTGGGTGTATTGTACCGGCGAAAGTTGCGCGGTACAAGAGAGGCTAGCAATGGTGGAAGGGTAAGAGTGCGTATAATCCATGGACTCAACATTAGTCATAAAGAACTCACATACTTATTGCGAAAAATCTATTAGCCCTCGAAGCAAAAATACTACGACGCATGCTCCTAAGGGGGAGGTTGGTAGGAGTTAACCATCGCGCGCCCGACCTTCACGCAAAGATAAACAATCAAAATACAATGCGCGCCAATTTGGTTACATAGTTAGGAGACCATATGTGCATGCTTCGGGAATCAAAAACCTTAACACCAATATTTTTACTAAACCATAATCATTCACTAGTTCCTCCCACATATTATCATCTCTATATCGCAAAACTATTGCAAGGAATCAAACATATCATATTCAGGGATCTAAAAGTTTATGTAGGATTTTATGACTAACCATGTGAATGACCAATTCCTGTCAACTCTCTAAATAGATATAAGTGAAGCAAGAGAGTTTTTATTCTTTCTACAAAATTTATGCTCACGCTCTAACAATTATAAGTGAAGCAAAAGAGCATTCTACAAATGGCGGTTTTCTATGTGAAGAGAAACAGGCAATCCAAACTTCAAATGATATAAGTGAAGCACATGGAGCATTCTATAAAGCCATTCTCAAAAGATATAAGTGAAGTGCAAAGAGCATTCTATATATCAACCAAGGACTTTATCATACAAGCATGGTGCATTTATTAAAATAAAAAGAAAAAGCACACGATGCTCCATGAGTTTACGCATATCATGTGAACGAAACGAATCCGAAAACATACCGATACTTGTTGAAGAAAGATGGGATGCCTTCCGAGGCATCCGCAAGCTTAGACGCTTGAGTCTCCTTGAATATTTACTTGGGGTGCCTTGGGAATCCCCAAGCTTGAGCTCTTGCCTCTCCTCCTTCTTCACACATTGAGACCTCCTCGATCTTTGAACACTTCATCTACACAAAACTTAACCGAACTTTTAGCGGCGGGGTTAGTGCATATGATCAATAAAATCCCATCATGTACTGCTCTAACATTATTGTATAATTATGAACAAACATTACCTACTGGATGCTATCAAAATTCTATGGCCCCAAGTCAAGGAGGCATCAACAAGAATTCAAACATATGCAAATAATGAAGCTATAACAACAATCTGTGAAAACAGGACAGTCTGTAGTAATCTGAACATTAACCATACTTCTGTAACTCTAAAAATTTTGGAAAAATTCGGGAAAATAAAAAATTTGTATATCAAGACTTTGCAAAAAGTTTCAGATGCTTTCAATATTCCAGTAAAAAATGTAAAATCGCGCACTACAGCCAAAGTTTCTGTTTTTGCACCGCACAAACCAACAAGCAGTTTAATCATCCTAAAGGAAACTCTTGGCACATTATTTTTATAATACAATGGAATTGTACAAGGGGATAATTATTTTTGTTGAAAAGTTTCTGTAATTAAGTTTTGCAAAGTTTCCATGGGCATGAATAAAGTTCAAGGAGCTCCCCCATTTCAACGATGCTCGTCCTTCTTACTTTCACTTTTCTTTTTGTAAAAGTTTTAGGTTCCCCTCTTTTTTTTTTTGTTTTTAAACTTTATAAAAGCACACAACAGAAATAAATGACTCTCTAAAACTTCCGGGTTGTCTCCCTGGCAGTGCTTTCTTTAAAGCCATTAAGCTAGGCATATAGTGCTCAAGTAATGGATCCACCCAGATCCCAAGGTATATCAAAGCCAATTTTAATTAGCAATGATTTGGCATTTATTAGTGAGCACAAAGTGATATGTGTCATGCAAAAACGAAGTCTAACTCTCTTCCTATGCGTAGGCATGTCATACAAGAACAATTCATGCACATCAAGTAAAGGCCAATGCATAGTATAGGCAGTTTCTTGCAATTTTATCGTATTGGAAACATAGAGAGGCGGAGATGTAGTTCCTCTCTCATAATAATTGCAAGTAGGAGCAGCAAGCACATGTATATTATATTCATCAAAATCATCATGTGTAATGGAAAAAGGCAACCCATCAATATAATCCTTAATAAGTGCAAACTTCTCCGATATAGTGTAGTTTGGAGAATTCAAAAAGATAATAGGACTATCATGTGTGGGTGCAATAGCAACTATCTCATGTTTAACATAAGGAACTATAACAAGTTCATCTCCATAAGCAAAATTCATATTGGCATCTTCGCCACAAGTATAGCAAGCATCATCAAAAAGGGATATTTCAAAAGAATCAACGGGATCATAGCAATCATCCTTCGGTAAGCACAAAGGGAAATTAAACAATGTATGAGTTGAAGAGTTACTATCATTATAAGGTGGGCATGGGTAGCTAATCCGCTCTTCCTCCTTTTGTTCTTCGCTCTCCTCCTCATCTTTTTCATCCAATGAGCTCACAATGTCATTGATTTCTTCTTCCATAGACTCCTGCAAAATATTAGTCTCTTCTTGGACAACGGAGACCTTCTCAATGAACACATCAATGTCGGAGTTATATTCATAATTCAAATAGCAATATTTCAATATAGCAAGATTTTCAGGCCTAGAAACATCATCATCAAAAGCATCATTCTTTCTAAACAGAGATTCAATTTCATAAGCACCCTTAAAAGCAACGAATTCTTCTATTTGTTCCACATCATAATAATCATATATACCATTAGCATAAGAAGCTAAGGTTTCATTATCATTAAATGTGCATGAAAAGAGAAGGTGTGGAGCCTTCATCCTAGAGCAACAAGTATAATCATATCTCAAGCATAGTTGCCGAGCATACCAATGCAACATATGAATTTGATCCCATAACAGTTTCCCTTTTTGTGTCAAGCGATCATCCCTAAAGTATTCACGTTGATCCAACGTTACTCCCATTACATGGGTGAATGGGGTTTTCTCAGGATTATCAAAATAGTACATAATATATTTCACATAATGAGCATAGAGGGTTTTAGGAGGTTCCCCATCTCCATGAGTAGAAAGTACACCTAAGTTTTTTGGTATTTCGTGTTCCATATCCATAACTAAAGATAGAGAACAACTTAGAACATCAAATAGAATCTACTTAGTGATAAAGTGAACAAGCACACACGAGAATATTCACCCCACGCTATTGCTCCCCGGCAACGGCGCCAGAAAAAGGTCTTGATAACCCACAAGTGTAGGGGATCAGTTGTAGCCTCTTTCGATAAGTAAGAGTGTCGAACCCAACGAGGAGCTAAAGGTAGAACAAATATTCCCTCAAGTACTATAGACCACCGATACAACTCTACGCACGCTTGACGTTTACTTTATCTAGAACAAGTATGAAACTAGAAGTACTTTGTAGGTGTTGTGGGATAGGTTTGCAAGAATATAAAGAGCACGTAAATATAAACTAGGGGCTGTTAAGATAAAGAAGCAATAAAGTTAGTGATAGCGAGTGTGGAAAAGTGGTGGTAGGAGTTGCGAAATTGCCCCTAAGCAATTGACTACGTTACTAGACCAATAGCAAGTTTTATGTGGGAGAGGCCACTGCTAGCATGTCATCCCTTACTTGGAATTCTATGCACTTATGATTGGAACTATTAGCAAGCATTCGCAACTACTAACATTCATTAAGGTAAAACCCAACCATAGCATTAAGATATATTGGCCCCCCTTCAATCCCGTATGCATCAATTTCTACGCTAGGTTGAAGCTTCTGTCACTCTTGCCCTCAAATACGTAGTCCTATCAACATACAACTAACCCTATGGTGTGATCCACGCGCGTGCTCATATGATGGGCACCAAAGGACATCAACATAACCACAAGCAATTTAAACCAATCATAGAAATTCACCAATCACCGATAGGACAACGATAATCTACTCAGACATCATAGGATGGCAACACATCATTGGATAATAATATGAAGCATAAAGCACCATGTTCAAGTAGAGGGTACAGCGGGTTGCAGGAGAGTGGACCGCTGTAGATAGATGGGGGAAGGTGATGGAGATGTTGGTGAAGATGACAGAGGTGTTGGTGTAGATCGCCGTCACACGATGATGGCCCCGGTGGCACTCCGGTGCCACCAGAAGTGAGGGGGAGAGAGCCCCCTCCTTCTTCTTCTTCCTTGACCTTCTCCCTAGGTGGGAGAAGGGTTTCCCCTCTGGTCCATGGTCTCCATGGTGTGGGAGGGGAGAGAGCCCCTCCGATATTGGATCTGTCTCTCTGTCTCTCTCTGTTTCTGCATTCCCAAATTCCGGCCCTTCACCGTTTCTTATATTCCCGGAGATCCGTAACTCCGATTGGGCTGATTTTTCAACATGATTTTTATCCGGATATTAGCTTTCTTGCAGCGAAATAAGGGCATCAACCGCCTTACGGTGTGGCCACGAGGGCCCAAGGCGCGCCTGCCCCTGGTGGGCGCGCCCCCCTGATACGTCCATTTTGCATCATGCTTATAAGTTGATATTTATTGCATTATGGGCTGTTCATACATGTTTTGTCACAATACTGATGCCTTTTCTCTCTTATTTTGCAAGGTTTACATGAAGAGGGAGAATGCCGGCAGCTGGAATTCTGGGCTGGAAAAGGAGCAAACTCTGGAAACCTATTCTGCACAACTCCAAAAGCCCTGAAACTCCACAGAACATCATTTCGGAAAATATAAAAAATATCTGGCGAAAGAAACCCATGAGAGGGGCCATCGGTTGTCCTCGAGGGTGGGGGGGCGCGCCCCCTGCCTCGTGGGCCAGCCGACAGGCCCCCGGTGCCCACCTTCTCCTATATGAAGTGTTTTGACCTGGAAAAATCATAAGGAGGCTTTCAGGACCAGACGCCGCCGTCTCGAGGCGGAACCAAGGCGGAAACCAATCTAGGGCTCCGGCAGAGCTGTTCTGCCGGGGATACTTCCCTCCGAGAGGGGGAAATCGTCACCGCCGTCATCACCAACAACTCTCCCATCTTGGGGAGGGCTATCTTCATCAACATCTTCACCAGCATCATCTCCTCTCAAACCCTAGTTCATCTCTTGTATCCAATCTTTGTACCCAAACCTCAGATTGGTACCTGTGGGTTGCTAGTAGTGTTGATTACTCCTTGTAGTTGATGCTATTTGGTTTATTTGGTGGAAGATCATATGTTCAGATCCATTACGCATATTAATACCCCTCTAATCATGAACAATATTATGTCTTGTGAGTAGTTACTTTTGTTCCTGAGGACATGGGAGAAGTCTTGCTATTAGTAGTCATGTGAATTTGGTCTTCGTTCGATATTTTGATGAGATGTATGTTGTCTCTCCTCTAGTGGTGTCATGTGAACGTCGACTACATGACACTTCACCATTATTTGGGCCTAGAGGAAGGCATTGGTAAGTAATAAGTAGATGATGGGTTGCTAGAGTGACAGAAGCTTAAACCCTAGTTTATGCGTTGCTTCGTAAGGGGCTGATTTGGATCCATATGTTTTAGGCTATGGTTAGGTTTACCTTAATACTTCTTTTGTAGTTGCGGATGCTTGCATTAGAGGTTAATCATAAGTGGGAGGCTTGTCCAAGTAAGGGCAGCACCCAAGCACCGGTCCACCCACATACCAAATTATCAAAGTACCGAACGCGAATCAGATGATCGTGATGAAAACTAGCTTGACGATAATTCCCATGTGTCCTCGGGAGCGCTTTCTGTTATATAAGAGTTTGTCCAGGCTTGTACTTTGCTACAAAAAGGATTGGGCCACCTTGCTGCACCTTATTTACTTTTACCTTTTGTCACTTGCTACCAATTACCTTATCACAAAACTATCTGTTACCTATAATTTTAGTGCTTGCAGAAAATACCTTACTGAAAACTGCCTATCATTTCCTTCTGCTCCTCGTTGGTTTCGACACTCTTACTTATCGAAAGGACTACGATAGATCGTTGGTTTCGACACTCTTACTTATCGAAAGGACTACGATAGATCCCCTACAGTTGTGGGTCATCAAGACTCTTTTCTGGTGCCGTTGCCGGGGAGTGAAGCGCCTTTGGTAAGGAAAAATTTATATAGTGTGCTGAAATTTATTGTCACTTGTTACTATGGCTCAAAATCCTTCGAGGGGCTTGTTCGGGGTATCTTCACCCCGATCAGAAGAGCAAAGAGTTTCTCCTCAACCTACTGCACCTATTGAAAATGTTTGCTTTGAGATTCCTTCGGGTATGATAGAGAAACTGCTTGAAAATCCCTTTACAGGAGACGGAACACTGCATCCCGATTTACATCTAATCTATGTGGATGAAGTTTGTGGATTGTTTAAGCTTGTAGGTATGCCCGAGGATGTTATCAAGAAGAAGGTCTTCCCTTTATCTTTGAAGGAAGATGCATTGACATGGTTTAGGCTATGCGATGATATGGGATCATGGAACTATAATCGTCTGAAGTTGAAATTTCATCAGAAGTTCCACCCTATGCACCAGGTTCATCGTGATCGTAATTATATTTATAATTTCTGGCCTCACGAAGGAGAAAGCATCGCTCAAGCTTGGGGGAGGCTTAAGTCAATGTTATATTCATGCCCCAATCATGAACTCTCAAGAGAAATGATCATTCAAAATTTTTATGCTCGGCTTTCTCATAATAATCGCTCCATGCTCGATACTTCTTGCTCTGGTTCTTATATGATGAAGACTATTGACTTCAAATGGGATTTATTGGAAATAATTAAACTCTGAAGATTGGGATCTCGACGAAGGTACAGAGTCAGGTATGACCCCTAAGTTTGATTGTGTTAAAGCTTTTATGGATACCGATGTTTTTCGTGAGTTTAGCACTAAATATGGACTTGACTCTAAGATAGTAGCTTCTTTCTGTGAATCCTTTGCTACTCATGTTGATCTCCCCAAGGAGAAGTGGTTTAAATACCATCCCCCTATTGAAGTAAAAGTAGTTGAACCTATTAAAGTTGAAGAAAAGACTATCACTTATAATGTTGATCCTGTTATACCTACTGCTTATATTGAGAAACCACCTTTCCCTGTTAGGATAAAGGATCATGCTCAAGCTTCAACTGTAGTTCATAAGAGTAATATTAGAACACCTACACCCTCTAAGCAAATTAAATTTGAACCTAGTGTTGCTGTGGTTAAAGATCTTTTGGTAGAAGATTTAGATGGACATGTTATTTACCTCCAAGAAGAGTCTGCTAGAATAGCCAAACTCAATGCCAGGAATAAACATAAACCTGTTGTAGGCCTGCCTGTTATCTCTGTCAAGATAGGAGATCATTGTTATCATGGTTTTATGTGACGTAGGTGCTAGTGCGAGTATTATCCCTTTTGATTTGTATAACGAAATTATGCTTGATATTGCACCCGTTGAGTTAGAAGGGATAGATGTTACTATTAAGCTTGCTAATAGAGATACTATTTCACCAGTTGGGATTGTTAGAGATACTGAAGTCTTGTGTGGGAAGGTTAAATACCCTGCTGATTTTCTTGTTCTTAGTTCCCCACAAGATGCATTTTGTCACATTATATTTGGTAGACCCTTCTTGAATATTGTTAATGCCAAGATAGACTGTGTGAAAGATATTGTCACGGTTGGACTAGGGGATATGTCTCATGATTTTAACTTTGCTAAATTCCATAGACAACCCCTTGAAAAGGCACCACCCAGTAAGATGAAATTATTGGTCTTGCTTCTATTGTCGTGCCACCTAATGATCCTTTAGAACAATACTTGCTAGACCATGAAAATGATATGCTTATGAATGAGAGAAGGGAGATAGATGAAATATTCCTTACACAGGGACCCGTATTGAAAAACAACTTGCCTATTGAAATCCTAGGGGATCCTCCTCCACCCAAGGGTGATCCCGTGTTTGAACTTAAACCTTTGCCTGATAATCTTAAGTATGTTTATCTTGATGAAAAGAAGATATATCATGTTATTATTAGTGCTAACCTTTTAGAGCAGGAAGAAGAAAATTATTGAAAACTCTGAAGAAGCACCGAGATGCTATTGGATATACTCTGGATGATCTTAAGGGCATTAGTCCCACTATATGCCAACACAAGATAAAATTGGAAGAAAATGCTAAACCAGTTATTGATCATCAACGACGGTTAAATCCTAAGATGAAAGAAGTGGTAAGAAAGGAAATACTAAAGCTTCTAGAGGAAGGTATTATCTATCCAGTTGCTGATAGCCAGTGGGTAAGTCCTGTCCATTGTGTCCCTAAGAAAGGAGGTATGACTGTTGATGTCTACTACGCACCCTTCTTCTTGTAGACGTTGTTGGGCCTCCAAGTGCAGAGGTTTGTAGGACAGTAGCAAATTTCCCTCAAGTAGATGACCTAAGGTTTATCAATCCGTGGGAGGCGTAGGATGAAGATGGTCTCTCTCAAGAAACCCTGCAACCAAATAACAAAGAGTCTCTTGTGTCCCCAACACACCCAATACAATGGTAAATTGTATAGTGCACTAGTTCGGCGAAGAGATGGTGATACAAGTGCAATATGGATGGTAGATATAGGTTTTTGTAATAGGAAAATATAAAAACAACAAGGTAGCAAGTGGTAAAAGTGAGCATAAACGGTGTTGCAATGATAGTAGAGAAGGCCTAGGGTTCATACTTTCACCAGTGCAAGTTCTCTCAACAAGGATAACATAATTGGATCATATTACTAGCCCTCAACATGCAACAAAGAGTCACTCCAAAGTCACTAATAGCGGAGAACAAACGAAGAGATTATGGTAGGGTACGAAACCACCTCAAAGCTATTCTTTTTGATCGATCTATTCAAGAGTCCGTAGTAACGTTCAATCTATCATAGAGTTCGTACTAGAATAACACCTTAAGACACAAATCAATCAAAACCCTAATGTCACCTAGATACTCCATTGTCACCTCAAGTATCCGTGGGCATGATTATACGATATGCATCACACAATCTCAGAAACATCTATTCAACCAACACATAGAACTTTAAAGAGTGCCCCAAAGTTTCTACCGAAGAGTCAAGACGAAAACGTGTGCCAACCCCTATGCATAGATTCCCAAGGTCACGGAACCCACAAGTTGATCACCAAAACATACATCAAGTGGATCACATGATATCCCATTGTCACCACAGATAAACACGTGCAAGACATACATCAAGTGTTCTCAAATCCTTAAAGACTCAATCCGATAAGATAACTTCAAAGGGAAAACTCAATCCATTACAAGAGAGTAGAGGGGGAGAAGAAGATCCAACTAAAATAGCAAAGCTCGCGATACATCAAGATCGTACCCTCTCAAGAACATGAGAGAGAGAGAGATCAAAGACATAGCTACTGATACATACCCTCAGCCCCGAGGGTGGACTACTCCCTCCTCGTCATGGAGAGCGCCAGGATGATGAAGATAGCTACCGGAGAGGGATTCCCCCCTCCGCCAGGGTGCCAGAACGGCTGTAGATTGGTTTTTGGTGGCTACAGAGGCTTTCGGTGGCGGAACTCCCGATCTAGGTTTCTTTCTGGAGGTTTCAGTATTTATAGGAATTTTTGGAGTCGGGGCCAAGTAAAGGGGAGCTACGGGCCGTCCTCGTGATAGGGGGGCGCGCCCCCCTTCCCAGGGCGCGCCCTCCACCCTCGAGTGCAGCCCATGGCTCTCCTGGCCCACCTCTTTTGCTTCGGGGGCTTCTTTTGGTCCAGAAAAAATCATAAAAAATTGGCTCATCATTTGGACTCCGTTTGATATTCCTTTTCTGTAAAACCCTAAAACAGGAGAAAAACAGGAACTGGCACTGGGCTCTGGGTTAATAGGTTAGTCCCAAAAATTATATAAAAGTGTATAATAAAGCCCATAAGACATCCTAGAAGGATATTATAATAGCATGGAACAATAAAAAATTATAGATACGTTGGAGACGTATCAACTGTTGTCCCTAATGATAAAGATGAATTGATCCCACAAAAAATAGTTATAGGTTATAGGATGGTAATTGATTTCTGTAAGTTAAATAAAGCTACTAAGAAAGATCATTACCCCTTGTCATTCATTGATCAAATGCTAGAAAGGTTATCCAAACATACCCATTTCTGCTTTCTAGATGGTTATTCTGGTTTCTCTCAAATACCTGTGTCAAAAGGGGATCAAGAAAAGACCACTTTTATTTGTCCTTTCGGTACCTTTGCTTATAGACGTATGCCTTTTGGTTTATGTAATGCACCTGCTACCTTTCAAAGATGCATGATGGCTATATTCTCTGATTTTTGTGAAAAGATTGTTGAGGTTTTCATGGATGATTTCTCCGTTTATGGAACTTCTTTTGATGATTTCTTAAGCAACCTTGATCGAGTTTTGCAGAGATGTGAAGACACTAATCTTGTCTTGAATTGCGAGAAGTGCCACTTTATGGTTAATGAATGCATTGTCTTGGGACATAAAATTTCGGAAATAGGTATTGAAGTTGACAAAGCTAAAGTTGATGCTATTGAAAAGATGCCATGCCCTAAGGATATCAAAGGTATATGAAGTTTCCTTGGTCATGCCGAGTTTTATAGGAGGTTCATTAAGGACTTCTCCAAAATCTCCATGCCTCTGACTAATCTTTTACAGAAAGATATTCCTTTTGTCTTTGATGATGATTTTCTAGAAGCATTTGAAATACTTAAGAAAGCATTGATCTCTGCACCTATTGTCCAGCCTCCTGACTGGAATTTATCCTTTGAGATTATGTGCGATGCTAGTGATTATGCTGTAGGAGCTGTTCTAGGGCAAAGAGTTGATAAGAAATTGAATGTTATCCAGTATGCTAGTAAAACTCTAGATAGTGCCCAAAGAAATTATGCTACCACTGAGAAAGAATTTTTAGCAGTTGTGTTTGCTTGTGATAAGTTTAGACCTTATATCGTTGATTCTAAAGTAACTATTCACACTGATCATGCTGCTATCATATATCTTATGGAAAAGAAAGATGCTAAACCTAGACTTATTAGATGGGTTCTCTTGCTGCAAGAATTTGACTTGCATATTATTGATAGAAAGGGAGCTGAGAACCCCGTTGCAGATAACTTGTCTAGGTTAGAGAATATACTTGATGACCCACAACCTATTGATGATAGCTTTCCTAACGAACAATTAGCTGTCATAAGTACTTCTCGTACTGCTCAATGGTATGCTGATTATGCTAATTACATTGTTGCCAAGTTTATACCACCTAGCTTCACATACCAGCAAAAGAAAAAGTTCTTCTATGATTTGAGACATTACTTCTGGGATGACCCACATCTTTATAAAGAAGGAGTAGATGGTATTATTAGATGTTGTGTACCTGAGCATGAATAGGAAAAAATCCTACGCAAGTGCCACTCCGAAGCTTATGGAGGACACCATGCAGGAGATAGAACTGCACACAAGGTATTGCAATCCGGTTTTTATTGGCCTACTCTCTTCAAGGATGCCCGTAAGTTTGTCTTATCTTGTGACGAATGTCAAAGAATTGGTAATATTAGTAGATGTCAAGAAATGCTTATGAATTATTCACTTGTTATTGAACCATTTGATATTTGGGGCTTTGATTATATGGGACCTTTTCCTGCCTCTAATGGGTACACACATATTTTAGTTGCTGTTGATTACGTTACTAAGTGGGTAGAAGCTATTCCAACTAGTAGTGCTGATCATAACACCTCTATTAAGATTCTTAAAGAAGTTATTTTCCCGAGGTTTGGATTCCCTAGGTATCTAATGACTGATGGTGGTTCACACTTTATTCATGGTGCTTTCCGTAAGATGCTTTCTAAGTATGATGTCAACCATAGAATTGCATCACCCTATCACCCACAGACTAGTGGTCAAGTAGAACTTAGTAATAGGGAGTTGAAACTAATCTTGCAAAATACAGTTAATAGGTCTAGAAAGAATTGGTCCAAGAAACTTGATGATGCATTATGGGCCTATAGAACTGCGTACAAAAACCCTATGGGTATGTCTCCATATAAGATGGTATATGGAAAAGCTTGTCACTTACCTCTTGAGCTAGAACATAAGGCATACTGGGCTATTAAAGAGCTCAACTACGATTTCGAACTTGCCGGTGAGAAGAGGCTATTTGACATTAGCTGTCTCGATGAGTGGAGAACCCAGGCCTATGAGAATGCCAAACTGTTTAAAGAAAAAGTTAAAAGATGGCATGACAAAAGAATACAAAAGCGTGAGTTTAACGTAGGTGATTATGTCTTGCTATTCAACTCTCATTTAAGATTTTTTGCAGGAAAACTTCTCTCCAAGTGGGAAGGACCTTACATTATCGAGGAGGTCTATCGTTCCGATGCCATAAAAATCAACAACTTCGAATGCACAAATCCGAAGGTGGTGAATGGTCAAAGGATCAAACATTATATCTCAGGTAATCCTATAAATGTTGAAACTAATGTTATTGAAACCATAACCCCGGAGGAATACATAAGGGACACTTTCCAGAATGATTCAGTCTCCAAAAAGGAAGAGGTATGTGATACGGTAAGTAAACCGACTCCAAAACAGTCCTAAAGGCAATTTTTCTCCGTTTTGGAATATTTAGAAAAAATAGAAAAATAAAACGCAGTCTGTCGGGGGAAACTGTCCTCCCGCGAGCACCTATGGGACCGGAGCCCCTTCTACGTTGCGGTAAGGGAGCGGAGGGAGCACGGAGAGCAGATCGAGGAGCACACGCGGGCAGTTTACCCAGGTTCGGGCCGCGATGACGCGTAAAACCCTACTCCTGCTTTGATTGTATTTAGTTCTTGGGCTCGGGAGCTTGAAGATCTACAGTACCAGCTACACCGAGCAAGGGAGTGAGCGAGTTTCTGGGATCGAACCCCCTCTACGTTGTGCACGGGCCTCCTTTTATAGCTCAAAGGGGTCACCGACAGGTGTCAACGTAGAGGAGGGTAAAAACGTAAAATCGGTGGTAGTTGCAACAGTGTATGAACAGTGGTCTCCACCTAACTTTGACGGTGGGGGACAAGGGCATTGAATGCCCGTCGCCGTCGCCCCAAAAGCGCCCGTCCATGCATCTCCGTTCGCCACGGCGATAGCTTCGTCACCGCAGCTTGCCACCGTGTACCTCAGGCTGCACAGCCATCCGCCACGTGCCCCTGGAAGGGCCCCAGGGCGACGCGTGGCCAGATGAGCCGGAGCGCAGGCACACAACATAAGTTCCCCCGGCAAGCACCTTGCCGGGGTCGCAACCTTGCCGGGCCCGGAAGCTTGCCGCTCTCCGGGTCCTGTCGGGGCACATGATGTGCCGCGATATACCTTCTTGAAGCGCCGTTCTTTTGGCCTTCCTGGCAAGCTCCTCTTGCCAGGGCCTTGTGCTGGAATGATGACCTTGAGCCTGGTGCGGCCTTCCCGGCAAGCTCCTCTTGCCGGGGTCTTGTCTTCTAACTTGAATACTTTGTTCTTGAATGGCTTAAAAGGGGTCTGGAGCGGGCTTTGGCGTGCGCGTGGTGAGCCAGACCACGGGACGCTGCTACTGCCCGTGCACAAGTCGGGATACTAAGGTACCCCTACTTTAGTACACCGACAGGAGCCCCTGGGCCTGGGCCACACACGGTGCCGAGCGCTGTTGGGCCAGGCCCAGAACAGTGCACGGGCACACGCGGCCCATGGCGCGCCGTTTCCTACTCCAGATTCGCCGCATCCCTCCCTAACGGCACGCGTCGATCGCGGCGTCGTGGGAGAGATCGTGGCCTGTTTCTTTAATGGGGAAATGCGGAACGTCCCCCACTTCCCCCTTAAAAGCAGAGGAAGCAGGGGCAGTTTCCCCCATTGCCTTCATTGCGCCTTGAGTCCTCAGAAACCCCCGCCGCCCTCTGCCTCCCCTCAGGTTGACAGAGAGCCGAGCTCCACCCTTCCTCCGCCGTCCCCAGCATCCGCGGCGCCGTCGACCTCCCCCCCTCCCCCTTGCCGCCCCCGCCATGGCTCCGAAAAGCGACAAGGTGAAGAGCGACAAGGCGAAGAAGGAGAAGTCCGAGCAGGCGGCGAAGCTGGCGGCTATGCGGAGAAATATGGTGGTCTTCCCGCCGAGGCTCGGCCCGAGGGAGCTGCGGGACAAGTATTACTTGTTCTGGGCGAGGGAGACGAAGGATCATCCCCGCACCCAAGTCCTCCCTGCCGTGGCCGTCGACATGTTCCCGGGAGGTTACCACTTTTTCGCTGCATTCTTCTATTGCGGTCTCTGCCCTCCGTACTCGGAGTTCTTCTGTGATGTGATGAATACGTACGGCTTCTGTCTCTTAGATTTCACCCCAAATGCCGTTCTCACCTTGGCCGTTTTCGCACATCTGTGCGAAAACTATGTCGGAGTCCACCCAAATGCAGCTCTTTTCCGCCACTTCTTCACGCCTAGAGTAGAATCGGGATCCCCACTCTCCGGCGGCATCTCCTGGATCTTTAGGCTGAACAAGAAGGAGGCGTACTTGATTGGGGAGCTCCGCGGCAAATGGGAGGAGTGGAGGGCGGACTGGTGCTGGATTCTGGAAGATGAGCCCGATCAGTTTACCTTGCCGTGCCAGACTGCAATAGTGCGCGGCAAGGATTGGAGCGACTTGGCCCCGGAGGACGACAAGCTACAGATCGCCCTTACCAGGATTCTTCGTCTCCGGGCTGCCAATCTGACTGTGGGTGAAATTGGGGCTGACTTCCTCCGCCGCCGCATTGCCCCTCTGCAGGAAAGGAAGAGGCCCGCTTGGGAGTTCGGCAACGCGGCAGACCGCATGAGGCTGCGCCCCGGGTTGAACTATAACTTCACCGTCTTGGAGCTGAAGGGGATGGTTCGGGAGCTGTTCAAACACGACCCCAAGCACCCGGAGTGGTTCAAACCGTCGACCGGAGTAGTGCCTTTGTGCAATAACACCGCCCTCAGTGCCATCCGCGCGGCAATGCCTGAGTGCGACTCCCACGGGGTCGTCCCCACTTGGCTGATGCCTCCAGAGGAGACCGTGCATGCCTTCTTCGACAACCTGGTTGAAAAACCATGCAACGTCGAAGAGAGGAAGGGGCTCACCCGGGAGACCACCGCGCGAGATGTGGCGTACATTGCCTCCAGGATGGAGGAGGCCGCCGCGGCAGCAGCGACAGGTGAGTTTGGATACACTGTGGATGAAGCGGAGGCGGCGGACGCGGTGAGCCAGGCCGAGGAGGAGGAAATCCTCAAGCTGCTGAAGATCACGCCCGAGGAGTTTGCCGGGGAGCCTACCGGGGAGCTTGCCGGGATTGGCGAGGCTGCCGGGCAGGGTACTGAGTCCAGCGGGCCTGCCGAGGAGGAGGAGGAGGCCGAGTCCGGTGATTCCGTTGAAGACTCTGGCGGGTCTCTGAATCTTGACGACGACGCCTCCTCATCCTCGGAGAACTCTCCGCCACCACCAAGTCCTCCGGCACAGCAGAAGAAGCGCCTCCGCAAGGCAGCTGAGACGACGAGGCCACAGGCGCCCCGACAGCAACCGAAGCGCCGGGCGACGCACGCCACCACGACGAGCAAGGTCGTCAAGGAGGCGTCCCGTGCCCGAGCGACAAGCGGAGGGGGATCTTCCCGGAGTGGCTCTGGGGTTCCTTCTGCTCCTTGGTCCTCAGCGACGACCGGTGCTGGGTCTTCGCAGCCCGCAGCCGCGGAGCCCGCCAAGCGCCCGAGGGAGCCTTCTCCTCCAGCTCCTCGCGCTGGAGCGTGAGAGGCAGGGTTTGACTTCTCCGCCCTCAGCTCCAATGAAGAGGAGGAAGAGTAAGTACTTGCAATTTTCATTTCCTTTGATTTTGTCTTGATTTCTCTTGCTCGATTCTGATCTTGTTTTGGCTTCCAGGACCTTGACCCAGAGGATGGCGAAGAGGGCCAAGATCCCTGTGGTCGATCTCGAGGACGACGAGCCTGTCGCAGCGGCAGGTGGTGCGCCAGCGACAGACTTGCCGGACCAGCCTGCTGCTCCGGAGAGCAGCCCCCGGCGTAAGTCCGGTATTTATTTTTCTGCTTGATGGGCGCGCTCGAGTTTTTAATCCTTATTGATATCTTGTTGTCTTGTGCAGAAGTGGAGCCGCAGCCGCAGGAGCACCAGGAGGTCGCCCCCGACGAGCCGCTTGTTCCACCCTCCCCGCCAAGGATGAGCTCCCCGGCAAGGGACGGTGTTCCGCCAAGGATGGGTACTCCGCCAAGGGCGAGTACCCCGCCAAGGGCGAGCACCCCGCCAAGGGTGGACTCCCCGCCAAGGGAGGGCACCGGAGGCCCTCCGTCGGCGGGGGCTTCTTCTACGCCGCCAAGGGATAACTCCCCGGCGAGGGACCCCGTCATCGAGGAGGCCCGCACAGGTAAGCCCTTGTACTTTCTTCTTCTTGGATTCTTCTTTTTGGATATTTGCTTGACAAATCTTTCTTTTCTTTTTCTTCTGTTGTCAGACCCGCCCGCTCCGGAGCCGATGGAGACGGAAACCATCGCCGAGGAGGAGGTGCGCGGCGAGACTGGCGACGGCACCGCCGCGGAAGGAACGGCCGGCGCCGACGAGCCAGCCGCTGAGGAGACTGCCCCAACCGCCGACGCCGTGGCTGGGGAAGGGACCAGCGACCATACCGCTGGCCCGGAGGCCGCGGGAGCGCCGGACGCTGCACTGGCCACCGACCCCTCCGCCTCTGCACCTGGGGCGGGTGTCTATCTGGAGGCCGCCAACGGGGTCTTCATCCAAGTCCGGTGGGCGTCCTCGTCAAGGGCACCAGCGGAGGGGGAGACCTTCGACGGAGAAGTTCTCGCCTCCGCCGGGCTGAAGGTGGTCGACGCGCCCGGCTGCAGCGACGAGCCCGAAGAGGAGCAACTTCTGCGTCGACTCCTGGGTTTGTACCGGGCCAGGCAAGCCAAGCTAGAGTCTCGAGAGGCTTTGGCTGCCAAGGCCGGCGTTGATTTGGAGAAATGTGATGCGGAGCTCCGTGCCGCCAACCAGGCGGCCCTCCGAAACTTGGCGGAGGAGCGCGAAGAGCTTGCCGGAGCACACCAAGCATTCCTCCTCGAGAAGGCCGAGGTGGAGGAGCAGCAGCGTCTGGCCGCCGAGGAGCTGTCTCGGCGGGAAGGAGAGCTCAACCAGTGGAAGGTCGACCTCGACAGCCACGAGGACGTCCTCACCGCTCGTGAGCAGGCCATTGGCGGGGCTCTGCAGGAGGCGAAGGACGCCGCTGCTGCCGCAGAGACCGCCAAGAGGGATCTGGAGGCCAGGGTGGCGCACATGGAGTTGTACTTGAAGGCGAGTGAAGACAGGGTCGCCGCGCTCAACGTGGCGCGGGAGAAGGACGCCCACACCAACTCGGAGCTGCAAATCCGCCTCTCCGAGAAGGGCAAAGAGCTCACCGACGCCAGGGACTCCATCGCCGACTTGGAGATGAAGGTTTCCACCCTCACCGGTTCGCTCGACGCCGCCCGGGACCGCGAGACGAAGCTGAAGGACGATCTCCGTACCGAGAGGACCCTGCTGGAGAGCGCCGCCGTCTCGCAGAACCACTTCCAGCGGACGGTGGAGCAGTGGACCGAGGAGCTCGTCACCTCCGCCGCCAACATTGATATGGAGATGGTGGCGCTGAGGGCGGAGCACCTCGCGTATTCCCCCGACGAGAACCTCCCCCACAGCGCCAAGCTGAGCTTGTTCCTCAGAGGGGTGGCGCCGGCCCTTGCGCGGTTACGAGAGAAGATCCCCGTGCAGCTGGCTGACGAGGCGCGCCGGCTTTGCACGGGCACTATGGAGCGGGTGTTGACGAAGATCGTCTACCGCAACCCCGGGATCAACCTTGTCAACGTTCTCCGGACCCTGCCGCCCGAAGCTGACCAGGAGGCGCTGAAGGCCCAAGTCGCCCACATCGTCGCCAAGGTGGGCAAGATCCAGAGGATCGACGGAGACCGACGAGACTAGGCACCTTGCTTCCCTCGCCGCTGTCAATCAAGTCGTAGGCAGTAGTTGTTTTAGAACAGCGGCAAGTTATCTCTGTAATATATACTTTTGCTTTGGGTAATCAATCCAGTGTTATCTCCCTTGCTTTAGTCCCTTCACTTTGTATGCTTTCCGCCCTATGCTTCCGGGGAACTTGCCGGCAAAGGGACCTTTGCCGCGAGCGCTGAGTGCAGGACTCTTAGCAGCCTGCTAGCAAAGCCCTTGCCGGCAAGAAACCTTGCCGCAGCTAGTCGCAGCACACTTAGATCGCTGAGCGAACTAGAAAACGAAGTAAGGGCGCGACACTTGTCGCAGCTCACTTAAGCCGTTGAGCGTGCTCGAAACAAAGTAAGGGCGCGGCTAGCCATGGGTAGGTTCCTCCGCGCACAGGTTTTCCATACAAAGTGTGGTTGTTCAAGGAAGATAACGAAAAATTCAAAAATTTGAATGCTCAAACTTTGGTAACTTAGCTTTTATGGGTTGTTTGCTTCCCGGCAAGGCTTAGCTTCTCTTGAACAACACTTGGTCCATACTTCTATCTCCTCCCCCCCGGCAAACTTGTGCGCGAGGAACACTTCTTCTGCTTCAGAGAGAAAGGCAAAAGAGGAGGAAATACAAATATGGAGCCTTGCGGCTTGTTACTGCTTACCGGGGATGTGTGCTGCACAAAATGTCAGATGATACATGCAAGCAAGAAAGAAAGGCATGAAATGACAAATGGTGCGAAGCACAAAAGTTTTACTGATGCACGGGGTCTGCGCCCGGCTTTGTACAAAGGTTTACATGCAACAGCGGCAAGACTTGTACAAAAGGTGGTTGCCGGAGTTGCTCACCGGTATGCCTTCTTCGGTCTCAAGGCGGACAGCGCCGGGCCTTGTGACTTGTCTCACCCGATAAGGGCCTTCCCACTTCAGCGTCAACTTGTTGGAATTCTTGGCGGAGTGAACACGCCGAAGAACAAGGTCGCCTTCCTCAAGACTCCTGGCCTTGACCTTGCGGCTATGATAGCGACGCAAGGCTTGCTGGTATCGAGCAGCTCATACAGCAGCCTGGAGACGGTCCTCCTCGAGGAGCAATGCATCATCTTGCCGAAGTTGCTCTTGCTCGAGCTCGTCGTAAGCGAGTACTCGAGGAGACCCGTATACGAGTTCCGTGGGGAGAACCGCCTCTGCTCCATAGACAAGAGCAAAGGGTGTCTGTCCGGTGGCTCGATTTGGTGTCGTTCTGATCGACCAAAGAGCCGCCGGCAACTCTTCTATCCAGTTTCTTCCGCACTTGTGCAGCCTGTCGAAGGTTCTTGTCTTGAGTCCGCGCAGCACTTCAGCATTGGCCCTCTCTGCTTGACCATTGCTCCTTGGGTGAGCAACGGAAGCAAAGCAGACCTTGGCGCCAAGGTCTTGGACGTACTGCATGAAGGTGCGACTTGTGAACTGTGTGCCGTTGTCGGTGATGATCCTGTTAGGGATTCCGAAACGGCAAACAATTGACTTGAAGAACTTCACTGCTGACTGTGCTGTCACCTTTCTCACCGGTTCCACTTCTGGCCACTTTGTGAACTTGTCGATTGCAACGTACAAGTACTCAAAGCCCCCGACTGCGCGGGGAAAGGGGCCGAGGATATCGAGCCCCCAGACCGAGAAGGGCCAGGACAAAGGGATCGTCTAGAGAGCTTGAGCTGGCTGGTGAATCTGCTTTGCATGGAACTGGCTCGCTTCACACTTGGTTACTTGTGCAGTTGCATCTTGGAGGGCTTCTGGCCAAAAGAAACCTTGTCGGAACGCCTTCCCGGCAAGTGCTCTTGCGCCAATGTGGTGACCACATATGCCTCCGTGTATCTCTGCCAATAGCTTCTGTCCATCTTCCCGGGAAATGCACTTCAATCTGACACCATTAAGTCTTCTTCTGTACAGTTCATTTCCGACGAACTGATACATACTTGACTGCCTGGTAATCCTCTCTATCTCTTCTGGTTCTTCGGGAAGTTCTCCAGTCTAAAGAAAACGGACGATTTGCTGCGCCCATGCTGGAGCTTGAGGCTCGACAACAAGGACTAAAGGCATCAAGGCTGCTGCGGGAACCTCAGCTTCTACGACAAGAACCTGTGGCTCTGCCGGAGTTGAGTGTTCCCTGGCAAGCCTGCCGGGGCAAGGCTTGTCGGGAACGCCTGCTTCAACTGTACAGACCCTTGGGCCCGCAGGAGCAGACTGTTCCTCAGCATTTTGGTTGCTGATCCTGGGGATCTTGGCGGCGGTCTCTGGAAGATCCGCCAATAAGTAGTCACCGGAGATCAACTTCCTCTTCTTGCTTTGCCCAACTGATGGTGTAACGGATGGCTGAGTTAGCTTGAGCACGAAGATCCCTGGTTCCACAGGTAACTTCATTGCAGCACACTTTGAGAGGCCATCTGCGATATCATTCTGAGCTCTTGGAACGTGCTCCATCTGTAGGCCTTCAAAGTGTTCTTCAAGCTTCCTCACTTCATCGACATAAGCTTCCATCAGAGGGCTCTGGTAACTCTTGTTTACTTGTCGGACCACCAACTGCGAGTCCCCCCGCACAATCAACTTCTTGATCCCAAGTTCGGCCGCAATTCTGAGACCGGCAAGCAAACCTTCATACTCGGCAGTATTGTTTGTCGCTTGCTCCTTGGGAAAGTGCATTTGAACAACATACTTGAGGTGCTCTCCGGTGGGCGCTATAAGTAACACGCCAGTGCCGGCGCCTTGCAGCGAGAAGGCACCATCGAAGTACATTATCCACTCCTTGCTTGCTTCTTGGACGGGGATGTTTGTTTCTGGAACTTCTTCATCTGGTGTTGGAGTCCATTCTGCTATGAATTCTGCCAAAGCTCTGCTCTGGATAGTTGAGGTACTCTCAAACTTGAGACCAAAGCTTGACAGCTCCAGTGCCCACTCGATGATCCTGCCTGTTGCTTCCGGATTCTGCAATATCCTCTTCAACGGAAAGCGAGTGACCACTGTTATCTCGTGTGCTTGGAAGTAATGGCGCAGCTTTCTTGAGGCCATGAGGAGGCCGAAAAGCAACTTTTGCACCCCAGAGTATCTTGACCTAGCCCCCTGCAGGAGGGAACTTACAAAATAAACTGGGCGCTGCACCATCTTCTTTCGCACTTCTCCTTGTTCCTGCGCAGACTTGTCCTCGCCGGGGCCAGGGCTTGTCGGGGAAGCTCCCTGCTTGTCGCTGGATACGCTTGCCGGGGATGTGGGTTCCTCATCTGCCTCCCTCTCCGCTACTAACGCATCACTAACCACTTGATTGGTTGTCGCTAAGTACAGCAGCAACTTCTCTTGTGGCCTAGGTGCGACAAGTATCGGAGTGGAGGACAGGTATCCTTTCAAGTCCTGCAGCGCTGCCTCCGCTTCCGGAGTCCATTTCATAGGACCCGCCTTTTTCAATATTTTGAAGAAAGGCAGGGCGCGTTCTGCAGACTTTGAAATGAACCTGCTAAGGGCAGCCACACAACTAGCAAGTCTCCTTACGTCCTTGACGCGCTTCGGGGCTTCGATCTTCTCGATGGCTTTTATCTTGTCGGGATTGGCTTCAATCCCCCTTTGGGACACAAAGAACCCGAGAAGCTTGCCGGAGGGAACTCCGAAAACGCACTTCTCGGGGTTCAACTTGAGTTGTATCTTGCGCAGATTCTCAAAGGTTTCTTCCAGATCCTGGACTAGGGTAGTCTTGCTCTTGCTCTTGACCACTATGTCATCCATGTAGGCTTCTACATTCTTGTGTATCCGTGGCTCAAAAGCAGTGTGCATGTCACACCCCAAAAATATTTATTTGGAATTTTGAAAACTTTTCAAAATTCTAGCTAAGATTTAAAATTTTCTTGGAGGGTTCTGTTTGAAGGGTGGGCTTATTTTATTTAATGGTTTTGGAGGTTTTCAAAACTTTTCTCTCTAAAGAATCTTTGGTTTTTGGTTATTTATTTTCAAAGGCAAAAGTCCTTTCCACCTCTTCTAACACCATAAAACCTCTCCAAATATTTTCTGCCACTCCAAGATTCACCTCTCAAGTCATGCACACCTTCTGTGATATTATTCAACTCCTTCCCACTCCACAAAAATATTCTTTCTATATATTTTAAATTCCAAAGATGGAATTTGAAAGAATCATAGTTTCTTGACATTTACAAAGGAACTATATTTTCTATGATTCTTCTGCCTCCACCAAAATTATCCCTACATATATATGGTACCCTCAACCCATTTCTTCAAAAACCTTTGGTCCCACAGTTCAAAATTTTCAAATTAAATCCAATTCAAATTTGGTCCAGAAATCATATTTCTGCCCCAAACCATATCCAAACTTCACCAAAATGCTTGACCTTCTAGCAAACTCATTTTTGAGTAACCACACACCACCACAGAAAACCCCATGATCAACCAAGTTGTTTAGCACCACATAGCATTTCATCAAACACTTGGGGTGCAGACTGTTCATAACTGAATGAAATTCAGTTAACTGAATTTCTTCAGCCGACAGGGGCCGGCGATGCCGTGCACACCTCATCTTCCTCTCCCGCACGGCGTCGATGCCCGCTTTCATTGCCGACCGCTCCCCTGGCCCATCGCCAGCCTCTCCACTCCGGTGAGCTGGCTGCTGGCCGGTGCAGCCACCCCGGGCTTATCCACGGCGGAGCCGAGCGGATAGCCTCGGCCACCGGCCGCCATTCATTGCACCGCAGCTTCCCTAACTACCTCCCCGCCCACGCGTCACTCTCCTTCGCCCCTCCGCACAACGGACACACCGACCACGCCGCCCCGGGGCCCGTACGGCAGTCGCCGGAGCCGGCCACGCCGCCGCGCCCGTGCGGACAGCGCATCGCGGACGTGTCAAACGAGCGCGCGCCCGTCCAAACGGAAGCTCCGGGCGTACTCCACCGGCCTCGTAAATGCCCCGTCGCCCCAGACCACCGGCCAGAACCTACCCCGGCGAGCGAATTTACTCCGGCGATCTTCACCCGCTTCGGCTATCTTCGAACCGCCTATAAAAAGGGTCCCCGAGCCCCTCTAGTGCCAGCATTCGCCTACACCACCTCCCACACTTCCCCCTGACCACCCACCCGGCCCCGAGGGGGTCATCTTCTCCCTCTCCGGCCACCGCACCGCCGCCTCTGCTCTCAAGCCAAACCACGCACTCACACCACCAGAGACTCCCAAACTCCGCCGATCCTCCTCTTTTCCACCGCTATGACGAACCCCTAAACAAATTCCTTCCCCCGAGCCCTCTCCGACGAGCCGCAGTTTCACCAGAACCACCGTCCGCCGGCGACGAGCTCACCGCCGTTCAGGTGACCGCCGGTGGCCACCTCCACCACCCCTGGATGCGGAAGTCCCCGCTGGTCACTTTGCGACCAGCGCCGGGCCCTGAGACCCCGGCGATCGTCGCCGGCGATCGCCGCCGCTTCTCTGTACTCGCGCGCGAGCGCGTTCAAATTTTAAACCTGACGGGTGGCCCCCACCCGTCAGCTCTTTCTCTCTCTGTTTCCGTTTTAAGTGGAAGCGCACTCTGCGCTTTACGTCTTCTGCACTGGAAGACGCACTCGTATCCGAAGCGTTTTCTTTTAAAACAACTCAGGGACTTCTGTTTTACAGAAAAACCCCTGGTTTTGAAAAGCTAATAACTTTTAAAATATAAATCCAAATGAGTTGATTCTTTTTGCTAAAATTTTCTTTTCTGCTCTAGTTTATTTTAAGATTTATTTAAAAATATTTTGAGAACCTTTTCTGCTCTGTGTTGATTTTCTTATTCGAATTCAAATTTGAATTTTTCAGAAAAAGAAGAAGGAACTTTTGCTGGGATTTCTGAAGGGTTTTCTCCTGATTACTTTGGACAAGGCAAGCATTATTGAACTTGAGATATGATGTTGCTTCCTTGCATGGTTACATAGTATGGTAGTGCATCACATACGTTGCATGTTATATCACATGTGCATGCATGGTCATGTCATGTTTGTTTTACCTTGGCTTGCATGTCACACTAGCTTGTCTGGCATACAAGTGGTTACGTGAGGGCAGAGATGCTACTGCTGGTTGGGACATGCTAGTAGGCATGGTCCTTTGTTGACATAGTGGTGTCGTGTGGTACTGATATAGAACACTGGTGTTATTTTGACAATACCTCCTGAGTCTGCCTAGATCGAGTCTTGCTCTATACACCTAGCTGTACACCGTGCTGCCACGGGTCCTTCCGAAAGGAGGGTACGGCCTAGTAAGTTGATAACCCCTGTACGGGTGCACGCCACACAGATACTACGATGAAGGTTGTAGCCTGTCATCGGGTCAGGGGCATGGGTGTTTCCGGTTGTAGCCGAGAGGGGGGCACCCCTTGTAATCCGCGCGTTTAATAGTGATCCCATGCTTTTCGGAGGTTGTAGCCTCCCTGACTTAAGGTTTCTGGAGTGATGCTCTGGGTGAGTCCTGGCATCCGGTCGGTGCGTATGCGTCAGGCGTGTTTTCAACCCAAAGTCCGTATTCGGTATTAGTCAGTGCACGGTACTGTCTAAGGAAAGCCCATACGCGTGGGTAAAGAGTACACCCTCTGCAGAGTTATATCTATTCGAATAGCCGCGTCCACGGTCAAGGACTTAGTTGGGTGGGTCAAGTATTCGGTCCCGGTGTCAGTCTCTGGAGGAAAATAATATACTTGAGCATGTTATGGCTGCATAATGCTTTTGTCCCAATCAGTATTATCATGAATCTATTTGTGATGAATATTATGGACTAACCCGATGGTTTTATTGTTACTTTCAAGAGTGTCTCAGGGGCTGGCTAGACTACCCCGGACGCTCGCTTTTATTTTAAAGTCCTTTTGTGGCGTCCCTCGAGTGTCAGGCGGTTTATCACGCCACTACTCTTGTGGATACCCAACTGGCATTTCTCTTAAAGTCCTTTTGTGGCGTCCCTCGAGTGTCAGGCGGCTCATCACGCCACTACTCTTGTGGATACCCAACTGGCATTTCTCTTAAAGTCCATTTTGTGGCGTCCCTCGAGTGTCAGGCGGTTTATCACGCCACTACTCCTGTGGACACCCGACTGGCATTTCTCCTCAAGTCCTACTGTGATGTCACTTGACATCCGACCGGCATTCCTTTTATCTTTTATATTATTGAGACTAATATTTATCTTTGTGCTAACCATGTTTCAACATGCCAAGTCTTGTTAATTGTTGCATGCATGTAGTTTATCTACCATGGCATATGCTTCCAGTATACCATACTTTCATAATGTTTGCGAGTACATTCAAAGTACTCACTGGCTTGTCCCTGGCTATCTACTTGGCCAGACTTGGAGGAGGACGAGCTTTTGGAGGAGAATTGCGCTAGCGAGGCCGACGCTTAGAAGGTTCCCAGTCAGCACACCTGTGTCGTGGAGTCTATCACTTGTATCATCCGTCAAGCTTCCGCCACACCAATAAAATAGTCAAGCCTCACACTGACGCTTGACTCTATGCTAGTATATCAGTGTTGAGTTCCACTACCCACTGTCATATTCCGCCATCCTAGTGCGTTGAGTTGTTGTAATAAATTATTGAGTCACCCTGACTCAACCCTGTGTAATATTACTGTACTGGTTATCTATATCAAGGTTGTCCACTGGTTGTGCTTGGGAGCCAGTGTGACTTAAGGCTATTCTGTGATTTATTTCCCAGAAATGAGCCTGACAGACCTTGGTATCAGAGCCAGGCTGACTGTAGGAGCCCTAGGCACGATCGCTAGTCACCAAGTCAGTGCTAACATTTTTTCCAGCATGCATCTCGTGCATCGTAGCAAATTTTCCTTAGTCATCATACACTTATGACATGGCTACCTGGATTTTTGTCTACTGTTGTAGATGGCTGGTGGCAGCTGCCCATCGCAGGTTTTCGCCAACGAGCCTGCGGGATTTTCCCGCCTTCTCGCGAGCATCGCGAGGGACGCGATGGGGTCCCTCGGGCGTCCGGAGTACGTCGTTTACCCGGACAAGATCTCAGAGACCCTGACTATGTACCAGGCTTCGGTATATATTCGGGGTGGTGCGTCCGTGTCTTTCCGCAACTATCGCTTCATGGGGAGAGCCATGCCCACTGAGAGGCATGCTATCCAGATGGCCGCACGTGAGGCTATCGCACGTCTCAGGGACATCCTGTCCGTTATGCAAAACCGTCCCTATTACTACCTGCCTTGCCACGTTCCATATACTAGCCACTATGCTTTTTCCTGCACCATAGGGGAAAAGGATCTGGCTATTGAGCCACTTGTCCAGTATACCATGGCCTTGGAGTCAGCTTTCACCTCCCTGGTGGATGACTACCTCACTGCGCGGATGGACTTGTCTCGTGCGAGAATTATTCGCAGGAGCGAGTACCGCTCTCCTTCGCCTCGTGCTCCACGCACTTCCACTCCACCAAATACTTCTCTGGCTAGTCCCGCGGCTCAGCACTCGACCTCGACTGGCGATGCTAGCCGTCTGGTCGCACCCATTCCGACCAGAGCTTCCCCACTGACGAGCACGGTGCCACCTCCAGCAGGCGCGGCATCAACGACCACACGACTAGAGACGATCCTCGAGGAGGAGGAGGATGATGAGGAGGGCGAGGTCGCATCCTGGGTGCCTTGCCTGAGTCTCACTCTCAGCAGGACCTAGGATGAGCCGTGGGGACGAACGCAGTTTACTTCGCCAGATGACCACTTGAGAACACGGGTGTAATATATTTATTTCCTGTTCTGCCTCGCCTTTTGTACAATAGCGATGTTAGGACCACAGGTCGATGAGAGCGCGGAGAGTGCGCTAGTGGGAATAAAATGATCTTGTATGATACAGTTTCCGCATGTATCCTGTATAATTAAATCCTGCTTGTATAATTAAATCACTTGTGTAATATATCTAGCTGCCTTGTCTTACCTTGTCCTGGGGGGAAAAGAATTATTTGGGAATTTATTTTCTGCTATTTGATTATTTTCCTTTGTGTTATGCAAATACCCCAGAAAGAAAATGCATCGTCCCTGGACCCGTTCTATGCCAACTCCGCCTGGGAACAACTCTGGACAGATGGGAAATAATTTCACTCAAGGGCAGACAAGTCAGCAAAGCAGTGAATCAGCGTTCTCACAAGTATGTCGCCTATATGAGCAGAGTCAGCAACAGCATCAGGAGATGATGCAGCATTTGATCAACATGGGAAATCACCATGAACAACAACAACCCAGGTCCAAACTGTCTGAGTTACAAAAGACCCGCCCGACGGTCTTTACTCACACTGACAAGCCACTAGAGGCAGACGACTGGCTTCGAGACATGGAAAGAAAATTGGTCATTGCCCAGTGTACTGACCAGGAAAAGGTGCTGTACACACCGCACTATTTTTCTGGAACGGCTGCTTCATGGTGGGAAAACTTATGTCACACCCACCCTGACGGAGCAAATATGACATGGGCACAATTCAAGGAGAATTTCCGAGGAGCGCATATCCCAAATAGCATTATGAAATTAAAGAAGAGGGAATTTGAGGATCTCAAGCAGCGGGGCTCCACAGTATCCCAATACCTGGATCAGTTTACTCAGTTGGCCCGGTACGCCAACGACGAGTATATGACAGAGAATAAAAAGATGGAGAAATTTCTCGACGGACTTATTTCGTCGCTAAAATGCCAGCTGATGGTTCATACCTTTCCAGACTTTAAGACACTTGTGGATAAGGCTATTATTCTGGAAAATGAACATCGCAATATGGATGAGGCTCGCAAGCGTCGCATGAACCAGTCAGGACAGGTCCGCAACAACAGGCCCAGGAATGATGTTCAAAAGCCAGTATTCACCCGACCAACGAATACAGCTCCACCACAGAACCGCAGTGCATTCCACAATAGGACCAAGGATACAAATTTTTATCCTGGAGTCACCTGTTACTCCTGTGGAGAAGCGGGGCATTATGCTAAACAGTGCCCAAAACAAGGAAACAACCCTCCCAAAGCCAACAACAACAACAATGGCCGTGGTGCGACCAACGCTCCGCGACGCAACAACTTCAACCCCAATAACAACCACAAGCAAGGGCATATCAACCACGTGACTTTTGAGGAAGCTCAGAACGCACCGGATATCGTGTTTGGTACGTTCCCCGCCAACTCAGTAGATGCTACAATTTTATTTGATTCCGGAGCTTCCCACTCTTGCATTTCTAAAAGATTTGCCTCGAAGAATCAGTTTCCCTTTTTGCCGTTACAAAATTCCATGGTTATTCAGTCCCCGGGATCAAAGCAAAATACTCAATGGTACTGCAAGGATGTGAACATCGAAATTGAAGGAATGGGATTCCTAGCCAACCTTATCATACTGGACGCAGTTGATTTGGACATTATTCTGGGAATGGATTGGTTAACCACAAACAAAGGTTTCATAGACTGCTATAACCGTACGGTAACCCTTACCAATTGCCAAGGAAAGACAGTAAAAGTGGGTACAAGGAAGATTGCCACATCCCAAGGGAAATTGAATCAAGTGGATACGGTGGAATTAAGTAAGGTTCCTGTAGTCTGTGAGTATCCTGACGTATTTCCTGAAGAGTTACCAGGAATGCCTCCGGACCGCGAAATTGAGTTTGTTATTGAACTAGCACCCGGAACGACACCCATATACAAGAAGCCGTACCGTATGGCCCCAACGGAATTGGCAGAATTAAAGAAACAAATTAAGGAGTTGATGGAGAAAGGTTACGTACGACCCAGCTCGTCACCCTGGGGGTCGCCAGTTCTATTCGCCAAGAAGAGGGATGGTACCCTACGGCTATGTATTGATTACAGGGCACTTAATATGGTCACTATCAAGAATAAATATCCACCGCCTAGAATCAACGATTTGTTTGAACAGCTAGCAGAAGCTAAAGTCTTCTCGAAGATAGACCTAAGATCGGGATATCATCAGCTAAAGATTCGGACGACAGACATACCTAAGACGGCGTTTACTACCAGATATGGATTATATGAGTTCACAGTAATGCCGTTCGGTTTAACCAATGCCCCGGCATATTTTGTGCATCTCATGAACAAGGTTTTTATGAAATATCTAGATAAATTTGTGGTGGTATTTATCGATGACATACTCATTTACTCCAAGACACCCGAAGAACATGAGCAGCATCTTCGGATAGTACTGGAAGAGTTAAGGAAACATCAACTATACGCCAAATTCAGCAAATGTGAATTTTGGTTGAGAGAAGTTGGTTTCCTTGGGCACGTATTGACCCAAGATGGAATCGCTGTGGACCCAGGAAAAGTAAAGGATGTGTTGGAATGGAAGCAGCCCACAAACGTGACGGAAGTCAGAAGTTTTCTCGGTTTAGCGGGCTATTATCGAAGGTTTATTGAAGGATTCTCCACTATAGCCAGACCCATGACCCAGTTACTCAAGAAAGACAAGAAGTTTGAATGGACTGAAGCTTGTGAAAAGAGTTTTCAGGAGTTGAAAAAGAGGCTAACAACATCACCAGTTCTGGTTGTGCCCGATGTGCACAAAATTTTTGATATATATTGTGACGCATCCGGAAAAGGCCTTGGATGTGTGTTAATGCAGGAAGGAAAAGTGGTGGCTTACACCTCAAGACAGCTACGGCGACATGAAGAAAATTACCCCACTCATGATCTGGAACTTGCTGCAGTAATACACGCACTCAAAGAGTGGCGACATTATCTTCTGGGGAACCGATGTGAAATATACACGGACCACAAAAGTCTTAAGTATATTTTCACGCAGCTGGAATTAAATTTGAGACAACGACGTTGGCTTGAACTAATTAATGATTATGATATAGGAATTCACTATCACCCTGGTAAAGCCAATGTTGTGGCAGATGCCCTCAGCAGGAATCCATACGCCGGAAATGGCAGTGTACAACTCTCGCAACATGTTCTCAGCCAGGAATTTGCCAAGCTCAACATGACCCTAGTCACGGAGGGGACCATCTCCCAGTTGGAAATAAAACCAACATTAGAGGACCAGATCAGAGAAGCCCAAAAGGGGCACCCAAGTATTGAAGGGATCAGAAAAAAAATGAAACTGGGCCGGGCGCCCGAATTTATTGAAGACGACCAAGGAGTTATTTGGTTTGGACAGAGATTATGCGTACCAAACATTGAAGATTTAAAACAACAAATAATGGCAGAAGCGCACACCACTCCATATTCCATTCATCCAGGAGGGACCAAAATGTATAAGGATCTACAGGAGCGATTCTGGTGGCACGGGATGAAAAGGGATATAGCCATATATGTGGCATGTTGTGATACCTGCCAACGTGTGAAAGCGGAACACCAGAGACCAGCCGGGTTGTTACAACCAATTAAGGTGCCTGAATGGAAATGGGATAGAATTGGAATGGATTTTGTTGTCGGTTTGCCAAGGTCACGCCATGGGAATGATGCTATCTGGGTAATAACAGATTCGCTAACCAAGGTAGCACATTTCATTCCGGTAAAAACCACCTACTCAACACAGAGGCTAGCCAGGCTATACCTATCCAGGATTGTCTGTCTACACGGGGTACCCAAAATAATTGTATCTGACAGAGGCACCCAGTTTGTCTCGAGATTTTGGGAACATCTACAGCAAGCCTTAGGCACGCAACTAGCTTTCAGCACAGCATACCACCCGCAGACCGGAGGACAGACAGAGCGGGTAAATCAAATATTAGAAGACATGTTGAGAGCTTGCGTGCTTACCTACGGAGTCAGTTGGGAGGATAGTTTGCCCTATGCAGAATTCTCCTACAACAACAGTTATCAAGCTAGCCTGAAAATGGCACCGTTCGAAGCATTATACGGACGACGATGCCGGACCCCATTAAATTGGTCTGAAACCGGAGACAGCCGAATTTTTGGACCAGAAATGCTAATAGAGGCAGAAACCAAAGTAAAGCTTATTCAGGACCGACTAAGGGCAGCTCAAAGCCGACAGAAGAGTTATTATGATCAAAAACACCGCCAGGTCCACTTTGAACCCAATGACTACGTATATCTTAGAGTATCTCCGACAAGGGGGCTACAAAGATTTAAGGTCAAGGGGAAATTAGCGCCAAGATTTATTGGACCGTTTAAAGTAATCGCAAGAAGGGGCAAGGTTGCCTATCAACTGGAATTACCAGCAGAGTTATCAGATGTTCACGACGTGTTCCATGTGTCTCAACTGAGGAAGTGTATTAGCAACACGGAAAAACAAGTGCAGCACCAAGAATTAGACCTTCAACCCGATCTTACCTATCGGGAACGTCCTGTAAGAATTTTGGAGGAGTCTGAACGGAGAACCCGACAGAACGTAATAAAATTTTGCAAAGTCCAATGGAGCAATCACACCGAGGAAGAGGCAACCTGGGAAAGAGAAGATCATTTAAGGACTGAGTATCCGTACCTGTTTGAGGGACAGCTGGAATCTCGGGGACGAGATTTTTCTTAAGGGGGTAGGTGCTGTCACACCCCAAAAATATTTATTTGGAATTTTGAAAACTTTTCAAAATTCTAGCTAAGATTTAAAATTTTCTTGGAGGGTTCTGTTTGAAGGGTGGGCTTATTTTATTTAATGGTTTTGGAGGTTTTCAAAACTTTTCTCTCTAAAGAATCTTTGGTTTTTGGTTATTTATTTTCAAAGGCAAAAGTCCTTTCCACCTCTTCTAACACCATAAAACCTCTCCAAATATTTTCTGCCACTCCAAGATTCACCTCTCAAGTCATGCACACCTTCTGTGATATTATTCAACTCCTTCCCACTCCACAAAAATATTATTTCTATATATTTTAAATTCCAAAGATGGAATTTGAAAGAATCATAGTTTCTTGACATTTACAAAGGAACTATATTTTCTATGATTCTTCTGCCTCCACCAAAATTATCCCTACATATATATGGTACCCTCAACCCATTTCTTCAAAAACCTTTGGTCCCACAGTTCAAAATTTTCAAATTAAATCCAATTCAAATTTGGTCCAGAAATCATATTTCTGCCCCAAACCATTTCCAAACTTCACCAAAATGCTTGACCTTCTAGCAAACTCATTTTTGAGTAACCACACACCACCACAGAAAACCCCATGATCAACCAAGTTGTTTAGCACCACATAGCATTTCATCAAACACTTGGGGTGCAGACTGTTCATAACTGAATGAAATTCAGTTAACTGAATTTCTTCAGCCGACAGGGGCCGGCGATGCCGTGCACACCTCATCTTCCTCTCCCGCACGGCGTCGATGCCCGCTTTCATTGCCGACCGCTCCCCTGGCCCATCGCCAGCCTCTCCACTCCGGTGAGCTGGCTGCTGGCCGGTGCAGCCACCCCGGGCTTATCCACGGCGGAGCCGAGCGGATAGCCTCGACCACCGGCCGCCATTCATTGCACCGCAGCTTCCCTAACTACCTCCCCGCCCACGCGTCACTCTCCTTCGCCCCTCCGCACAACGGACACACCGACCACGCCGCCCCGGGGCCCGTACGGCAGTCGCCGGAGCCGGCCACGCCACCGCGCCCGTGCGGACAGCGCATCGCGGACGTGTCAAACGAGCGCGCGCCCGTCCAAACGGAAGCTCCGGGCGTACTCCACCGGCCTCGTAAATGCCCCGTCGCCCCAGACCACCGGCCAGAACCTACCCCGGCGAGCGAATTTACTCCGGCGATCTTCACCCGCTTCGGCTATCTTCGAACCGCCTATAAAAAGGGTCCCCGAGCCCCTCTAGTGCCAGCATTCGCCTACACCACCTCCCACACTTCCCCCTGACCACCCACCCGGCCCCGAGGGGGTCATCTTCTCCCTCTCCGGCCACCGCACCGCCGCCTCTGCTCTCAAGCCAAACCACGCACTCACACCACCAGAGACTCCCAAACTCCGCCGATCCTCCTCTTTTCCACCGCTATGACGAACCCCTAAACAAATTCCTTCCCCCGAGCCCTCTCCGACGAGCCGCAGTTTCACCAGAACCACCGTCCGCCGGCGACGAGCTCACCGCCGTTCAGGTGACCGCCGGTGGCCACCTCCACCACCCCTGGATGCGGAAGTCCCCGCTGGTCACTTTGCGACCAGCGCCGGGCCCTGAGACCCCGGCGATCGTCGCCGGCGATCGCCGCCGCTTCTCTGTACTCGCGCGCGAGCGCGTTCAAATTTTAAACCTGACGGGTGGCCCCCACCCGTCAGCTCTTTCTCTCTCTGTTTCCGTTTTAAGTGGAAGCGCACTCTGCGCTTTACGTCTTCTGCACTGGAAGACGCACTCGTATCCGAAGCGTTTTCTTTTAAAACAACTCAGGGACTTCTGTTTTACAGAAAAACCCCTGGTTTTGAAAAGCTAATAACTTTTAAAATATAAATCCAAATGAGTTGATTCTTTTTGCTAAAATTTTCTTTTCTGCTCTAGTTTATTTTAAGATTTATTTAAAAATATTTTGAGAACCTTTTCTGTTCTGTGTTGATTTTCTTATTCGAATTCAAATTTGAATTTTTCAGAAAAAGAAGAAGGAACTTTTGCTGGGATTTCTGAAGGGTTTTCTCCTGATTACTTTGGACAAGGCAAGCATTATTGAACTTGAGATATGATGTTGCTTCCTTGCATGGTTACATAGTATGGTAGTGCATCACATACGTTGCATGTTATATCACATGTGCATGCATGGTCATGTCATGTTTGTTTTACCTTGGCTTGCATGTCACACTAGCTTGTCTGGCATACAAGTGGTTACGTGAGGGCAGAGATGCTACTGCTGGTTGGGACATGCTAGTAGGCATGGTCCTTTGTTGACATAGTGGTGTCGTGTGGTACTGATATAGAACACTGGTGTTATTTTGACAATACCTCCTGAGTCTGCCTAGATCGAGTCTTGCTCTATACACCTAGCTGTACACCGTGCTGCCACGGGTCCTTCCGAAAGGAGGGTACGGCCTAGTAAGTTGATAACCCCTGTACGGGTGCACGCCACACAGATACTACGATGAAGGTTGTAGCCTGTCATCGGGTCAGGGGCATGGGTGTTTCCGGTTGTAGCCGAGAGGGGGGCACCCCTTGTAATCCGCGCGTTTAATAGTGATCCCATGCTTTTCGGAGGTTGTAGCCTCCCTGACTTAAGGTTTCTGGAGTGATGCTCTGGGTGAGTCCTGGCATCCGGTCGGTGCGTATGCGTCAGGCGTGTTTTCAACCCAAAGTCCGTATTCGGTATTAGTCAGTGCACGGTACTGTCTAAGGAAAGCCCATACGCGTGGGTAAAGAGTACACCCTCTGCAGAGTTATATCTATTCGAATAGCCGCGTCCACGGTCAAGGACTTAGTTGGGTGGGTCAAGTATTCGGTCCCGGTGTCAGTCTCTGGAGGAAAATAATATACTTGAGCATGTTATGGCTGCATAATGCTTTTGTCCCAATCAGTATTATCATGAATCTATTTGTGATGAATATTATGGACTAACCCGATGGTTTTATTGTTACTTTCAAGAGTGTCTCAGGGGCTGGCTAGACTACCCCGGACGCTCACTTTTATTTTAAAGTCCTTTTGTGGCGTCCCTCGAGTGTCAGGCGGTTTATCACGCCACTACTCTTGTGGATACCCAACTGGCATTTCTCTTAAAGTCCTTTTGTGGCGTCCCTCGAGTGTCAGGCGGCTCATCACGCCACTACTCTTGTGGATACCCAACTGGCATTTCTCTTAAAGTCCATTTTGTGGCGTCCCTCGAGTGTCAGGCGGTTTATCACGCCACTACTCCTGTGGACACCCGACTGGCATTTCTCCTCAAGTCCTACTGTGATGTCACTTGACATCCGACCGGCATTCCTTTTATCTTTTATATTATTGAGACTAATATTTATCTTTGTGCTAACCATGTTTCAACATGCCAAGTCTTGTTAATTGTTGCATGCATGTAGTTTATCTACCATGGCATATGCTTCCAGTATACCATACTTTCATAATGTTTGCGAGTACATTCAAAGTACTCACTGGCTTGTCCCTGGCTATCTACTTGGCCAGACTTGGAGGAGGACGAGCTTTTGGAGGAGAATTGCGCTAGCGAGGCCGACGCTTAGAAGGTTCCCAGTCAGCACACCTGTGTCGTGGAGTCTATCACTTGTATCATCCGTCAAGCTTCCGCCACACCAATAAAATAGTCAAGCCTCACACTGACGCTTGACTCTATGCTAGTATATCAGTGTTGAGTTCCACTACCCACTGTCATATTCCGCCATCCTAGTGCGTTGAGTTGTTGTAATAAATTATTGAGTCACCCTGACTCAACCCTGTGTAATATTACTGTACTGGTTATCTATATCAAGGTTGTCCACTGGTTGTGCTTGGGAGCCAGTGTGACTTAAGGCTATTCTGTGATTTATTTCCCAGAAATGAGCCTGACAGTGCACCACCCTTGCAAACGTTGAGCCCGCATTCTTCAATCCAAAGGGCATGCGTATAAAGCAATATGTGCCACATGGAGTAATGAACGCGGTCTTCTCTTCATCTTCCTTGGCCATGAATATCTGGTGGTAACCTGAGTATGCATCGAGAAATGAAAGCAACTCACATCCGGCGGTGGAGTCAACAATCTGGTCAATGTGCGGCAAGGGAAATGGATCCTTACGACAAGCTTTATTCACATCAGTGAAGTCTATACAAAGTCTCCACTTCCCATTAGCCTTGCGCACGACAACTGGATTGGCTAACCACGTGGGATGAAGTACACCTCTAACCAGGCCTGCTGCTTCCAACTTCTTGATTTCTTCAGCTATAAACTCTTGGCGCTCCACAGCTTGCTTCCTGACCTTCTGCTTGACGGGCCGCGTGTGAGGACAAACAGCAAGCTTGTGCTCAATTACCTTCCTGGGAACGCCGGGGATGTCAGACGGTTGCCACGCGAACACGTCGACATTCACCCGCAGGAAGGCAACGAGCGCGCTTTCCTATTTAGGGTCGAGCGTAGCACTGATGGTGAAGGTACCACCAGTGCCGTCCTCCTTGGCGGACACCTTCTTGGTTGTCGGTGGAGCTGCCATTCCTTTCTTGCACTTGCCGGTGGAGCTCGATGGTGCGTCCTCGACGGCAGCGCAGCACTCCGAAGAGGTGCGTTTGCCGGAGTGGGCCCCAGAGCTCTTGCCGGACATGGTCTTGGTCTCCCCCCCGGGAGCTTCAGCGGCAAGTGTTTTGCTGTCTGCCGCGGCTGCTGCATCCCGGTAGATCTTGTCGGCGCAGATAAGCGCATCCTTCTTGTCGCCGGGGACAGAGATGACGCTTATTGGCCCCGGCATCTTGAGCATGTTGTACGCGTAGTGGGAAGCTGCCATGAACTTGGCGAGCGCAGGACGGCCAAGTATCCCATTGTATGGCAATGGGATATCGGCAACGTCGAACGTGATCCTCTCCGTCCTGAAGTTGAGCTCTCCACCAAAGGTCACTGGCAGCGTGATCTTCCCCTTCGGCTTGCTCCTTCCCGGGTTGATTCCTTGGAACGTCCCGGTTTCCTCGAGCTCGCTGTCGGGGATCTGTAGTTTCTTGATCACAGCGGAGGAGATCAAGTTGAGGCCGGCCCCGCCGTCAACCAACATCTTGGTGACCTTGAGGTTGCGGATAGTTGGTGAAACCAACATCGGCAAACACCCGACCGCAGTTGTGCGGTCAGGGTGGTCCTCAAGGTTGAAGATGATGGGCGTGCCGGACCATTTCAGCAGCCTGCGCGATTCGACGGGTGGCTCAGCTGCATTCACTTCCCGCACCCACTGCTTGAGTTGGCGGTGGGAAGTGTGCAGAGAGGCACCTCCATCGACGCACAGGACTTCTGTGGCCTTCTGGAACTCCTGCTCGCTGTTGTCTCCTTCATCCATATCCTCATCGTCGTCTTCGTCTTCATCCTTGTCGCGGCCCCGGGGAGGTCTGTCTCCTTGCCGCTGCTTGGCCTTGCCGCGGCGTCCTCCCCGGCCATTGAACGGCCGCTTCTTGCTTGGCTCGCCTCCGCCTCCTTGGGCCTTCTCCTTGTCGCGACGCTCGTACTCAGCTTTCTGCTGTTCTACGAGGTACTCTACTCTCGTGCAGTTCTGGAGATCGTGGCCCTTGGTGCGGTGGATCTTGCAGTACTGCTTGTCGGAGCCGTCCTGCTTGTCGGCTGCCGCTACAGGGGCGGGCTCCTTGCCGGAGCCACCAGCCTGTGTCTTCTTGGCGGCAGCCTCCTTGCCGGACTGCTCGACAACCAGTACCTCCTTGTTCTTCTTCTTCTTGTTCCGCCGCCGGCCTTTCCTTGCCGGGGCGGCATCCTCGCTGTCACTTCCTCCTGCGCCGGTATCCTCTCCGGGGAGTCTCCTCCCCTCTTCAGCGCGTGCACATTTGTCAGCCAGAGCGTAAAGCTCGCTGACGTCCCGGATCTTGGTCATGGCCATCTCCTCCCTCATCCGGCGGTTACGCACGTTCTGTTGGAACGCGCTGATAACCGCGACAGGGTGGACATCGAGGATATTGTGCTGAACGCAGCTGAACCTTTGGATGTATTTGCGCAGGGACTCTCCCTCCTTCTGGGCAAGGATGTGGAGATCGCTTTCCTGGCCGTGAGGTTTGTGGCCGCCCGTGAAGGCGCCGACAAACTGGTGGCACAAATCCGCCCATGAAGAGATGGAGTTCTCCGGCAAGTGCATAAGCCAAGAGCTGACGTTCGGCTTAAGCACAAGCGGGAAGTAGTTGGCTAGGATCTTCTCGTCGCGTCCCCCGGCAGCCTGCACCGCTATGGTGTAGATGCTGAGGAACTCCGAGGGATGGGTCTTGCCGTCGTACTTCTCGGGTACGTCGGGCTTAAAGTTCTTCATGCTGGGCCACTGGACTTGCCGCAGCTCTCGGGTGAACGCAGGGCAGCCTGCCGCGTACGGCAGGTCGCCTGGTTCACCGGGCGCGTGCATGTCGACAGCGGTCCCAGCGCGCTGATCAGATTGTCTTCGAGCTTCTCGTCGACGCTCGATGCGGGTTCGAGCGTCCTCTTGTCGCCTGTCGTCGAGGACTTGGCGCTGATCACGGCGAGCCCGTGGATCCGACGATGCCGTGGAGTCGTCATCGACGTTGATCCGGCGGGGCGGCGATTTCTGCTTCCGCGGCGGGGAGTGCACGGTAGTTGCACCCCCGGCGGTCTTGTCTCCATCGGCCTTCGCTTGGTCAACTTGCCGCGGGCGTGATGTTGCCGGTTGCTGCGACGTGTCGCTGTTGGCGAAGGCGATGAGGCTCTGGATCGTAGCCCTCCAGTCTTCGGCCTTGTCTGCCGCTGGAGGGAAATCGAGGAGCAGCTGAGCCCTGGCCAGGGCTTCTGCTGGAGAGGAGGGAAACGGTGGCGAACGGTGCGAGGAGCGAGATATGCTCGGACTTCTAACGGGGTTAGAAGGAGCAGGGTCTCGCCTCGGCGACCGCGCCTTGCTCGTACCAGCACGCTGGCCTTGAGCGTCCCGCGACCCACCGGTTTGGGTTTGTCCCAGCAGACGGATGGCACCGTGGGTACCGCGTCGCTGCTGGCCCGGCACCTCCTGAGAGGGACGGGGTGCGTGCACGGACACCGAGGCTTTGGAGTTCGCCCGGTCGTCCGTCTTGTCCTTGGACTTGGTGGCGCCGTGAGTTTCCCCACCGGTGTCCACCCTTCCGCCAGCGTCTCCTCCACCAACCGTCGGTTCTGGTGGCGGTGGGATCGACGCGGACGGGCCTCTGACCTCCGAAGGTTTCTTCTTCGGAGGCATGTTGACGTAGCCGATGAAGTTGACGAAGTTGGAGAGGTTGATGAAGAGTGCGCCCGCGTGAGCGCCGGATCAGGTTCGCACAACCTCGACGCACCCCTACCTGGCGCGCCAAAGATGTCGGGGGAAACTGTCCTCCCGCGAGTACCTATGGGACCGGAGCCCCTTCTATGTTGCGGTAAGGGAGCGGAGGGAGCACGGAGAGCAGATCGAGGAGCACACGCGGGCAGTTTACCCAGGTTCGGGCCGCGATGACGCGTAAAACCCTACTCCTGCTTTGATTGTATTTAGTTCTTGGGCTCGGGAGCTTGAAGATCTACAGTACCAGCTACACCGAGCAAGGGAGTGAGCGAGTTTCTGGGATCGAACCCCCTCTACGTTGTGCACGGGCCTCCTTTTATAGCTCAAAGGGGTCGCCGACAGGTGTCAACGTAGAGGAGGGTAAAAACGTAAAATCGGTGGTAGTTGCAACAGTGTATGAACAGTGGTCTCCACCTAACTTTGACGGTGGGGGACAAGGGCATTGAATGCCCGTCACCGTCGCCCCAAAAGCGCCCGTCCATGCGTCTCCGTTCGCCACGGCGATAGCTTCGTCACCGCAGCTTGCCACCGTGTACCTCAGGCTGCACAGCCATCCGCCACGTGCCCCTGGAAGGGCCTCAGGGCGACGCGTGGCCAGATGAGCTGGAGCGCAGGCACACAGCATAAGTTCCCCCGGCAAGCACCTTGCCGGGGTCGCAACCTTGCCGGGCCCGGAAGCTTGCCGCTCTCCGGGTCCTGTCGGGGCACATGATGTGCCGCGATATACCTTCTTGAAGCGCCGTTCTTTTGGCCTTCCTGGCAAGCTCCTCTTGCCAGGGCCTTGTGCTGGAATGATGACCTTGAGCCTGGTGCGGCCTTCCCGGCAAGCTCCTCTTGCCGGGGTCTTGTCTTCTAACTTGAATACTTTGTTCTTGAATGGCTTAAAAGGGGTCTGGAGCGGGCTTTGGCGTGCGCGTGGTGAGCCAGACCACGGGACGCTGCTACTGCCCGTGCACAAGTCGGGATACTAAGGTAACCCTACTTTAGTACACCGACACAGTCCGGAAGAGACACGAGGCGTCATCGAGGGTGGAGGGCACGCCCCCTTCCCAGGGTGCGCCCCCTGCCTCGTGGGCACCCCGTGTGTCCCCGGACTTCGTTTTCTTGTGGGTTACTGTAACGCCCCAAAAATTTAGCAATGTTTTATTGAATAAATTTTTTGCCAGTAAATTAAAAATTTTGACCTTAGTAAAAACTTCCCAGCTAATATTGGTTTCTCTTCGGCATCCTTTAAAAACTTTGCTCATATCAACAGGATTAATAATATATTGGTCTCCATAATTTACTTCTCTCTATATATAGTTAAACCTAATTTTAAGGCCTCTTTTGAATTGCAACCTCTGGATAAATTTATTTATAAATTCAACCAAAATTTGGAGATGCCTAGTAATGCTACTAGATCACTTTTATGCTAGAATATAAGTATTTCAGCTAATATTTTGAGTTCCACAACATGTTTGCCAATCTGGTTCAGTAGGCCATATTGCACTGCAACCCCTTTATATATTCCTGCAATGCTTCCACCAAAATTATGGGATGTTCATAACAGTATGTTAACCATCTTTATGCAAAAACCCATCTTGGTCCTTTGGAAATTTTGAGTGAAACAACCTCTTTTCCATTCTGGTTCAGTTTGGTGATTTGCACTGCAACCCTAGTCTATTTTGCCCCAATGCCTTTGAGCTTCCTCATGCTTGTAGTTCATCTTGCAAAACCCCTAAGTCTAGAAGAGTGGGCCTATTGGGATAGTTTTGGTCCATGGAACAGTGCTCTGCATTTTCTGTCCAGAATTGAAATCTTGCAAAACTTGCTCTAACAAGTTCTTGCTTTTGATGAACTAACCTCCCCACCTTCTTACTCATCTAAGGAGACATCCATCTAGAAAATTTGGCCACCCCAAGAGCTTGCTAGATGCCCCTGGCATTTTGTCAAACACTCTGAGTGCATGGCCATATTTGGCTTAGCTTCTGGTTCATTTTATGAACTTGATCTCCTGCCTAAACCAGCATGTCTCACAGTTTTGTCATAGCCTATAACCCCACCCTCCCGACCCCCTTGCAGTTTGGAACTCTTTAGCATGCCTTGGCATAGCGCCGAGCACGTTGCGGGCATGCTCTGGGCCCGCCCAGAGCGCGCGTTTTGCACGTGCGTGCGCTCGGGCCGCCGCGTCGCGCCCCTGGCCCCAACCCACTCCCAGAGCCGCGCCCAGCCTTATCCACACTCGAGGAAACGCCAAGCCGCCCCTGGGTCGCCACAGCGCCGCCGTCAGAGCGCTTTTGGCGGCACGCCGGCGAGCACAGTGGCTCTCTGCCACGGTCGGCACCGCCCAAGCCACGCGCGCTCGCCAGCTGCCCCCTTGAAGTAGTGCGAGCTCATCCGCAGGCCGTCCGCTAGCTTTCGTCGCCGCCACGTCCCCCTGCTACAACAGAACGGCGGTCGCCGGCGAGCTTATCCACTGCCGCCGCTGAACCGCCATAGCTCGCCTATTTAAAGGCGCCCGAGCCTCTCCGCAGCATCATACCCCCCCTAGGCACCTCGCAGAGCAGCCCCGTGGCAGCCAATCGCCCCGGGAAGCTTCCTTCTCCATCTTCGGCGAGCACAGCCGCCGCCTCTGCCCCGAGCAATCCGGCGCCACCAGGGCTTCCCTCGCCCGTCCAGCACCACCATCGCCTTCCCCTCGACCCTGCGAAGCCACCCGTCACCTCAGACTCGCTCGGGAGCCACTGCATCGCAAAGCCCCAAACTCACCCAAAGCTCCCTCCGCCGTAGAGCTCGCCGCCGGCAACTCCCTCCGTCCCCTCCGACCAGTCAACTACCGGAAGGATCGCCTAGGAGTCGCGGATCCATTCCCGCACTCGGTGTCCCTCGAGAGGCCTTCGTTCGCCGCCGACAATCGCCGGAGTCCCGCCTCCGTTCGGGCAGAGGAAAGAGGAGGGGGGAAAACGACCGGTCAAACCTGACCAGTGCCCCCCTGGACCTATTGTCAGTGACCCAGCCTCGCACCCACGCGCGCATAAGTGGAGGCGCATTTACCGAAGTACGTATTCCCTGGCCCGAAGACGTAATTCCCAACCGAATCATTTTCTTTTCTGTTTTAATTTAAAAATCAGGATTTGACCAAAACTTTGACTGGCTTTAACTTTTAAACTACGGCTCCAAATGATTTGATTCTTTTTCTGTTGTTTCCTAAATATTGTCTAGTTTATTTTCATATTTATATGAGAATTTTCCAGACAACATTTTGGGGATGTTCCAAGTCTATGTATTGATTTCCTTTTAATTCTTTTAGGATTTTTGAAGAGGGAGAAAGCTTCCAAAATTCTTGGGATGCTTTTCTCCTCCCATCTACTTGAAGGCAAGCATCTTGAACCCCTTTTTGACACATGTTGTGTGTGGCTATAACCCAAGAACTCCATGGGCAGGACAAAGTGGAGCATCGTTATTTCATGGGGAAATCATACTCTTGCATATCAGCATGTGGTGAACAATTTCTTTCTTCAGTCATATTTGTGTCATTGGTGACAGCCACCCCTCCTCATGCCACATATGCCTGGTGATAGTTCGGATGGAGTCCGAAAGAAGGATGTGGTTCGGGAACCGACCACGTGACTGACATCTCGTTATGACGAGGATGTGCAGCGAGGCAGCATGTAGCATGAAGGGTGTGACCCTGTCCGGGAACTGTGAGAGCTTTGTGACATTAGCCGTGCAGAGCATATATATAAACCTCCTGAGTCGACCATAGATCGAGTCTTGCTCCAGTAACCCCCATACTTGCTTCGTACTACCACGTGTCCCTGCTACAGGTAGGGTGTGGTTCAGTAAATTTGTCGACCCCTGCTCTATCACACATCATACAGAGAGGCCACGGTGGAAGATACCGGCTGCATCCGGTAGGCAGGCCACCTGGTCCGGGGGCATGGGTGTTTCGGTTGTAGCCGAAGGGGATAGCTTCCCCAGTTTTTCGCGCGCGTTATAAATTGTGGTGATCCCATGCTAGTCGAGGTTGTAGCCTCCCCACTTAGAGTTTGGCTTAACTAGTGTCGTGGGTGATTCCAGGCACCGGTAAGTTAAGCTGGTGTGTGCAGTCAGGTGTGTTCTCAAATTAAAAGACCGTGGACGGAATTAGTCCAGAGGGGCTATAGAGAATTCGTCATCCGTGGGTAAAGGGTACACCCTCTGTAGAGATATAAAACCTGTTCGAATAGCCGTGTCCATGGTTAAGGACTACAGTCTGGGATGGGTCGAGTGTCGGTCTTCGGAGGAGAAAGCTATTAATTAAGAACATTATTTATGACCTGTGACAGGTAGTGATTGTGATTTATCCTTATTATGGACTAACCATTCATACTACTTGAAACAGTGAGTATCCGCAGGATGGTTCTACCTCACGGATATTCCCTGTTATTTCTTTTTTCTTTTTTTACAAGCCCTTTATGTGATGTTGCTCAGACGTCCGACTGTGGCATTCTTTTTATTTATAAGCCCTTTCTGTGATGTCGCTCAGACGTCCGACTGTGGCATTCTTTTTATTTATAAGCCCTTTCTGTGATGTCGCTCAGACGTCCGACTGTGGCATTCTTTTTTACTTATAAGCCCTTTATGTGATGTCGCTCAGACGTCCGACTATGGCATTCTTTTTATTTATAAGCCCTTTATGTGATGTCGCTCAGACGTCCGACTGTGGCATTCTTGTCCTTTATTTTCCTTTTCTTATGAGCCCTTTCTGTGGTGTCGCTCAGACGCCCGACTGTGGCATGCCTGTTATTTGTTTCATTACTACTTTCTGATTGCATATACCCCTTTTTCTCGAACGTCCTACTTAAAATTATATCCTATCGCATCATTATTATCATAGTGATCATAAATCATCTTTGCGCATGTTTATGTCTCACCCATGTTCTTAATGTTTGCGAGTACATTCAAAGTACTCACTGGCTTGTCCCTGGCTATTGTCTTGGCCAGATTCCTTGCGTGGGAAGGAATGACGTGAAGCTACCCCAGAGCTTACACTATTGGGATAGCAGCCCCGCGAAGATAGGAGTTATCTCGGTCAGCTGTTCCCATGGGAAATGGAGTCCCACGAGCGCCGACGTGCCTCAACCGCTTCCGCCATCATCTACCAGAAAACCCGTGTTGTACTTATAGGCCAGAATGGTCTTGTACTACATATCTGTACCTTTGCTTGGAATTTTCTGTATCAAGAGGTGCCTCATCAGCTAACAGTAATCCTGGGGTTGATGAGCACAAGGTCCGAATTTCGGGAATTTTAATACCCCGAAATCCCGGTCCTAACAGTTACTCCTTTTGGTTGGTAACAATTCATTATATATACTCCCTAAGGTTTTGACCTCTGTATCACGCAAAAATCCTCAGTTTTTGTTTCGAGCTGTTTCTGTCGCAGATAAGATCAAGATGTCTTCTCATGAGTCTGATGGAGAAAGTCGGGTGTCTCATCCGACACTTAACCCAAGAGCAAACAGCGATGTTAACCACTTTGGTCCATTAACGGAGGAAGAGATGGAGGCTGACTTGAAGAGGATAGATGCAATGGAGGAAGATCAAGAAGTTACTTCTCGATTTCAAGCTGGATTCACAATGGGGGGATTACAGAGCTTAGCTATTCCAAACTTAGTCCTCCCTACCAATGTGAGGTTTCTTTCTTATGAAAATATGAAAAAGAGTGTTACTTGTTCTCCCGCAGCTATGCAACATCCTTGGGTGAAAGGAGCTTTAGCCGTCACAGGCAAGCTCCGCAAGGAAATTATGGACCTTAAGTAGCAAGTTAACAAGCTCGAGGAGGAGAATCATATCCTGAGGGGTATCATCGCCAAGAATATTACATCACCACCCCCGAAGAAAGAGACATAATCATATGGGTATAGGCACTCCCCTTGGCAACTGCCAAGCTTGGGGGAGTGACCCCAGTATCGTATCACCATCACTCCTATCTTTACTATTTTACTTAGTTCGATCCTTTTGGAAGTATCTTGATCTATTAGAATAAATTTAGCATGATCTAGTTGTGAGCTTTTGCTTTGTGAGCTTTACCCTTTGTAATCGAGTCCGTGAGCTATATAATAAATATTAGTGTTGAGTCAAGGGCTTGATTTCCTCTCTTGGGTCATGATAAAAATAAAGAAAACATAAAGAGTATCAAAGAGATCATATCGATCTTATGGGAAGTAATGACTTCACATACAAGAGTATGATAAATAAAAGTTGTTGGGAGGTGACAAACATAGTTTTGGTCATCGTTGCAATTAATAGGAAGTAATAAAAGAGGAGAGGCTTCACATACAAATATACTATCTTGGACATCTTTTATGATTGTGAGCACTCATTAAAGTATGACATGCTAAAGAGTTGATGTTGGACAAGGAAGACAACATAATGGGATATGTCTTCTTATATCCGAAATAAAGTATATTGTCATGGATCATCCAACATGTTGAGCTTGCCTTTCTCCCTCATGCTAGCCAAAACTCCTCGCACTAAGTAGAGATACTACTTGTTCTTCCATATATCCTTAAACCCAGTTTTGCCATGAGAGTCCACCATACCTACCTATGGATTGCGAAAGATCCTTCCAAGTAAGTTGTCATGTTGCAAATTCGCTAAAATATGTATGATTTATTATTGTGGGAGAAATTAGCTTTATACGATCTTGTGATATGGAAGTAATAAAAGCGACGGACTACATAATAAAGGTCCTTATCACAAGTGGCAATATAAAGCGAAGTTCTTCTATGCTAAGACTTTGTGCATCCAACCATAAAAACACATGACAACCTCTGCTTCCCTCTGCGAAGGGCCTATCTTTTATTCTTGTCTTATAAGTGTCAAGGTGAAATCCACCATTCATTTTTACATATTATCCTTTGGCAAGCACATTGTGTTGGAAAGATCCTGACATATATACCCACTTGGATGTAAGTTTTCATGATCTATTACTGTTGACATTACCCTTGAAGTAAACGGTTGGGAGGCAACACCATAAGCCCCTATCTTTCTCTGTGTCCGATTAAAACTCCGTAAACATAAGTATTGCGTGAGTGTGAGCAATTGTGAAAGACTATATGATAGTTGAGTATGTAGGCTTGCTGAAAAGCTTTTATATTGACTCTTTCCGATGTTACGATAAATTGCAATTGCTTCAATGACCGAGACCAAAGTTTGTTAGTTTCCAATGAAGTTTATGATGCATACTTGATATTGTGGATGAATTGTTACTTTAGCATAAGAATCATATGAATATATTTATATAAGTTGCTATTATGAAAATGATCATGATGCCCTCATGTCCGTATTCTGTTTTTATCGACACCTCTATGTCTAAACATGTGGACATATTCTTCGATATCGGCTTTCGCTTGAGGACAAGCGAGGTCTAAGCTTGGGGGAGTTGATACATCCATTTTGCATCATGCTTATAAGTTGATTCTTATTGCATTATGGTCTGTTCATACATGTTTTGTCACAATACTTATGCCATTTCTCTCTTATTTTGCAAGGTTTACATGAAGAGGGAGAATGCCGGCAGCTGGAATTCTGGGCTGGAAAAGGAGCAAACTCTGGAAACCTATTCTGCACAACTCCAAAAGCCCTGAAACTCCACAGAACATCGTTTCGGAAAATATAAAAAATATCTGGCGAAAGAATCCCACGAGAGGGGCACCGGCTGTCCTCGAGGGTGGGGGGCACGCCCCCTGCCTCGTGGGCCAGCCGGTAGGCCCCCGGTGCCCATCTTCTCCTATATGAAGTGTTTTGACCTGGAAAAAATCATAAGGAGGCTTTCAAGACCAGACGCCACCGTCTCGAGGTGGAACCGAGGCAGAAACCAATCTAGGGCTCCGGTAGAGCTGTTCTGCCGGGGATACTTCCCTCTGGGAGGGGGAAATTCTTGGGGATCGTAGCAGAAATCAAAAAATTTCTACGCATCACCAAGATCAATCTATGGAGTTATCTAGCAACAAGGGAGAGGGGAGTGCATCTACATACCCTTGTAGATCGCTAAGCGGAAGCGTTACAAGAACGCGGATGAAGGAGTCATACTCATAGCGATTCAGATCGCGGTTGATTCCGATCTAAGCGCCGAACAACGGCGCGTCCACGATCAACACACGTGCAGCCCGGTGACGTCTCCCACGCCTTGATCCAGCAAGGGGAGAAGGAGAGGTTGGGGAAGACTCCATCCAGCAGCAGCACGACGACGTGGTGGTGCTGGAGGAGCGCTAGACTCCAGCAGGGCTTCGCCAAGCACTACGAGAGACGAGGAGGGAGAGAGGAAGGGCTGCGCCAAGAGAGAGATCAAATCATATGTTGGGCAGCCCCCATACCTCAAGTATATATAGGGGGAGGGGAGGGGCTGCGCCCCCTCTAGGGTTCCCTCCCTAGGGGGGCGGCAGCCCTAGATGCCATCTAGGGTGGCGGCCAAAGGGGAGAGGGAGAGGGGGCGCACCAGGATGGGCCCTAGGGCCCATCTGCCCTAGGGTTTGCCCCTCCCCTCGTGGAGGCGCCTTGGGCCTTGGTGGGAGGCGCCCCAGCCCACCTAGGGGCTGGTCCCTTCCCACTATTGGCCCACGTAGGCCTACGGGGCTGGTGGCCCCTCCCGGTGGACCCCCGGACCCTTCCGGTGATCCCTGTACATTACCGGTGATGCCCGGAACACTTCCGGTGGCCAAATCCTCACTTCCTATATATCAATCTTTACCTCCGGACCATTCCGGAACTCCTCGTGACGTCCGAGATCTCATCCGGGACTCCGAACAACATTCGGTAACCGCGTACATACTTTCCCTATAACCCTAGCGTCATTGAACCTTAAGTGTGTAGACCCTACGGGCTCGGGAGTCATGCAGACATGGCCGAGACAACTCTCCGGTCAATAACCAACAGCAGGATCTGGATACCCATGTTGGCTCCGACATGCTCTAGGATGATCTCATCGGATGAACCACGATGTCAAGGATTCAATCAATCATGTATACAATTCCCTTTGTCTACCAGTATAGTACTTGCCCGAGATTCGATCGTCGGTATCCCGATACCTTGTTCAATCTCGTTATCGGCAAGTCTCTTTACTTGTTCCGTAACACATCATCCCGTGATAAACTCCTTGATCACATTGTGCACATTATGATGATGTCCTACCGAGTGGGCCCAGAGATACCTCTCCGTCACACGGAGTGACAAATCCCAATCTCAATTCGTGCCAACCCAACAAACACTTTCGGAGATACCCGTAGTGCACCTTTATAGACACCCAGTTACGTTGTGATGTTTGGTACACCCAAAGCATTCCTACGGTATCTGGGAGTTGCAAAATCTCATGGTCTAAGGAAAAGATACTTGACATTTAGAAAAGCTTTAGCATACGAACTACACGATCTTGTGCTAGGCTTATCAATTGGGTCTTGTCCATCACATCATTCTCCTAATGATGTGATCCCATTGTCAACGACATCCAATGTCCATGGTCAGGAAACCGCAACCATCTATTGATCAACGAGCCAGTCAACTAGAGGCTCACTAGGGACATGGTTTTTATCTATGTATCCACTCATGTATCTGAGTTTCCTATCAATACAATTCTAGCATGGATAATAAACAATTATCAGGAACAAGGAAATATAATAATAACCAATTTATTATTGCCTCTACGGCATATTTCCAACAGTCTCCCACTTGCACTAGAGTCAATAATCTAGTTCACATCGCCATGTGATTAACACTCACATGTCACATCGCCATGTGACTAACATCCAAAGAGTTTACTAGAGTCAATAATCTAGTTCACATCACTATGTGATTAACACTCAATGAGTTCTGGGTTTGATCATGTTATGCTTGTGAGAGAGGTTGTAGTCAACGGGTCTGCAACATTCAGATCCCTATGTATTTCGCAAAACTTTATGTCATATCGTAGATGCTGCTACCACGTTCCACTTGGAGCTATTCCAAATTGTTGCTCCATTATACGTATCCGGTATCTCTACTCAGAGCTATCCGGATAGGTGTTAAGCTTGCATCAACGTAACTCTTTACGTCGAACTCTTTATCACCTCCATAACCGAGAAACATTTCCTTATTCCTCTAAGGATAATTTTAACCACTATCTAGTGATCCACTCCTGGATCGCCTTTGTACCCTCTTGCCAGACATGTGGCAAGGCACACATCAGGTGCGGTACTCAACATGGCATATCGTATAGAGCCTATGACAAAAGCATAGGGGATGACCTTCGTCCTTCCTCTTTCTTCTGCCGCGGTCAAGCATTGAGTCTTACTCAACTTCACACCTTACAACTCAGGTTAGAACTCCTTCTTTGACTGATCTATTTTGAACTCCTCCAAAATCATGTCAAAGGTGTGTGTTCTTTTGAAAGTATCATCAGGCGTCTTGATCTATCTCTATAGATCTTGATGCCCAATATGTAAGCAGCTTTATCCAGGTCTTCCTTCAAAAAACTCTTTTCAAACAACCCTTTATGCTTTCTAGAAATTCTACATCATTTTGGATCAACAATATGTCATTCAAATATACTTATCAAAAATGTTGCAGTGCTCCCACTCACTTTATTGTAAATACAAGTTTCTAACAAACTTTGTATAAACCCAAAAACTTTGATCACTCCATCAAAGCGTATATTCCGACTTCGAGATGCTTGCTCTAGTCCATGGAAGGATCGCTGGAGCTGGCATACCTTTTAGCATCCTTAGGATCGACAAAACCTTTCTGATTGTATCACATACAACCTTTCCTTATGAAAACTGGTAAGGAAACTTGTTTTGACATCCATCTGCTAGATTTCATAAATGCAGCTAATGCTAATATGATTCCGACGGACTTAAGCATCGCTACGAGTGAGAAAATCTCATCGTAGTCAACTCCTTGAACTTGTGAAAAACTCTTCGCCACAAGTTGAGCTTCATAGACGGTGACATTACCGTCCACGTCCGTCTTCTTCTTAAAGATCCATTTATCTCAATGGCTTGCCGATCATCGGGCAAGTCCACCAAAGTCCATACTTTGTTTTGATACATGGATCCTATCCCAGATTTCTCGGCTTCTAACCATTTGTCGGAATACGGGCCCACCATCGCTTCTCCATAGTTCGTAGGTTCATTGTTGTCCAACAACATGACCTCTAAGACAGGATCACCGTACCACTCAGGAGTAGTACATATCCTTGTCGACCTACGAGGTTCGATAGCAGCTTGATCCGAAGCTTCATCATCACTATCATTAGTTTCCTCTTCAACAGTCGTAGGTTCCACAGAAACATCTTTCTGTGTAGCACTACTCTCCGGTTGAAGTGAGGGTTCGACAACCTCATCAAGTTCTATCTTCCTCCCACTCAATTCTTTCGAGAGAAACTCCTTCTCGAGAAAGGACCCGTTCTTAGCGACAAACATTTTTGCCCTTGGATCTGAGATAGAAGGTATACCCAACTGTTACCTTTGGGTATCCTATGAAGATGTATTTGTCCGCTTTGGGTTCGAGCTTTTTCCGGCTGAAGCCATAAGCATCGCAGCCCCAAACATTAAGAAACGACAACTTTGGTTTCTTGCCAAACCATAGTTCATATGGCGTCGTCTCAACGGACTTAGATGGTGCCCTATCTAAAGTGAATGCAGTTGTCTCTAATGCATAGCCTCAAAATAATAGCGGTAGATCGGTAAGAGACATCATAGATCGCACCATATCTCATAAAGTTCGATTACGACGTCCGGACACACCATTACGCTGTGGTGTTCCAAGTGGCTTCAACTGCGAAACAATTCCACAATGTCTTAACTGATTGCCAAACTCATAACTCAGAAAATCTCCCCTTGATCAGATCATAGGAACATGATCTTCTTGTTATGATGATTCTTAACTTCACTCTGAAATTGCTTGAACTTTTCAAACGTTTCAGACTTTTGTTTCATTAAGTAAATATACCCATATCTACTCAAATCATCAGTGAAGATGAGAAAATAACGATATCCACCACACACCTTAATTCTCATTGGATCACACACATCAGCATGTATGATTTCCAACAAGTAACTTGCCCGTTTCATTGTACCTGAAAACGGGATCTTAGTCATCCTGCCCATGAGGCATGGCTCGCATGTGTCAAGCGATTCAAAATCAAGTGACTCCAAACATCCACCAGCATGGAGTTTCTTCATGCATTTTATGCCAAAATGACCTAAGCGCAGTGCCACAAGAAAGTAGTACTATCATTGTTAACTCTACATCTTTTGGCGTTAATATTATTATCATGTGTATTACCATGATCGAGATTAAATAAACCATTGGGTGCATGACCATAAAGGTATTATTCATGTAAACTGAATAACCATTATTCTTTAACTTAAATGAATAACCGTATTGCAATGAACATGATCTAATCATATTCATGCTCAATGTAGACACCTGATAACATTTATCTAGGTTCAACACTAATCCCGAAGGTAGAGGGAGCGTACGATGGTGATCTTATCAACCTTGGAAACACTTCCAACACACATCGTCACCTCGCCCTTAGCTAGTCTCCGTTCAGTCCGTAACTTTTTCTTCAAGTCACTAATAATAGCAACTAAACCGGTATCCAATACCCAGGTACTACAAGGAGTACTAGTAAGGTACACATCAATAACACGTATATCAAATATACTTTGTTGAAGTTGCCAGCTTTCTTATCTACCATGTATTTGGGGTAGTCCCGCTACCATGTGACCGTTCCCCTTACAATAGAAGCACTTAGTCTCGAGGTTTGGGTTCAACCTTGGGTTCCTTCATTAGAGCGACAACTGGTTTGCCATTCATGAAGTTTCCCTTCTAGCTCTTTCCCCTTTTGAAACCAGTGGTCTTGTTAAACCATCAACACTTGATGCTCCTTCTTGATTTCTACTTTTGCGGTCTTAAGCACCGCTAATAGCTCCGGGATCATCTCCATCCTTTGCATGTCATAGTTCATCACGAAGTTCTAGTAGCTTGGTGATAGTGTCTAGAGAATTCTGTCAACCACTATCTCATCTGGAAGATTAACTCCCACTTGGTTCAAGTGATTTTAGCACCCAGACATTCTGAGCACATGCTCACTAGTTGAGCTATTCTCCTCCATCTTGTTGGCAAAAGAACTTGTCAGAGGTCTCATACCTCTCAACACGGGCATGAGCCTGAAATCCCAATTTTAGCTCTTGGAACATCTCATATGTCTTATGGCGTTCAAAACGTCATTGGAATCCCGATTCTAAGCCGTAAAGTATGGTACACTAAACTATCAAGTAGTCATCAGGACGTGTCTGTCAGGTGTTCACAACATCCACAGACGACGTTGTAGGGGTTTGCACATCGAGCGGTGCATCAAAGACGTAAGCCTTCTATGTAGCAGTGAGGACACTCCTCGGACTACGGACCCAGTCCGCATCATTGCTTACAATATCTTTCAACTTAGTCTTTCTCTAGGATCATATTAAACAGGGAGCTACAACGCAAGCTATTGGTCTACAACATAATTTGCGAAAACAACTTGGACTATTGTTCATGGCAATTAAGTTCATCTAATCAAATTATTTAATGAACTCCCACTTAGATAGACATCCCTGTAGTCATCTAAGTGATGCATGATCCGAATCGACTAGGCCATGTTCGATCATCACGTGAGACAGACTAGTCATCAACGGTGAACATCTTTATGTTGATCGTATCTTCTATACGACTCATGTCTGACCTTTCGGTCTTCCGTGTTTTGAGGCCACATCTGTACATGCTAGGCTCGTCAAGTGAACCCTAAGTGCATTGCGTGTGTAAATCTGGCTTACACCTGTTGTATGCGAACGGTAGAGCCTATCACACCCGATCATCACGTGGTGCTTCGGAACAACGAACCTTAGCAACGGTGCACAGTTAGGGGGAACACAATTCTTGAAATTTTAGTGAGAGATCATCTTATTTACTACCGTCGTTCTAAGCAAATAAGATGTAAAACATGATAAACATCACATGCAATCAAATAGTGACATGATATGGCCAATATCATTTTGCTCCTTTTGATCTTCATCTTCGGGGCTCTATGATCATCATCGTCACCGGCATGACACCATGATCTCCATCATCATGATCTCCATCATCGTGTCTTCATGAAGTCGTCTCTCCAAACATTACTTCTACTACTATGGCTAACGGTTAGCAATAAAGTAAAGTAATTACATGGCGTTTTCAGTGACACGCATGTCATACAATAAAATAAGACAACTCCTATGGCTCCTACCGGTTGTCATACTCATCGACATGCAAGTCGTGATTCCTATTACAAGAATATGATCAATCTCATACATCACATATATATCATTCATCACATCCTTTTGGCCATATCACATCACACGACACATGTTGCAGGAACAAGTTAGACGTCCTCTAATTTGTGTTGCAAGTTTTTACGTGGCTGCTATAGGTTTCTAGCAAGAACGTTTCTTACCTACGCCAAAACCACAACATGATATGCCAATTTCTATTTACCCTTCATAAGGACCCTTTTCATCGAATCCGATACGACTAAAGTGGGAGAGACAGACACCCGCTAGCCACCTTATGCAACTAGTGCATGTCAATCGATGAAACCAGTCTCACGTAAGAGTACGTGTAAGGTCGGCCTGGGCCGCTTCATCCCACGATGCCGCCGAATCAAGATAAGACTAGTAACGGCAAGTAAATTTACAAATCGACGCCCACAACTACCTTGTGTTCTACTCGTGCAAGAAACTACGCATAGACCTAGCTCTGATACCACTGTTGGGGATCGTAGCAGAAATCAAAAAATTTCTACGCATCACCAAGATCAATCTATGGAGTAATCTAGCAACGAGGGAGAGGGGAGTGCATCTACATACCCTTGTAGATCGCTAAGCGGAAGCGTTACAAGAACGTGGATGAAGGAGTCGTACTCGTAGCGATTCAGATCACGGTTGATTCCGATCTAAGCGCCGAACAACGGCGCCTCTGCGTTCAACACACGTGCAACCCGGTGACGTCTCCCACGCCTTGATCCAGCAAGGGGAGAAGGAGAGGTTGGGGAAGACTCTGTCCAGTAGCAGCACGACGGCGTGGTGGTGGTGGAGGAGCGCGGGACTCCAGCAGGGCTTCACCAAGCACTACGAGAGACGAGGAGGGAGAGAGGTAGGGCTGCGCCAAGAGAGAGATCAAATCATATGTTGGGCAGCTCCCATACCTCAAGTATATAAAGGTGGAGGGGAGGGGCTGCGCCCCCTCTAGGGTTCCTTCCCTAGGGGGGGGGGCAGCCCTAAATTCCATCTAGGGTGGCGGCCAAAGGGGACAGGGAGAGGGGGCGCACCAGGATGGGCCCTAGGGCCCATCTGCCCTAGGGTTTGCCCCCTCCCCTCGTGGAGGCGCCTTGGGCCTTGGTGGGAGGCGCCCCAGCCCACCTAGGGGCTGGTCCCTTCCCACTATTGGCCCACATAGGCCTACGGGGCTGGTGGCCCCTCCCGGTGGACCCCCGGACCCTTCCGGTGATCCCGGTACATTACCGGTGATGCCCGGAACACTTCCGGTGGCCAAATCCTCACTTCCTATATATCAATCTTTACATTCGGACCATTCCGGAACTCCTCGTGATGTCCAGGATCTCATCCGGGACTCCGAACAACATTCGGTAACCGTGTACATACTTTCCCTATAACCCTAGCGTCATCGAACCTTAAGTGTGTAGACCTGATGGCTTCTCGCCCCTCGTTGGTTACCCCAAGTGGAAGGTTTGAGATGCAGTGTAGCGGAAGTTTTCCCTTGGCAATACCAAGGATCGATTTCCCTGAGACTCCCAGTTTCAACAAGAAGGTGTCAACTGCTAACGGCGCCAGATATATTAGCAATCAACGTGGACCTGCACACAGATACAAATAACTTTGCTCCCAACGAGTACATAGAGGTTGTCAATCTCTCCGGCCTTGTAGTTTACAAAGGATCAAACGCAAGTGATAATAGTGATAGGTAATGCTGCAATAGTAAGTAAAAGCGTAAAGTAAATAGTGGATGTGATCGATGATGGTAATATGGACCGGGGTCCCATGATGTTCACTAGTGATGTCTCTCTCCCAAAAGATGATAAAACAGCTATGTGAGGTAAACGAATTACAGCTGGGCAATTGACAGAATTATGTGCGCAAACCAATGCTAATTATATTGCAAGAAAGGTAGAGGTTCAAAGCATGGGCGGTACGCCAAGGTAAGTAGACCGAAATCCATCAATATCTACTACTAATCATCCACCTTGAGATATCTATCCAGAACATCTCGCTGGTATTAAGTTGCGAGTCCCACCCATAGTGTAAACTCAAAGCAACAGACAACTGCATTAAAAGAACTTTGCGTAAAGTAAACAATCCTTGCACCCGCGGGCACAAGCACCGTTGTTTTCCCCTTGTGGCAACAGCACATCCCCTAGACTCATGTTTCTGTCACTCAAGCTAGTCATCGAGGGGCATGAACCCACAATCAAGCATAACGTTCCCTCTTGGAGTCACTACCTACTACTTGGCCAAAGCAATAAATAACAACGGGGAACATGCAAGAATTACTTATGAACATAAATATAAAAGAGGTAGATCAAATATATTACTCAAACACAATCTGAACATAATCTCACAATCCATCGGATCCCAGCAAACTCATCATAGTAACAGCATAAGGATTACATATGTGCCTCGATCATGTAGGGCAGCTCACGAGGACTAATTAGTGAAGCACAAGAACGGGAGGAGAACATCACATAGCTACTGGTCATGGACCCATGGTCCAAGGGAGACTACTCACAACTCATCTGGGAGGCGTCCATGGTGGTGGAGAGGCTCACGGTGGTGATCCTCCCCTCCGGCAGGGTGCCGGGAAGAGTTCTCCTGGTGCTCCCGATCTTGGAAGCGGCGGCGGCGGCGGAACAGAGATGAGATCGCGAAAAAGGGTTCCCGTCTCGAGGGTTTCGGGACGCGATATAAATATATGCCAAAGGGGGGCATCAGCGGAGGCTCGGGGGGCCCAGGCGCCCCCCCGGCGCGGCCAGGGGGGGCCCGCGCCACCAGGGCGCCTGGGGCCCTGGTGGCCCCCTCCGGCTGTCCTTTGGCAGTTGGGAAGCTTCTGGAACGCTGATTTTTTATATAATTTTTCGGGAATTTTTCGGGCAGTTCTCGTAACGTGAAAACCTGAAATACAAAAACAGCAAAAACAGAAACTGGCACTGAGGTGCACTGAGTTAATAGGTTAGTCCAAATATGATCAAAAGTGTATGGAAGTGTATAAATATCATAGAAATATCACCCAAAAGAGGCATGGAGCAAGCAGAAATTATAGATACGTTTTGGACGTATCAAGACCCTACGGGCTCGGGAGTCATGCAGACATGGCCGAGACAACTCTTCGGTGAATAACCAACAACGGGATCTGGATACCCATGTTGGCTCCCACATGCTCCACGATGATCTCATCGGATGAACCATGATGTCAAGGATTCAATCAATCCTATATACAATTCCCTTTGTCTACCGTTATAGTACTTGCCCGAGATTCAATCGTCGGTATCCCGATACCTTGTTCAATCTCATTACCGGCAAGTCTCTTTACTCGTTCCGTAACACATCATCCCGTGATTAACTCCTTGATCACATTGTGCACATTATGATGATGTCCTACCGAGTGGGCCCAGAGATACCTCTCCGTCACACGGAGTGACAAATCCCAGTCTCGATTCGTGCCAACCCAACAACCACTTTTGGAGATACCCGTAGTGCACCTTTATAGCCACCCAGTTACGTTGTGACGTTTGGTACACCCAAAGCATTCCTACGGTATCTGGGAGTTGCACAATCTCATGGTCTAAGGAAAAGATACATGACATCTAGAAAAGCTTTAGCATACGAACTACACGATCTTGTGCTAGGCTTATCGATTGGGTCTTGTCCATCACATCATTCTCCTAATGATGTGATCCCGTTGTCAACGACATCCAATGTCCATGGTCAGGAAACCGCAACCATCTATTGATCAACGAGCCAGTCCACCAGAGGCTCACTAGAGACATGGTGTTTGTCTATGTATCCACACATGTATCTGAGTTTCCTATCAATACAATTATAGCATGGATAATAAACAATTATCATGAACAAGGAAATACAATAATAACCGATTTATTATTGCCTCTAGGGCATATTTCCAACAGAAATCGTCACCGCCGTCATCACCAACAACTCTCCCATCTTGGGGAGGGCTATCTTCATCAACATCTTCACCAACACCATCTCCCCTCAAACCCTAGTTCATCTCTTGTATCCAATCTTTGTACCCAAACCTCAGATTGGCACCTATGGATTGCTAGTAGTGTTGATTACTCGTACTTGACGCTAGTTGGTTTATTTGGTGGAAGATCATATGTTCAGATCCATTATGCATATTAATACCCCTCTGATCATGAACAATATTATGTCTCGTGAGCAGTTACTTTTGTTCCTGAGGACATGGGAGAAGTCTTGCTATTAGTAGTCATGTGAATTTGGTCATCGTTCGATATTTTGATGAGATGTATGTTGTCTCTCCTCTAGTGGTGTCATGTGAACATAGACTACATGACACTTCACCATTATTTGGGCCTAGAGGAAGGCATTGGGAAGTAATAAGTAGATGATGGGTTGCTAGAGTGATAGAAGCTTAAACCCTAGTTTATGCGTTGCTTCGTAAGGGGCTGATTTGGATCCATATGTTTCAGGCTATGGTTAGGTTTACCTTAATACTTCTTTTGTAGTTGCGGATGCTTGCATTAGAGGTTAATCATAAGTGGGAGGCTTGTCCAAGTAAGGGCAGCACCCAAGCACCGGTACACCCACATACCAAATTATCAAAGTACCGAACGCGAATCAGATGATCGTGATGAAAACTAGCTTGACGATAATTCCCATGTGTCCTCGGGAGCGCTTTCCTTTATATAAGAGTTTGTCCAGGCTTGTCCTTTGCTACAAAAAGGATTGGGCCACCTTGCTGCACCTTCTTTACTTTTACCTTTTGTCACTTGCTACCAATTACCTTATCACAAAACTATCTGTTACCTATAATTTCAATGCTTGCAGAAAATACCTTACTGAAAACTGCCTATCATTTCCTTCTGCTCCTCGTTGGGTTCGACACTCTTACTTATCGAAAGGACTATGATAGATCCCCTACACTTGTGGGTCATCACCCCCCGCCTCGGGGCCCACTCGGGCATCGTCTCATGTTGGTTCCGCTTCCCAAAATTCACATATATTCCAAAAAAATCTCCGTCCATTTTTATTCCGTTTGGACTCCGTTTGATATGGATATTCTACGAAACAAAAAACATGCAACAATCAGGAACTGGCACTCGGCACTGGATCAATATGTTAGTCCCCAAAAATAGTATAAAAAGTTGCCAAAAGTATATGAAAGTTGTATAATATTGGCATGGAATAATAAAAAATTATAGATACGATGGAGACGTATCAGCTATTTTTCTCGAGAGAAGCCACTAGTGAAATCTACGGCCCCAGGGTCTCTTCCGATATTATTTGCCTTTGCGATCTATTTTTCCTTTGCTTTTATTTTCAGATCTATTAAACCAAAAACCCAAAAATACCTTGCTGCAATTTATATTATTTGGCATTCGATCTATCAATATTTATATCTCTCTCACGTGTGTTACCCGAAAGGGATTGCCAACCCCTTTTACATGTCGGGTTGCGGGTATTTGTTATTTGTGTGCATGTGTTGTTTTTGTTGTGTTGCTTGGTTCCCCTACTGGTTCGATAACCTTGGTTTCGTCACTGAGGGAAATACCTACCGCTGCTATACTGCGTCATCCCTTCCTCTTTGGGGAAAAACCGACGTAGTTCTAGCAGCAATCAAAAGGAATTTTCTGGCGCCGTTGCCGGGGAGCACCTTCAACATATACCAGGTTCCTAATCACAAATCTCATCTCCTTGCAATTTACATTATTTGCCATTTTCCACTCGTTTTCATCTCCCCCACTTCACAAATATTTGCCGTTTTATTCGCCCTCTTTTCCGTTCGCCATTTTCCGGTCGGATCTATCGCCCACTTGTGTTCTTGTTTACAATTGCTCAAGAATGACGCAATAGAACACTAAGTTGTGTGATTTTTCCAATACCAACAACAATGATTTTATTGGCACTCTGATGGCTCCTCCCGCCACTAGTGCGGAGACTTGTGATATTAATACTGCTTTGTTGAATCTTGTCATGAAAGATCAATTTTCCGGCACTCCTAATGAGGATGCCGCATCCCATCTTAATACCTTTGTGGAATTATGTGATATGCAAAAGAAAAAAGATGTGGACAATGATGTTGTGAGATTTAAATTATTCTCGTTTTCTTTGCAAGATCATGCAAAAATTTGGTTTTCTTCTTTGCCTCGCAATAGCATCGATTCTTGGAACAAATGCAAAGACGCTTTTATCACTAAATATTTTCCGCCCGCAAAAAATATATCCCTTAGAACCCAGATCATGAATTTCAAGCAACTTGAACATGAGCATGTTGCACAATCTTGGGAAAGGATGAAAATGATGCTAAGGAATTGCCCAACTCATGGGTTAAATCTTTGGATGATCATACAATTTTTTTATGCGGGGTTGAATTTTGCTTCTCGAAACCTTTTGGATTCTACCGTGGGTGGTACTTTTATGGAAATTACTTTGGGAGAAGCCACCAAATTGCTTGATAATATTATGACGAATTATTCGCAATGACATACCAAAAGGGCGCCGGCTAGCAAAAAAGTTAATTCGGTTGAGATTGATTATTTGAGTGAAAAAGTTGATGCTCTTATGAAAATGGTTGCTAGTAAAAGTTCCCCTATTGATCTTAATGATATGCCTTTGTATACTTTCATTGATCAAACTAGTGATGCTATAGATGTGAACTTTATCTCTAGAAATAATTTCAACAACAATGCTTATAGAGGTAATTTTAATCCTAGGCCTTTTCCTAGTGATTCCTCTAATAATTATGGTAATTCCTATGGAAATCAATTTTACAATAATAATAGGAACACCTATGATCTAGAGAACAATATTAAAGAATTTATCAATACTCAAAAGGTTTTCAATGCTTCCATAGAAGAAAACTTAAATAAGAATGATGATAAGTCTAGGAGTATTGATAGAATTTCTCATGATGTGGAAAATCTCAAGTTGAAATTTTTTGTGCCTAAAGTTGAAGAATCAATTTAAAGCTCTTTATGTTTCTATGGATGAAAGTAAGAAAAGACCGCCATGCTTAGAGCTAAACGAGAACTTTTAGAAAAGGCGTTTTCTAGTGATTGCCATCATAAAAATGATGAAGACATTAAAATGGTTGGTGTTTCTTCTATTGATTCTTTGTTTACTAAAGTTCAACTTGATGATAAAGGGACTAGAGAAGAGTCTACTTTAGGTAGAAGGCGTCCTGATAATTTGGAGGGTGAAAATCTTGTTGAGAAAATTGATAAAAGTGGGTTTGGAGAGGTCAAGACTTTAACTAATGATGTGCCCACTATTTTGGATTACAAAGACCTTAATTATGATAGTTGCTCCTTTATTGATTGTATTTCTTTGTTGCAATCCATGATTAATTCACCCCATGCCTATGAACAAAATAAAGCTTTTACTAAACATATTGTTGATGATATGATGAAAGCTTTAGATGATAAGTTGGAATTTAGAAGTATCAATTCCTAGAAAGTTGCATGATGAATGGGAACCTACTATCAAAATCAAAATTAAAAATTATGAATGTTTTGCTTTGTGTGATTTGTTTGCTAGTGTTTCCACGATTCCGAAATCTCTTTGCGATGTTCTTGGTCTTACCAATATTGAAGATTGCTCTCTTAATTTGCATTTGGCGGATTCCACTATTAAAAAGCCTTTCGGAAGGATCAATGATGTTATTATTCTTGCAAATAGGGACTACGTACCCATAGACTTTATTGTCCTTGACATCGATTGCAATCCGTCTTGCCCTATTATACTTGGTAGACTGTTTTTCCGCACTATTGGCGCGGTGATTGACATGAAGAAGGGATTATTAAATTCCAATTTCCCTTGAGAAAGGCCATGGAACACTTCCCTAGAACCAAGATAAAATTTAATTATGAATCTATAATGAGAGAAACTTATGGAACATCCAACATGGATGACAACACTTGAAATCTTGGTATCATGCCTAGCTAAGGGCGTAAAATGATAGCGCTTGTTGGGAGGCAACCCAACTTGTATCTTTTTGCTTTTTGGTTTCCTTGTTGTTTTCAATAAAATAACCTTTAATACCTCTGTTTAGATGCGTTTTTGTGGTTTGAATAAAGGTTTGTGCCAAGCAAAGCCTTAGGATCATGTTGGGTGTTAGTAGATTTGATCTTGCTGAAAAACAAAAACTTTTGCGCTCACGAGAAAAATTCTCTTTTTTAACAGAAGAGTGCTTTTTACTTGATTCTTTTTGCAGAAGATTAATATACATATTGCCCATGTGGCACTATTTTTTCAAGATTTTTAGAGTTACAGAAGTATTCAAAATTTCCAGATTACTATAGACTGTTATGTTTTTGACAGATTCTGTTTTTATTGTGTTATGTGCTTGTTTTGATGATTCTATGGTTTTCTTTGATGAGTTTTTGCCATAGAAAAGATGGAATACTGTAGATATAATACAAATACAAAACATGAATTGGTTTTCTACAGTACTTATAGTAGTGATTTGTTTTCTTATACTAACGGATCTCACAAAAGTTTTGTTGAGTTTTGTGTGATTGAAGTTTTCAAGTTTTGGGTTATCTTATGATGGATGAAGGAATAAGGAGTAAGAAGAGCCTAAGCTTGGGGATGCCCCTGCATCCCAAGCGATAATCCAAAGAGAAGCAAGCAACTAAGCTTGGGGATGCCCCCGAGTGGCATCCCCTCTTTCTTCTAACGACCATCGGTATTTTACTCGAAACTATATTTTTATTCATCACATGATATGTGTTTTGCTTGGAGCGTCTTGTATGATACGAGTATTTGCTTTTTTTGTTTTGTTTTTAAGTCATCAATCCTTGCTGTACACACCTATTAGAGAGAGCCATAATTATGCCATAACTTGTTAGAATAGCTCTCTTTGCTTCACTTAAATTTTTATGAGCTATGGATTTGCTCTAGTGCTTCACTTATATCTTTTTGAGCACGGTGTGCTTTAGTATTTTTCAAGAAGTCCTCTCTATTGCTTCACTTCAATTATTTTGAGAGAAACAAATTATGCTCATGATCTTCACTTATATTTGTTTGAGCTTATCAAAAGCAACACATGAAAATTAGTTCCAAATGTTGGGGAACGTAGCATAATTCAAAAAATTTCTACGCTTTCACCAAGATCCAACTATGGAGACATCTAGCAACGAGCAAGTAAGAGTGCATCTACATACCGTTATGGAGATTGCGAGCGAAAGCTTTCGAAGAAGCGTGGATGAAGTAGTCGTACTCTTATCGTTCTTCGTCACCGATGATCTAGCGCCGAACGGACGGCACCTCCGCGTTCAACACACGTCCGGTGCAGCAACGTCACCTCCTTATTGATCCAGCAAGGGGGGAGGAGAAGTCGTCAGAGATCCGGCAGGACGACGGCGTGATGACGGATGCAGTGGAGATTGCAGCAGGGCTTCGCCGGGCGCCCTGCGTGGGAGTATGGAGGTGTGACGGGAGGGGGAGAGGCGCCAGGGCAATGGTGCGGCTGCCCTCTCCCCTCCCACATATATATAGGGGGGCAGGGGGTGCGCCAGGGCCCCTGCAGATCCAATCTGCAGGGGGGCGGCGGCCAGGGGG
>LR738713.1:618508459-618524544 GCA_902687465.1 Secale cereale
GGGGGGTTCCTTGCCCCCCAAGGCTAGTGGGCGCCCCCTCCCCCCTAGGGTTTCAACCCTAGGCGCATGGGGAGGTGGGCCCCTAGTGGTGCGCCAGCCCATTAGGGCTGGACACTTCCCCTCGCGGCCTAGGGGCCCCACCGGGATGGGTGGCCCCACCCGGTGGACCCCCGGGGCCCCTCCGGTGGTCCCGGGACGCTCCCGGTGACCCCCGGAGATCACCCGATGGCCGAAACTGGACTTCCTATATATCAATCTTTACCTCCGGACTATTCCGGAACTCCTCGTGACGTCCGGGATCTCATCCGGGACTCCGAACAACTTTCGGGTTTCCACGTGCATTTATCTCTACGACCCTAGCGTTACCGAACCTTAAGTGTGTAGACCCTACGGGTTCGGGAGACACATAGACATGACCGAGACAACTCTCCGGTCAATATCCAACAGCGGGATCTGGATACCCATGTTGGTTCCCACGTGTTCCTCGATGATCTTCATCGGATGAACCACCGTGTCAAGGATTCACTTAATCCCGTACGTTATTCCCTTTGTCCATCGGTACGTTACTTGCCCGAGATTCGATCGTCGGTATTCCCGATACCTTGTTCAATCTCGTCATGGCAAGTCTCTTTACTCGATCCGTAATCCATCATCCCGTGACTAACTACTTAGTCACATTGAGCTCATTATGATGACGTCTTACCGAGTGGGCCCAGAGGTACCTCTCCGTCATACGGAGTGACAACATCCCAGTCTCGGTTCGTACCAACTCAACAGACACTTTCGGAGATACCCGATGCGTACCTTTATAGCCACCCATTTACGTTGTGACGTTTGGCACACCCAAAGTATTCCTACGGCATCCGGGAGTTGTACAACCTCATGGTCTAAGGAATAAATACTTGACACCGAAAAGCTTATGCATTACGAACTATACGATCTCGTGTTATGCTCAAGTTTGGGTCTTGTCCATCACATCATTCTCCTAATGATGTGATCCCGTTATCACTGACATCCTATGTCCATGGTCAGGAAACCGTGACCATCTGTTGATCAACGAACTGGTAACTAGAGGTCTACCAGGGACTCATTGTGGTCTATGTCTTCACACATGTATCGCTGTTTCCGTACAATACAATTCAAGCATGAATAACAGACAATTATCATGAACAAGGAGATATAATAATAATGCTTTTATTATTGCCTCTAGGGCATATCTCCAACAGTCTCCCACTTGCACTAGAGTCAATAATCTAGTTACATTGTGATGAATCGAACACCCATAGAGTTCTCGTGTTGATCATGTTTTGCTCGTGAAAGAGGTTTAGTCAATGGGTCTGCGACATTCAGATCCGTATGCACTTTACAAATATCTATGTCTCCATCCTGAACATAATTCTGGATGGAGTTGAAACGGCGCTTGATGTGCTTGGTCTTCTTGTGAAACCTGGGCTCCTTGGTAATAGCAATAGCACGAGTGTTGTCACAGAAGAGAGTCATCGGGCTTGACGCGCTTGGAATGACTCCTAGGTCGGTGATGAACTCCTTCATCTAGACTCCTTCCTGCGCTGCTTCAGAAGCAACTATGTACTCCGCTTCACATGTAGACGCTGCCACCACGCTCTGTTTGCAACTGCACCAGCTGACTGCCCCTCCATTCAAAATATACATGTATCCGGTTTGAGACTTAGAGTCATCCAGATCTGTGTCGAAGCTAGCATCGACGTAACCCTTTACGACGAGCTCTTCGTCACCTCCATAAACGAGAAACATATCCTTAGTCCTTTTCAGGTACTTCAGGATGTTCTTGACCGCTGTCCAGTGTTCCGTACCGGGATCACTTTGGTACCTCCCTACCAAACTTATGGCAAGGTTCACATCAGGTCTGGTACACAACATGGCATACATGATAGAACCTATGGCTGAGGCATAGGGAATGACACTCATCTTTTCTCTATCTTCTGCCGTGGTCGGCGACTGAGCCTTGCTCAATCTCATACCTTGCAAAACAGGCAAGAATCCTTTCTTTGACTGATCCATATTGAACTTCTTCAATATTTTGTCAAGGTATGTACTTTGTGAAAGACCAATGAGGCGTCTCGATCTATCTCTATAGATTTTGATGCCTAATATGTAAGAAGCTTATCCAAGGTCCTTCATTGAAAAACTTTTATTCAAGTAGGCCTTTACATTTTCCAAGAATTCTATATCATTTCCCATCAGCAATATGTCATCCACATATAATATGAGAAATGCCACAGAGCTCCCACTCACTTTCTTGTAAATACAGGCTTCTCCATAAGTCTGTATAAAGCCAAACGCTTTGATCACTTCATCAAAGCGAATATTCCAACTCCAAGATGCTTGCACCAGCCCGTAAATCGAGCGCTGGAGCTTGCATACCTTGTTAGCGTTCTCTGGATCGACAAAACCTTCCGGTTGCATCATATACAACTCTTCCTTGAGGAAGCCATTAAGGAATGCTGTTTTGACGTCCATTTGCCATATCTCATAATCATAGAATGCGGCAATAGCTAACATGATTCTGACTGACTTCAGCATCGCTACGGGAGAGAAAGTCTCGTCGTAGTCAATCCCTTGAACTTGTCGATAACCCTTAGCGACAAGCCGAGCCTTATAGATGGTCACATTACCATCCGCGTCTGTCTTCTTCTTAAATATCCATTTGTTTTCTATGGCGTGCCTGTCATCAGGAAAGTCCACCAAAGTCCATACTTTGTTTTCATACATGGATTCTATCTCGGATTTCATGGCTCCAAGCCATTTATTGGAATCTGGGCCCGCCATCGCTTCTTCATAGTTCGAAGGTTCACCGTTGTCTAACAACATGATTTCTAGGACAGGGTTGCCGTACCACTCTGGTGCGGAACGTGCCCTTGTAGACCTTCGAAGTTCAGTAGTAACTTGATCTGTTTCTTCATGATCATCATCATTAACTTCCTCCCTTGTCGGTGCAGGCACCTCAGGAACATTTTCCTGCGCTGCGCTACTTTCCGTTACAGGAGGGGTGACTGTCACCTCATCAAGTTCTACTTTCCTCCCACTCACTTCTTTCGAGAGAAACTCTTTCTCCAGAAAGCATCCATTCTTGGCAACAAAGACTTTGCCTTCGGATCTGTGGTAGAAGGTGTACCCAATTGTTTCCTTTGGGTATCCTATGAAGACGCATTTTTCCGATTTGGGTTCGAGCTTTTCAGGTTGAAGTTTCTTGACATAAGCATCGCAACCCCAAACTCTTAGAAACGAAAGCTTCGGTTTCTTGCCAAACCAAAGTTCATACGGAGTCGTTTCAACGGATTTCGACGGAGCCCTATTTAAAGTGAATGCGGCAGTCTCTAAAGCATAACCCCAAAAAGATAGCGGTAAATCGATGAGGGACATCATAGATCGCACCATGTCCAACAGAGTACGATTTCGACGTTCGGACACACCGTTACATTGAGGTGTTCTGGGCGGTGTCAATTGTGAAATAATTCCACAGCTCCTAAGGTGTGTGCCAAATTCATGACTTAAATATTCACCCCCCACGATCCGATCACAAGAATTTTATTTTCCTGTCACGTTGATTCTCAACCTCATTCTGAAATTCCTTGAACTTTTCAAAGGTCTCAGACTTGTGTTTCATCAAATAGATATACCCGTATCTACTCAAGTCATCCGTGAGGGTGAGAACATAACGATAGCCTCCGCGAGCCTCAACACTCATTGGACCGCACACATCGGTATGTATGATTTCCAATAAGTTGGTTGCTCGCTCCATTGTTCCGGAGAATGGAGTCTTGGTCATCTTGCCTAAAAGGCATGGTTCGCACGTGTCAAATGATTCATAATCAAGAGACTCTAGAAGTCCATCTGAATGGAGCTTCTTCATACGTTTGACACCAATATGACCAAGGCGGCAATGCCACAAGTATGTGGGACTATCATTATCAACTTTACATCTTTTGGCATCTACACTATGAATATGTGTATCACTACGTTTGAGATCCATCAAAAATAAACCATTGACCAGCGGGGCATGACCATAAAACATATATCTCAAATAAATAGAACAACCATTATTCTCCAATTTGAAAGAGTAGCCATCTCGCATAAGACGAGATCCAGAAACAATGTTCATGCTCAAAGCTGGTACTAAATAACAATTATTGAGGTTTAAAACTAATCCCGAGGGTAGATGTAGAGGCAGCGTGCCGACGGCGATCACATCGACCTTGGAACCATTCCCGACGCGCATCGTCACCTCATCCTTCGCCAGTCTCCGTTTATTCCGCAGCTCCTGTTTTGAGTTACAAATGTGAGCAACTGCACCGGTATCGAATACCCAGGAGCTACTACGAGTGCTGGTAAGGTACACATCAATAACATGTATATCATATATACCTTTGACGTTGCCGGCCTTCTTGTCTGCTAAGTATTTGGGGCAGTTCCGCTTCTAGTGACCCGTTCCCTTGCAATAAAAGCACTCCGTTTCAGGCTTGGGTCCATACTTTGGCTTCTTCCCGGCAATAGGCTTGCCAGGCGCGGCAACTCCCTTGCCGTCCTTCTTGAAGTTCTTCTTACCCTTGTCTTTCTTGAACTTAGTGGTTTTATTGACCATCAACACTTGATGTTCTTTCTTGATGTCTGCCTCCGCTGATTTCAGCATCGAATACACCTCGGGAATGGACTTCTCCATCCCCTGCATATTGAAGTTCAACACGAAGCTCTTGAAGCTTGGTGGGAGCGACTGGAGGATTCTGTCAACGACCGCTTCATCTGGGAGATTCATTCCCAGCTGAGACAAGCGGTTGTGCAATCCTGAAATCTTGAGGATGTGCTCACTGACAGAACTGTTCTCCTCCATCTTACAGCTGTAGAATGCGTCGGAGACATCATATCTCTCGACTCGGGCATGAGCTTGGAAAACCATTTTCAGCTCTTCGAACATCTCATATGCTCCGTGGTGCTCAAAACATTTTTGGAGCCCCGACTCTAAGCTGTAAATCATGCCGCACTGAACCAAGGAGTAATCATCACTATGCGACTGCCAGACGTTCAAACCGTCTTGGGCCGCATCGGGAGCAGGTGCATCACCTAGCGGTGCTTCTAGGACATATGATCTCTTGGCAGCTATGAGGATAATCCTCAGGTTACGGACCCAATCCGTATAGTTGCTACCATCATCTTTCAGCTTGGTTTTCTCTAGGAACGCGTTGAAGTTGAGGGAAACTGGAGCGTGGGCCATTTGATCTACAAGAGATATTGTAAAGAATTTAGACTAAGTTCATGATAATTAAGTTCATCTTAATCAAATTTTAATGAACTCCCACTCAGAATGACATCTCTCTAGTCATCTAAGTGATACACGATCCGAATCGACTAGCCCGTGTCCGATCATCACGTGAGACGGACTAGTCATCAACGGTGAACATCTTCATGTTGATCGTATCTTCTATACGACTCGTGTTCGACCTTTCGGTCTTTTGTGTTCCGAGGCCATGTCTATACATGCTAGGCTCGTCAAGTGAACCCTAAGTGTATCGCGTGTGTAAATCTGTCTTACACCCGTTGTATGCGAACGTTAGAACCTATCACACCCGATCATCACGTGGTGCTTCGGAGCAACGAACTTTAGCAACGGTGCACAGTTAGGGGAAACACAATACTTGAAATTTTAGTGAGAGATCATCTTATTTACTACCGTCGTTCTAAGTAAACAAGATGCATAAACATGATAAACATCACATGCAATCAATTAAAGTGACATGATATGGCCAATATCATCTTGCTCCTTGGATCTCCATCTTCGGGGCACCATGATCATCTTGTCACCGGCTCGACACCATGATCTTCATCATCATGATCTTCATCATCGTGTCTTGAAGAAGTCGTCACGCCAACTATTACTTCTACTACTATAGCTAACGTTTAGCAATGAAGTAAAGTAATTACATGGCGTTATTCAGTGACACGCAGGTCATACAATAATTAAGACAACTCCTATGGCTCCTGCCGGTTGTCAAGTTCATCGACATGCAAGTCATGATTCCCTATTACAAAAACATGATCAATCTCATACATCACATATATCATTCATCACATCTTCGTTCTTGGCCATACCACGTCACAAAACACATGCTGCAAAAACAAGTTAGACGTCCTCTAACTGTTGTTGCAAGTTTTACGTGGCTTCTATAGGATTTCTAGCAAGAACGTTTCTTACCTACGCCAAAACCACAACGTGATTTGTCAACTTCTATTTACCCTTCATAAGGACCCTTTTCATCGAATCCGATCCGACTAAAGTAGGAGAGACAGACACCCGCCAGCCACCTTATGCATCTAGTGCATGTCTGTCGGTGGAACCAGTCTCACGTAAGCGTACGTGTAAAGTCGGTCCGGGCCGCTTCATCCCACAATACCGCCGAATCAAGATTGACTAGTAACGGTAAGAAAGTTGAACAAAACCAAACGCCCACAACTGCTTTGTGTTCTACTCGTGCAAGATGCTACGCATACAACCTGGCTCTGATACCACTGTTGGGGAACGTAGCATAATTCAAAAAATTTCTATGTTTTCACCAAGATCCAACTATGGAGACATCTAGCAACGAGCAAGTAAGAGTGCATCTACATACCGTTATGGAGTTTGCGAGCGGAAGCTTTCGAAGAAGCGTGGATGACGTAGTCGTAATCTTATCGTTCTTCGTCACCGATGATCTAGCGTCGAACGGACGGCACCTCCGCGTTCAACACACGTCCGGTGCAGCAACGTCACCTCCTTCTTGATCCAGCAAGGGGGGAGGAGAAGTCGTCAGAGATCCGGCAGCACGACGGCGTGATGACGGATGCAGCGGAGATCGCAGCAGGGCTTCGCCGGACGCCCTGCGTGGGAGTATGGAGGTGTGAGGGGAGGGGGAGAGGCGCCAGGGCAATGGTGCGGCTGCCCTCTCCCCTCCCACATATATATAGGGGGCCAGGGGGTGCGCCAGGGCCCCTGCAGATCCAATCTGCAGGGGGGGCGGCGGCCAGGGGGGGTTCCTTGCCCCCCAAGGCTAGTGGGCGCCCCCTCCCCCCTAGGGTTTTAACCCTAGGCGCATGGGGAGGTGGGCCCCTAGTGGTGCGCCAGCCCATTAGGGCTGGACACTTCCCCTCGCGGCCTAGGGGCCCCACCGGGATGGGTGGCCCCACCCGGTGGACCCCTGGGGCCCCTCCGGTGGTCCCGGGACGCTCCCGGTGACCCCCGGAGATCACCCGATGGCCGAAACTGGACTTCCTATATATCAATCTTTACCTCCGGACTATTCCGGAACTCCTCGTGACGTCCGGGATCTCATCCGGGACTCCGAACAACTTTCGGGTTTCCACATGCATTTATCTCTACGACCCTAGCGTTACCGAACCTTAAGTGTGTAGACCCTACGGGTTCGGGAGACACGTAGACATGACCGAGACAACTCTCCGGTCAATAACCAACAGCGGGATCTGGACACCCATGTTGGTTCCCACGTGTTCCTCGATGATCTTCATCGGATGAACCACCGTGTCAAGGATCCACTTAATCCCGTACGTTATTCCCTTTGTCCATCGGTACGTTACTTGCCCGAGATTCGATCGTCGGTATTCCCGATACCTTGTTCAATCTCGTCATGGAAAGTCTCTTTACTCGATCCATAATCCATCATCCCGTGACTAAATACTTAGTCACATTGAGCTCATTATGATGACGTCTTACCGAGTGGGCCTAGAGGTACCTCTCCGTCATACGGAGTGACAACATCCCAGTCTCGGTTCGTACCAACTCAACAGACACTTTCGGAGATACCCGATGCGTACCTTTATAGCCACCCATTTACGTTGTGACGTTTGGCACACCCAAAGTATTCCTACGGCATCCGGGAGTTGTACAACCTCATGGTCTAAGGAATAAATACTTGACACCGAAAAGCTTATGCATTACGAACTATACGATCTCGTGTTATGCTCAAGTTTGGGTCTTGTCCATCACATCATTCTCCTAATGATGTGATCCCGTTATCACTGACATCCTATGTCCATGATCAGGAAACCGTGACCATCTATTGATCAACGAACTGGTAACTAGAGGTCTACCAGGGACTCATTGTGGTATATGTCTTCACACATGTATCGCTGTTTCCGTACAATACAATTCAAGCATGAATAACAGACAATTATCATGAACAAGGAGATATAATAATAATGCTTTTATTATTGCCTCTAGGGCATATCTCCAACACCAAAGTGACAGATATCCAAGAAGGATATAATAAAAACTTTCATGAAGATCATTGGACAAAATAAACTTGATTCCTTGTAATAGTTTTGAGACATGATGATGTGATATGTGAGTCATGTTAATGAGTAATTATGCTTTAGTAAGAATATTAGTGTTAAAGTTTGTGATTCCCTATGCAAGCACGAAAGTCAATAATCATGCAATGAAATTACATCCTACTTGTGGTGCATTATTCGGTGTTATTTATGCTCAATGCTCGCTTATGAGATTATTCGTTTCATGGTTGGTCGCTTCCCAGTCTTTTGCTAGCCTTCATTTTGCACTAAGTATTATCACTACTTGTGCATCCAAAATCATGTATCCCAATTTTTCCACATGAGTCCACCATACCTACCTATATGCGGTATTCCTTTGCTGTTCTAAGCTAATTGGTATGTGCCATCTCTAATTTTCAAAATAAATTTCCCTTTTGTGTGCTTGTACCGCTCACGAGGCGGAGAGGGGTGGCCAATATTTTCCATGCTAGATGTGTTATTCTCACATGAGTGTTTATTCACTTGTCATTGCACGAGAGTAAGGCAAAGGTATTAGGGATGCCCAGTCTCGAAATGAAAAAACAAATTTCCTTTATGTTGTCAAATAATAAATTCCTTGTAAAGTGTTGGTATGGAAGGCAACCGTGGATTCGACTAGCCATGGCTTGTGAAAGTTTGGTGGAAAAGGAATAAACTTTATTTTATGTTTGGGAACCGCCTATGATATATCTAGCATGGAAAGTGTTGGGAACCTTAAGTCGTTTTCGTTGGTGGGAAAAGTATGCCACCCAAAATAATTTTATCTCTCAATTTATGTTTTGAGCTTTGGCACCTCTACAAATCCCTACTTCCCTTTGCGAAGGGCCTTTCTTTTACTTATGCAATTTTTATTTTTTAATTTGAGTCTCCATCTTCTCTTATAAAGCACCAACTAGGAAACACTATGATCGTACTTGAGCATTGGGTGTAACTAATATGCGAGTGTGTTTCATGAATGGATCAATGGTTGAGCATGATGGGCTAGGGATAACTTATTTTCGCATTGACATTTTCAAAGACATGGTTGCTTATTGATATGTTTGAGTATTTAAATCTCATGTCAAAACTAGACTATTGCTCTGAACCAAATAAAGTCCAAATGTCTATGCTATAAAGAAAAGAATATGATATGACTTGTTAGGCAACATTCCACATCAAAAATTATGTTTTTATCATTTACCTACTCGAGGACGAGCATGAATTAAGCTTGGGGATGCTGATACGTCTCCAATGTATCTATAATTTTTAATTGTTACATGCTGTTATATTATCATTCTTGGATGTTTTACAATCATTTTATAGTCATTTTATATCATTTTTTGGTACTAACCTATTGACATAGTGCCAAGTGCCAGTTGCTGTTTTCTGCATGTTGTTTACATCGCAGGAAATAAATATCGAACAGAGTCCAAACATCGCGAAACTTTTTAGAGATTTTTTGGGCCAGAAGACACCCATTGGGCCAGAGCTGCACCTGGGGGGTGCCCCGAGGGGGCACAAGGCGCGCCTAGGTGGGTTGTGCCCACCTCGGTGGCCTCCCACACCGCCTCTTTGCTCTATAGATACTCGAATATTTCAGAAACCCTAGGGGAGTCGACAAAATTTTATTCCAGCCGCCCTAGAGTCCAGAACCACCAAATCCAATCTAGACAGCATCATGGAGGGGTTCACCATCTCCATTGGTGCCTCTCCGATGATGAGTGAGTAGTTCCTTGTAGACCTACGAGTCCGTAGTTAGTAGCTAGATGGCTTTCTCTCTCTCTCTCTCTCTTTTGATTATCAATACAATGGTCTCTTGGAGATCCATATGATGTAACTCTTTTTGCGGTGTGTTTGTTGGCATCCGATGAACTTTGAGTTTATGATCAGATCTATCTTTTTATCCATGAAAGTTATTTGAGTCTTCTTTGATCTCATATGCATGATTGCTTATAGCCCCGTATTTCTTCTCCGATATTGGGTTTTGTTTGGCCAACTTGATCACTTTATCTTGCAATGGGAAGACACCGGTGCGCGTCGGTCCTAAACAAACGGTCTTTACCCCTTTCCACGACGGCATTTGGAATCATTGACAAGTGAGTGTGTGCGATAGGGTGTCCTTCCCACACGACCTAGAAATCATTGGGGGTAGGCCCTCCTGGGACCTAGGCTGGGGCTGTGTGCAGTCAGGCGAGGCATGGAAACCCAATCATTTCCGTAGGTATGTACATCCCACTCGGTAATTCGAGAAAATCATTTCTGTAGGTATGTACATCCCACACGGTAATCCGAGAAAATCATTTTCGTAGGTATGTACATCCCACACAGTGAATCCCAGAAAAACATTTCCGTTCGTATGTATATCACACACAGTCAATCCAAGGAATATGTTTCCGTTCTTATGTACATCCCACATAGTCAATCCAGGGAAAACGTTTCCATTCAGACGTAAATCCCACATAGTTTTATGTGTAGGCTCGTGTGTGAAAGGTGTAACTATCACACACGGTCTTCCTTGGTTAACTGTTTGCTTTTATCAACTACTCCCTCCGTCCGGAAATACTTGTCGAAGAAATGGATAAAAATGGATGTATCTAGAACTAAACTACATCTAGATACATTCATTTCTCCGACAAGTATTTCCGGACGGAGGGAGTATATCACACACGATTTGATGAAGAAAACTGTGTGGCATTGGGCTATCCATCGCAAGCGCTTTTACTGCTAGAACTGTTTGCAAAGGTCCATGGCACATTTAGCAGGTTTATTAGTTTACAATTAATAATTCTTGTATTACGCAAATTCACATTTCATATCGAACAGCTGTTTTCCAATTTCATATCAGGCACATAAATATATTATAACATCACAGTACGGTAGCTACATGAAAACAACACAATACAACATATAGCTAGTTCAGCTTCATAAGACCAATATATTCATTTCCCTAATCGAGATCATCCAGACTCGTCTTATCCACCTCTGCTTTCAGTTCAGTAAGAACCCGTTTTGCGCGGGCCAACTAGGAAAGTGCCTTCTCCTTCGCCAACACCATCTTAGCAAAGTCTGATTTAAAAAATCTGAGCTCATTCTCCAGCTTCAACTTTTTATCCCGCATCTTGACATATGCTTCAACGTTGACAAGACTATCTCTAAGCCTACGTGTGTTCACTTCCTCATACATGCTCCAGAGCTTCGTTAGGCACATCTTCAAAGAATCTGGCCACTCTTGATCAACCCACTCTAATTAAGAACACTTCCGTTCATCCTATAAAATTTAAAACTAGATCAGTAACAATTGTAGGGGAAATGGGTTTATAACAACATAGAAAATCACCGATACTTATTTTGAAACACTGAAGAAACATGTTAATTATGACATATATTCTCAAAAATATCAATGTGCAAATTAAATAATTGGTACTGAGACAACAACCAAATTCCGGAACATCAAAAGCTATAATTAACTACAACGACGCTACAAGTTCTTACTCATGTACAATAAATAACAAATTGAACATTTTATGAGGAAGGTAAATATAACTGCAATAGCATAGCGATAGTGTTTAGATGACAACAAATTGATACTAACAGGTGCGTACATGCACAGATTTAGTAACATAGAACTAATATCACTAAGGCCGTCCACTATGTATGCCAAAACTGGTGTAAAGACAAATGTTGCTACATCTCGCACCGGTGCCCTGAACTTGCGAGCCGATGCAGCGGAAAAAAAATCAGGGACCCGGACTCCGGAGCACGTAGTTGCTCCGATGTCCAATTCCTTCGTGCCATAAAGATTTAGTATTTTACTGCTTGGCTGCTCGAATGTGTGGACCAAAGTTCGCAGCACAAACTGCTGAAGCGGTACCAAATAATTTTCTAATGGCACCGCTGATGAGATGGCAACAATTTAAGATACTAGGTACAAACTGTGACACTGTCTTAGGATGCGTTTGGTTGAAGGTGTGATATGAATGGGTTGGGACCGTGACAGTGTCTGAATCACATCTAACAAATGACGAACGGGAGATAGCTTCCTCTTACGGCCTTCAGTTTTTTTCTACGTCTAACGTGCACTACTAAAACTGTAAGGTGAATTTTTTGAAAATTCTAGGGGTCATTTGACCTTTTAAAGACATTTAAGTGATTTTCTAGCCATTTAATGACCGTAATTCAAATTTGAACTACATCTACATGCAACACCTAACCAAAACGGTTTGAAAAATCATATTTGTGTACTTGTGTGCGAGTTAATTCCATGTGCAGTAAATTAGAAGGAATTTTCAAACATATTGGTCTCACGACATGGACAGATGCATACGTATGCATCTAGTGACATGGCATTTAAATTCAAAAAATTAGAAAAATGATCAGAAACACATGAAACCTTGGTTGATGTTATGTCATGCCACCAAGATGATGTGGTAAAGAAATTGGCATGTTTGACGAACGTTTGGACACACCCCCCTCACAAACCGAAGCAACTCTCTAGAAGGTTCGTGGTTCCGAGAGGGAACAATGCATGTTTGATGACGAACGGGAGATAGCTTCCTCTTACGACCTTCAATTTTTTCCTACGTTTAACATGCACTAATACAACTGTCATGTGAAAATTTGGTAAATTTCAGGGGTCATTTGACCTTTTAAAGACATTTAAGTGATTTACTAACCATTTAATGAGCGTAATTCAAATTTGAACTACATCTACATGCAACGCCTAACCATAACGGTTTGAAAAAATATTTTTGTGTACTTGTGTGCGAGTTAATTCCATGTGCAGTAAATTAGAAAGATTTTTCAAACATATTGGTGTCAAGGCATGGGCACATGCATGGAGTGCATGCCATGGCATTTTAATTCAAAAAAAAAATATAGAAAAAATGATCAGAAACACATGAAACCTTGGTTGATGTAATGTCATGCCACCAAGATGATGTGGTAAAGAAATTGGCATGTTTGACGAACGTTTGGACACACACCCCTCACAAACCGGAGTAACTCGCTAGAAGGTTTGTTGTTTTGAGAGGGAACAATGCATGTTTGATGATGAACGGGAGATTGCTTCCTCTTACGGCCTTCAATTTTTTTCCTACGTTTAACGTGCAACTGTCATGTGAAAATTTGGTAAATTTCAGGGGTCATTTGACCTTCTAAAGATATTTAAGTGATTTTATAACCATTTAATGACCGTAATTCAAATTTGAACTACATCTACATGCAATGTCTAACCAAAACGGTTTGAAAAATCATATTTTTGTGTACTTGTGTGTGAGTTAATTCCATGTGCAGTAAATTAGAAGGAATTTTCAAACATATTGGTGTCAAGGCATGGGCACATGCATGGAGTGCATGCCATGGCATTTTAATTCCAAATTTTTTAAAAATGATCAGAAAAACATGAAACCTTGGTTGATGTAATGTCATGCCACCAAGATGATGTGGTAAAGAAATTGTCATGTTTGATGAAAGTTTGGACACACACCCCTCACAAACCAGAGCAACTCGCTAGAAGGTTCGTGGTTCCAAGAGGGAACAATGCATGTTTGATGACGAATGGGAGATAGCTTCCTTTTACGACCTTCAATTTTTTTCTACGTCTAACGTGCACTACTACAACTGTAATGTGAAGTTTTGGAAAATTCTAGGGGTCATTTGACATTTCAAAGACATTTAAGTGATTTTCGAACAATTTAATGACCATAATTCATATTTGAACTACATCTACATGCAACACCTAACGAAAACGGTTTGAAAAATCATATCTGTGTACTTGTGTGCGAGTTAATTCCATGTGCAGTAAATTAGAAGGAATTTTCAAACATATTGGTCTCACGACATGGACACATGCATACGTATGCATGGAGTGACATGGCATTTTAATTCAAAAAATTAGAAAAATGATCAGAAAGACATGAAACCTTGGTTGATGTTATGTCATGCCACCAAGATGACGTGGTAAAGAAATTGACATATTTGACGAACGTTTGGACACACACACCTCTCACAAACCGGAGCAACTTGTTAGAAGGTTCGTGGTTCCGACAGGGAACAATGCATGTTTGATGACGAACGGGAGATAGCTTCCTCTTACGGTCTTCAATTTTTTCCTACGTTTAACGTGCACTAATACAACTATCATGTGAAAATTTGGTAAATTTCAGGGGTCATTTGACATTTTAAAGACATTTAAGTGATTTTCTAACCATTTCATGAGCGTAATTCAAATTTGAACTACATCTACATGCAATGCCTAACCATGAAGGTTTGAAAATAATATTTTTGTGTACTTGTGTGCAAGTTAATTCCATGTGCAATAAATGAGAAGGAAGTTTCAAACATATTGGTGTCAAGGCATGGGCACATGCATGGAGTGCATGCCATGTCATTTTAATTCCAAAAAAAAATTAAAAATGATCAGTAACACATGAAACCTTGGTTGATGTAATGTCATGCCACCAAGATGTTGTGGTAAATAAATTGGCATGTTTGATGAACGTTTGGACACACACCCCTCACAAACCGAAGCTACTTGCTAGAAGGTTCGTGGTTCCGAGAGGGAACAATGCATGTTTGATGACGAACGGGAGATCGCTTCCTCTTACGGCCTTCAATTTTTTTCCTACGTTTAACGTGCAACTGTCATGTGAAAATTTGGTAAATTTCAGGGGTCATTTGACCTTCTAAAGATATTTAAGTGATTTTCTAACCATTTAATGACCGTAATTCAAATTTTAAGTACATCTACATGCAACGCCTAACCAAAACGGTTTGAAAAATCATATTTTTGTGTACTTGTGTGCGAGTTAATTCCATGTGCAGTAAATTCAAAGTAATTTTCAAACATATTGGTGTCAAGGCATGGGCACATGCATGGAGTGCATGCCATGGCATTTTAATTCCATTTTTTTTAAAAATGATTAGAAAAACATGAAACCTTGGTTGATGTAATGTCATGCCACCTAGATGATGTGGTAAATAAATTGGCATGTTTGACGAACATTTGGGCACACCCCCCTCAAAAATCGGAGTAACTCGCTAGAAGGTTCGTGGTTCCGAGAGGGAACAGTGCATGTTTGCCAACGGACGGGAGATAGCTTCCTCTTACGGGCTTCAATTTTTTCCTACGTTTAACGTGCACTAATACAACTGTCCTGTGAAAATTTGGAAATTTCCAGGGGTCATTTGACCTTTTAAAGACATTTAAGTGATTTTCTAACCATTTAATGACCGTAATTCAATTTTGAACTACATCTACATGCAACGCCTACCAAAAACGGTTTGAAAAATCATATTTTTGTGTACTTGTGTGCGAGTTTAAAAAATCATCAGACGATGTAAATATCATGTGTTCAAAAAAGAAAATGTAAAGATCTGGCAAGACAACCGGCTCCCACACGATTGGCACTCTATCTCGCGGCTCGAGGTTTGGTAGGTGATTGGCGGGGATCATTAATCAGACACGGTTCTGTATTGGAAACCGTCAGCTATTATGTTCACACACGGATTTGCTGCGGGAATTATGTGTAATTCAAACTACAGTACTCGTAAATTCCGACGACGGGCGTGTGTACTGTCCCCGTTGATCTAGATTCCAGCCGCTAATAAATACTACCTTGCTCACGTCATCCTGCCTGCATTCTCATCTACATCCTCCCCTCGCTCGCCCTCTCTCTCTCTCTCTCTCTCTATCTCTCTCTCTCTCTCTCTCTCTCTCTCTCTAAAATCTTTGTCATGGCGCCGCCGATCTGCCCACGCACCGACAAGGAGTC
>LR738713.1:618524602-618594654 GCA_902687465.1 Secale cereale
TGGATTGGTTTTGGGGCCAGTACAATATTTGTCAGGAAAAAGAAGGCGGCGGAGCTTTGGCGACAGGCGTGTCGTCGTGCCGAGGAGGTGTACGATGACGGGTACTTCGCGAGAAAGGTTATTGGCGCTGGGCGCCTCGTCCCTGCGTGGAGGTGGGCCGATAAGCTCCAGCGTGCCACCGACAAGGAGCTCCGGTGGGCGCCCAATGAAATGGCAAGATCGGCCGCGCGCGTCCACCAGCAAGAGGCAGAGCGGTACGTCAAGCGCTGCGAGGCGGAGGAGTCGGAGTACTGCCTCCGCACTGGGAAGACGCCGCGCACCAGGGAGCTGCTGGCGGGGGGTTGCCAGAATATTGGCCCGAGGAGGGATTATTAGTTTTAGTATTGTTCATTTTCAATTTTGTGCATTGTACCTAGTAGTTAAGTATCATCACGTATATGTGATGATTATATATATATATATATATATATATATATATATATATATATATATATATATATATATATATATATATATATATATATATGACTCCTTTTTTATACTCCTAGGAGTATGTACTCCCATCCTCAATATACCTCATATACGCATTAATTATACCTTTTTATCATTTTCAATATACTTTATTAAATATTCTAAGATACTCCAATACGAGTTTTGTTAAAAAAATATCATCTGCGACATACTTCTTTAAATATACCTTTTTCACGTATAAACACATCAGTATATACGTAAAACATTTAAAATATGTAGACTCGCATAATTTTTTTCATGAAAATCATTTTGGGGTATCTAATAATTACTAATGAAGTATATTAAAAATAATAAAGAGGTATAAATATATATATAGGAAAATGGTTGTGTACTCCTGGGAGTACGTACTCCCGCTCCTCATATACCATATAGATGAATCTTTTATACCTCTTTATTATTTTTAATATACTTCATTAGCAAATTATTAGATACCTCAAAATGATTTTCATGAAAAAATTCAGGCGAGTCTACGTATTTTAAATGTTTACGTATGTACTGATGTGTTTGTACGTGAAAAAGGTATATTACAAAAAATACGTCACAGATGAATTTTTTTTCAACAAAACTCATATTGGGGTATCTTAGAATATTTAATAAAGTATATTGAGAATAATAAAGAGGTTCAATTAATGCGTATATGAGGTATATTGAAGATGGGAGTACATACTCCCAGAAGTACACAAAAGGAGTCCTATATATATATATTATGAATTCCATTTTCTATCTGTTTTTGTATACTAATTTGAATCTAGCTGTTTTTATCCACATATACAGAATGGAAAGCGTATATACACACATTGAAACAGAACATATAATAATGGAAAACAGATTACACACATTGAAACAGAGCAATACTATGATTGCTGTGAATACATAGCTATCCACATCGAAACGACTTTCCAAAATAAAACGCGTCCATGAGACCATGACCAGCAGCCCTTGCCTAGGGTTTGGCTCTGCCTGAACTCGTGCAGGCGTTCGTCCAAGCGGTTGACATGCTCACGGTACATCTGGAGCGCGATCTCGAGCTCCAAGTTGGCTATTTCATCAGAGATTACCAGCTCAAGGATGCGACGTCCATGTTCCTCTACTGCGCCCAGATGGACACCTGGGCCAAGGAGGCGGTCGAGCGTACGGACCAGCGCGTTGGCATCCAGCGGGCCGTGGACAAGGCGAACGGCGGCACCCAAGCAAACGGCGCGGCGGGCGCCCGGTGCAAGTACGGCGCGGCCGGCCTCTGGTGCAAGTACGACGCTGAGGGCCTCTGCCCACTCCTGGCGAGGAATGGGGGTACTGACGGGACGTGTACCCAGCTGTGACGCCGCGTCGACAGCAGGCAAGCACCGATGGATCCGCTATTGCTGTGCGGCGCACCGCGCCTCTCGCACTGCGGCGCTCCAACGGTCTCGCCGTGCGGCGAGCCGCAGCCTATCGGCGCAGACTCGCCTAGCTTGCTCTGCGGCGCGCCATCGGTCATGTTGTGCGGCAAGCTGTAGCCTGTCGGCGCTGACATGCCTATCTTGATCCGCGGCGCTGAAGCGCCATGCGCCAAAGGTTTGCTCAACTCTGGCGATGACACGCATCACGGCGTCATCCATCGCGTTGCCGGGGAGCGCCTCGGCCTTGACGGGCCGTGGCACCTGCTCGTTTTCCTTGTCGACAAGGTTGATGGCAGAGGCGGTGCTTTGTTGGGTTGGCTTGCTTGGAAAAGGTGGATGTGCTACAGGCTGCACTTGTCGCCTCCGTGCGTCGCGCGCCCCCTATGCGCAATATAGCAGGGTGGCGGGAAATAGGTGAGGAAATGGCGAGAAACGATGGTGTGTTCATAAAACGCCATCAATTAATGCAAACTTAGCATCGAGCTAGCACAAGTCGTAGATGATGATCAGATGAACACGGACCACACTAGGGAACCCGTCGGTGATGAATTCATCAATCCCAAATGGTTGAATACTAGCAAGCATTTGCCCACAACACACATGGCCTATTCCATCACAAATAGGCCGGATGGATCAACTGTATGCCACGTATCGCACATTGTCAAAAAGTAACGCAGTAGACCTTCTTTAATTAACATTTGTTAAAAAACAAAAAAAAACAAGGACCTCGAGGTTAAATTTGCTGAGGGAATGGGGCATTTCGGTCATTTGACCAAAATGACCCATCCCATCAGCTAAGTTAACATTGACACAACTTCCCATCTAGTCACACATCCGATGGCTGCTCTAGCTTGAGCACACTTAACTTGATAGTTTTCTTACATGAGCTACTGGTGGAGCAGCTAGTCCTTGCTGATAGATGTTGTGTAGACAAAGCATATCACATACGTCTTATTATAAGCAATTGTCGGCATTATTATCGGTCTTCGCACACATTTCTGATTACATACCTGCCTGTTTGCCGCGATCACACATATCTTGTTATATTGAACCGTTTCTGTTCTCTTGCCTAATCACAAACAGTTCATCCGAGTGAACCGTATGCTGTGTATCGCACATGCCTTCATCTGGCAGCCCTTTTCTTTTGTTCCTCCTCATCACAAACAGTTAATTGGACTGAACCGTATGCCATTCATTGCATACGCAACTTAAACCTGAACCGTGTTTGATGCATCCGTCATCGCAAACATTTTATACATTTCTGACGGTTTTCATACACCACCGTTTGCAATTATGGCATCGCACACAGTTTCTCAAAGGGTCTCTGATTGTAGTGTTGCGTTAGCAGCATCCTGCAGTAGTGAGAGGTGCTTTGTAGTGGGTTCGATCTTACGGTGCTTAATCCCAGTGATAGAAGGGGAACCAACAAGTATGTATCGTTGCTACTAAGGATAAAACGATGGGGTTTATTTCTATATAAATAGATCTTGTCTACATCATGTCATCGTTCTTGTGCCGGGAAGATAAGAAAGTGTACGTGTTGATTCCACCCAAATCTTACCAAAGCGGATCCCCTCTTAATAGTACGACTTTCCTATTACTCAGATCCACCGAAAAATAAGCAAAAGGAAACAGCGTCTTCCATAGATTCCGAGGGGCATCTAATCGTCTTGTGCCTAGGTGAGATATATCTGAAAGAGCTTAGAACACATGATTAGTCCGCAAACGCATTGTCATCAATACCAAAACACCATCGGGCTAAATATGCCCTTACAGTTGGGTTGGCCTAGATCAAGATTAGGATTTGTCACTCCGAGTATCGGAGAGGTATATTTGGGCCCTCTCGGTAATGTACATCATAAGAAGCCTTGCAAGCAATGTGACTAATGAGTTAGTTGTGGGATGATGCATTACAGAACATGTAAAGAGACTTGCCGGTAATGAGATTGAACTAGGTATAAAGATACCAACGATCAAATCTCGGGGAAGTAACATACCGATGACAAAGGGAATAACGTCTGATGTCATTACGGTACGACCGATAAAGATCTTCGTAGAATATGTGGGAACCAATATGAGCATCCAGGTTCCGCTATTGGTTATTGACCGGAGAGGTGTCTCGGTCATGTCTACATAGTTCTCGAACCTTGCTACCTCTTGAGCTTGTGTTGTTTTTTCCCTTGAAGAGGAAAGGGTGATGCAGCAAAGTAGAGTAAGTATTTCCCTCAGTTTTGAGAACCAAGGTATCAATCCAGTAGGAGATTACGCACAAATCGCCAAATACCTGCACTAATAATAAAAAACTTGCACCCAATGCTATAAAGGGTTGTCAATCCCTTCACGATTATTTTCAAAAGTGAGATGTGATAGAGATAGATAACTAGTAAAGTAAATGTTTTTTGTATTTTTGGCTTATAGATTGAAAAGTAAAAGATTGCAAAATAGTAAATCTGAAACTTATAAGATGTAAAATAGACCCAGGGGCCATAGGTTTCACTAGAGGCTTCTCTCGTGATAGCAAATATTATGGTGGGTGAACAAATTACTATCAAGCAATTGATAGAACAACCAATAATTATGACGATATCTAAGTCAATGATCATGAATATAGGCATCACGTTTGTATCAAGTAGACTAACTCCTGCCTGCATCTACTACTATTACTCCACACATCGACCGAAACGATTCTGCATCTAGAGTATTAAGTTCATAAGAACAGAGTAATGCATTAAGTAAGATGACATGATGTAGCGGAATTAACTCAAGCAATTGATGAAAACACCATCTTGTTATCCTCGATGGCAACAATAAAATACCTGTCATGTCCCCCTACTGTCACTGGGATTGAGCACCAAAAGATTGAACCCAAAGCAAAGCACTTCTCCCATTGCAAGAAAAAACAATCTAGTTGGCCAAACCAAACCGATAGTTCCAAGAGAATTACTAAGATATTAAATCATGCATATAAGAATTCAGAAGATACTCAAATAATATTCATAGATAATCTGATCATAAACCCACAATTTATCGGATCTTGACAAACACACCGCAAAAGAATATTACATCGGATATATCTCCAAGAACATCGAGGAGAACATGGTATTGAGGATCAAAGAGATAGAAGAAGCCATCTAGCTACTAGCTATGGACCCGTAGGTCTGTGGTAAACTACTCACACTTCATCGGAAGGGCAATGGTGTTGGTGTAGATGCCCTCCATGGTCGAATCCCCATCCGACAGAGTACCGGAAAAGGCCTCCAGATGGGATCTCACAAGAACAAAACGTTACGGCGGCGAAAAAGTGGTTTTTATGGATGTTCTGATGTTTCTGGAATATTTGGGAATTTATAGGCAGAAGAAGTAAGTCAGGGGGGTCTCGGGGGGGCCACAAGGTAGGGGGGCGCACCCTCCACCATTGTGGATGCCTCGAGGCTCCCCTGGCATGTACTCCAAGTCCTCTGGATGTCTTCTGGTCCAAGAAAAATCCTCGTAAAGTTTCATTCCGTTTGGACTCCGTTTGATATTCCTTTTCTGCGAAACTCAGAAACAAGGAAAAAATAGAAAGTGGGACTGGGCTCTGGGTTAATAGGTTAGTCCCAAAAATCCTATAAAATAGCATATTAATGCATATAAAACATCCAAAACAAATAATATAATACCATGGAACAATAAAAAATTATAGATACATTGGAGACGTATCAAACCTGTAGGGTCTGCACGCTTAACGTTCGATGACGATTTTGTATTATATGAGTTATGTGATTTGGTGACCGAATTTTGTTCGGAGTCCAGGATGAGATCATGGGCATGACGAGGAGTCTTGAAATGGCCGAGAGGTACAGATTCATATATTGCACGATGATATTCGGACACCGGAAATGTTCCGGGGTTACCGAGTACATATCGGGTCACCGGAATGGGTTCCGGGCATCCCCTGGCAACTACATGGGCCTAAAGGACGAAGAAGGGGACAGACCATCCCCTAGGGGGCTGGTGCACCCTGTGTAGGACGAAATAGGAGGGGAAGGAAAGAGGGAAAGAGAGAAAGGAAGGGGAGCAATTCGGTCTCCCCTTCCTTCTCTCCTCCCTCCTCCTTCCTTCCCCCTCCGGATGAATATGGAAGGGGTGAGGCCGAATTGGGAGGCACCCAAGTAGGATTCCTCCTACTTGGGGCTCCCCTTGGCTGCCTCTCCTCCCTCCAACCTATATATATGAGGGGGCACCGCTAGAACACACAACATTGATTTTTAGCCATGTGCAGCGCCCCCTCCACAGTTTATGCCTCCGGTCATATTCACGTAGTGCTTAGGCGAAGCCCTGCACGGATCACTTCACCATCACCGTCACCACGCTGTCGTGCTGATGGAACTCTCCCTCGACACTTTGCTGTATCAAGAGTTTGAGGAATATCATCGAGTTGAATGTGTGCAGAACTCGGAGGTATCGTACGTTCGGTGCTTGATCGGTCAGAACGAGAAGAAGTTCGACTACATCAACCGTGTTGTCAAACGCTTCCGCTTTCGGTCAACGAGGGTACGTGGACACAGTCTCCCCCTCTCGTTGCTATGCATCTCCTAGATAGATCTTGTGTGAGCGTAGGAATTTTTTTGAAATTGCAAGCTACGTTTCCCAACAGTGGCATCATGAGCCAGGTCTATGCGTAGATGATATTCATGAGTAGAACACAAAGAGTTTTGCATAAAGGTGGCTCGCGGGTGTCTGTTTCTCCTACTTTAGTTGAATCGAATTTGACTGCGGCCGGTCCTTGTTGAAGGTTAAAACAACAAACTTGACGAAACACCATTGTGGTTTTGATGCGTAGGTAACAACAGTTGTTGCTAGAAGCCCATAGCAGCCACGTAAAACTTGCAACAAGAGAGTAGAGGACGTCTAACTTGTTTTTGCAGGGCATGTTGTGATGTGATATGGTCAATACATGATGTGATAAACATTATTGTATGAGATGATCATGTTTTGTAAGGTATCTGATAACCGACAGGAGCCTTATGGTTGTCTCTTTATTGTATGAAATGCAAACGCCATGTAATTGCTTTACTTTATCACTATGCGTTAGCGATAGTTGGCGAGACGACCACGATGCTACGATGGAGATCAAGGTGTCAAGACGGCGACGATGGAGATCATGACGGTGCTTTGGAGATAGAGATCAAAGGCACAAGATGATGATGGCCATATCATGTCACATATTTTGATTTCATGTGATGTTTATCTTTTATGCATCTTATTTTGCTTAGTACGGCGGTAGCATTATAAGATGATCCCTTACTAAAATGTCAAGGTATAAGTATTCTCCCTGAGTATGCACTGTTGCGACAGTTCTTCATGCTGAGACACCACGTGATGATCAGGTGTGATAGCCTCTACATTCACATACAACGGGTGGAAGACGACAGTTTTGCACATGCAGAATACTCGGGTTAAACTTGATGAGCCTAGCATGTACAGACATGGCCTCAGAACACTGGAGACCGAAAGGTCGAACGTGCATCATATAGTAGATATGATCAACATAGAGATATTCACCATTGATAACTACTCCATCTCACGTGATGATCGGACATGGTTTAGTTGATTTGGATCACATATCATTTAGATGACTTGAGGGATGTCAATCTAAGTGGGAGTTCTTAAGTAATATGATTAATTGAACTTAATTTATCATGAACATAGTCTTGATAGTATTTTCAATTCATGTTGTAGATCAATAGCTCGCGATGTAGCTCCCCGGTTATTTTTGATATGTTCCTAGAGAAAAAAATAAGTTGAAAGATGATAGTAGCAATGATGCGGACTGGGTCCGTGATCTGAGGATTATCCTCATTGTTGTACAGAAGAATTATGTCCTTGATGCACCGCTAGGTGACAGACCTATTACCGGAGCAGATGTAGACGTTATGAACGTTTGGCAAGCTTGATATGATGACTACTTGATAGTTTAGTGTGCCATGCTTTACGACTTAGAATCAGGGCACCAAAGACGGTTTGAACGCCATGGAACATACGAGACGTTCCAAGAGCTAAAATTGGTATTTCAAACTCATGCCCATGTCGAGAGGTATGAGACCTCTTACAAGTACTTTGCCTATAAGATGGAGGAGAATATAGCTCAGCTAGTGAGCATATGCTCAGAATGTCTGGGTACTACAATCACTTGAATCAAGTGGGAGTTAATCTTCCAGATAAGATAGTGATTGACAGAGTTCTCTAGTCACTATCACCAAGCTATTAAGAACTTTGTGATGAACTATAATATGCAAGGGATGACGAAAACGATTCCTGAGCTCTTCGCGATGCTGAAATCGGCGAAGGTAGAAATCAAGAAAAAACATTAAGTGTTGATGGTTTACAAGACCACTAGTTTCAAGAAAAAGGGCAAGGGAAAGAAAGGAAACTTAAAGAAGAACGGAAACTAAGTGATTCTGCTGCAAAGGAAATGGTCACTGGAAGCGGAACTACCCCAAATACTTGGCGGATAAGAAGGATGGCAAAGTGAACAAAGGTATATTTGATATACATCTTATTGATGTGTACCTTCCTAGTTCTCATAGTATCCCCTAGGTATTTTGATACTTGTTCAGTTGCTAAGATTATTAACTCGAAACAGTAGTTGCAGAATAGACGGAGACTAGTTGAGGGTGAGGTAACGATGTGTGTTGGAAGTGGTTCCAAAATTGATATGATCATCATCGCACACTCCCTATACTTTCGGGATTAGCGTTAAACCTAAATAAATGTTATTTGGTGTTTGCGTTGAGCATGAACAAGATTGGTTCATGTTTATTGCAATATGGTTATTCATTTAAGTCAGAGAATAATTGTTATTTTGTTTACATGAATAAAACCTTCTATGGTCATACACCCAAGATGAATGGTTTATTGAATCTCGATCTTAGTAATACACATATTCATCATATTGAAGCCAAAAGATGCAGAGTTGATAATGATAGTGCAACATACTTGTGGCACCGCCGTTTAGGTCATATTGGTGTAAAGCGCATGAAGAAACTCCATGCAGATGGGCCTTTGGAATCACTTGATTATGAATCATTTGATACTTGCAAACCATGCCTCATGGGCAAAATGACTAAAAGTCCGTTCTCCGAAACAATGGAGCGAGCTGATGACTTATTGCAAATAATACATACTGATGTATGCGGTCTGATGAGTGTTGATGCTCACAGCGGGTATCGTTATTTTCTGACCTTCACAGATGATTTGAGCAGATATGGGTATATCTACTTGATGAAACACAAGTCTGAGACATTTGAAAAGTTCAATGAATTTCAGAGTGAAGTGGAGAATCATAGTAACAAGAAAATAAAGTTTCTACGATCTAATCGCGGAGGCGAATATTTGAGTTACGGGTTTGGACTTCATTTAAAACAATGTGGAATAGTTTCACAACTCACGCCACCTGGAACATCACAACGTAATGGTGTGTCCGAACGTCGTAACTATACATTATTAGATATCGTTGATAACCCACAAGTATAAGGGATCGCAACCATTTTCGAGGGTAGAGTATTCAACCCAAATTTATAGATTCGACACAAGGGGAGCCAAATAATATTTGTAAGTATTAGCAGCTGAGTTGTCAATTCAACCACACCTGGAGATTAATTATCTACAACAAAGTGATCAGTAGCACGGCAATATGATAATTTTGATAATAGTGGCAGCAGCAATAGTAACGGTAATAGTGTTAGCAGTAGTTTTGTAACAAGTGCAACAGTAACGATAACAGTAGTAACTTAGCAAGATCAATATAGGATAAATTCGTAGGCATTGGATCGGTAATTTGTTGGATGATATTCATTATGTGACAGTCACAACCTAGAGCGATACGACACTAGCTCCAGTTCATAAATATAATGTAGGCATGTATTCCGTAAATAGTCATACGTGCTTATGTAAAGAACTTGCATCACATCTTTTGGCCTACCCTCCCGTGGGAGTGGGGTCCATATTGGAAACTAAGGGATATTAAGGCCTCCTTTTAATAGAGAACCGGAACAAAGCATTAACACACGGTGAATACATGAACTCCTCAAACTACGGTCATCACCGGGAGTGGTTCCGGTTGTTGTCACTCCGGGGTTGCCGGGTCATAACACATAGTAGGTGACTATAACTCGCAAGATCGGATCTAAAACATGAATATAATGATAATATCATAAACGGTTCAGATCTGTAATCATGGCACCCGGGCCCAAAGTGACAAGCATTAAGCATAGAAAGTCATAGCAACATCAATCTCAGAACATAGTGGATACTAGGGATCAGCCCTAACAAAACTAACTAGATTACATGATGAATCTCATCCAACTCCTCACCGACCAGCGAGCCTACGAGGGAATTACTCACTCCCGGTGGGGAGCATCATGGAATTGGCAATGGAGAAGGGTTCGTGATGACGAAGGACGAAGATCCCCCTCTCCGAAGCCCCAAACGGACTCCAGATCTGGCCTCCCGAGGAAGAACAGGAGGTGGCGGCTGCTCCATCTCTTAGATCGCGATAATTCTTTCTCCCTGATTTTTTTTCTCGGCAAATATGAATATATAGTATCAGGATTGACGTCTGCGGGGCCACCATGTGGGGACAACCCACCTGGGCACGCCAGGAGGGGGGCGCCCTGGTGGGTTGTGCCCACCCAGGTGCCCCCTCCGGTGGTTCTTGGATCCAGTATTTTTCTTTTATTATAAAAAAATTCCTCGCAAAGTTTCATTCCATTATGATAACTTTTATTTCTGTACAAAAACAACACGATGGTAGTTCTGCTGAAAACAGCGTCAGTCCAGGGTTAGTTTCATTCAAATCATGCAAATTAGAGTCCAAAACAAGAGGAAAAGCGTTAGGAAAAGTAGATACATTGGAGACGTATCAATGGTGCGATCTATGATGTCTCTTACCGATTTACCACTATCATTTTGGGGTTATGCATTAGAGACATCTGCATTCACGTTAAATAGGGCACCGTCTAAATCCGTTGAGACGACACCGTATGAACTATGGTTTGGCAAGAAACCTAAGATGTCGTTTCTTAAAGTTTGGGGTTGCGATGCTTATGTGAAAAATCTTCAGCCTGATAAGCTCGAACCCAAATCAGAGAAGTGCGTCTTCATAGGATACCCAAAAGAAACTGTTGGGTACACCTTCTACCACATATCCGAAGGCAAGATCTTTGTTGCTAAGAATGGATGCTTTATAGAGAAGGAGTTTCTCTCGAAAGAAGTGAGTGGGAGGAAAGTAGAACTTGATGAGGTAATTGTACCTTCTCTCGAATTGGAAAGTAGATCATCACAGAATACCATTCCCGTGATGCCTACACCAACTAGAGAGGAAGCTAATGATGATGATCATGGAATTTCAGATCAAGTTACTACCGAACTTCATAGGTCAACCAGAGCATGATACGCACCAGAGTGGTACAATAATCATGTCCTGGAAGTCATGTTACTATACCATGAGAAACCTACGAACTATCAAGAAGCTATGATGAGCCCAGATTCTGATAAATGGCTTGAGGCCAAGAAATCTGAGATAGGATCCATGTATGAGAACAAAGTGTGGACTTTGGTGGACTTGCCCGATGATCAGAGCCATAGAGAATAAATGGATCTTCGAGAAGAAGACTGATGCTGATGGTAATGTTACTGTCTACAAAACTTGACTTGTCGCGAAAGGTTTTTGACAAGTTCAAGGAGTTGACTATGATTAGACTTTCTCACCCGTAGCGATGCTTAAGTCTGTCCGAATCATGTTAGCAATTGTCGCATTTTATGATTATGCAATCTGGCAAATGGACGTCAAAACTGCATTCCTCTGTGGATTTCTTAAAGAAGAGTTGAATATGATGCAACCAGAAGGTTTTGTCGATCCTAAAGGTGCTAACAAAGTGTGCAAGCTCCAGCGATCCATCTATGGACTGGTGCAAGCATCTCGGAGTTGGAATATACGCTTTGATAAGGTGATCAAATCATATGATTTTATGCATACTTATGGTGAAGCCTGTATTTACAAGAAAGTGAGTGGGAGCTCTATAGCATTTATGATATTATATGTGGATGACATATTGTTGATTGGAAATGATATAGAATTTTTGGATAGCGTAAAAGGATACTTGAATAATAATTTTTCAATAAAAGACCTCGGTAAAGCTACTTATGTATTGGGCATCAAGATCTATAGAGGTAGATCGAGACGCTTAATAGGACTTTCATGAAGCACACACCTTGACAAGATTTTGAAGGAGTTCAAAATGGACCAGTCAAAGAAGGAGTTCTAGCCTGTATTGTAAAGTGTGAAGTTGAGTAAGACTCAAAGCCCGACCATAGAAGAAGATAGAAAGGGAATGAAAGTCATTCCCTATGCCTCAGCCATAGGTTCTATAAAGTATACCTTGTTGTGTACGAGACCTGTTGTAAGCCTTGCTATGAGTTTGGCAAGGGGGTACAATAGTGATCCATGAGTAGATCACTGGACAACGGTCAAAATTATCCTCACAAGACGAAGGAAATGTTTCTCAGTTATGGAGGTGATAAAGGGTTCGTCATAATGGGTTACGATGATGCAAGCTTTAACACTAATCTAGATGACTGATACATCTCCAATGTATCTATAATTTATGAAGTATTCATGCTGTTTTATTATCATTCTTGGATGTTTTGCAATCATTTTATAGCAACTTTATATCATTTTTTGGGACTAACCTATTGACCCAGTGTCAGTTGCTGTTTTTTGCTTGTTTTTTACATCGCAGGAAATCAATATCAAACGGAGTCCAAACACCGCGAAACTTTTTCGAGATTTTTTATGGGCCAGAAGACACCCAATGGGCCAGAGTTGCATCTGGGGGGGGGTGCCCCGAGGGGGCACAACCCACCAGGGCACGGCAGGCCCCCTGGCTCGCTGATACGTCTCCAACGTATCTATAATTTTTGATTGTTCCATGCTATTATTTATGAAGTCTTGGATGTTTAATGGGCTTTATCATTCACTTTTATATCATTTTTGGGACTAAACTACTAACCCAAAGGCCCAGTCCAGATTGCTGTTTTTTTGCCTATTTCAGGGTTTTGCAGAAAAGGAATATCAAATGGAGTCCAAACGGAATGAAACCTTCGCGATAGATATTTTTTTGGAGAAAATCACGTACGGGAAACTTCAGGACCAAGTCAGGGGACAGAAGGGCTGGCCTCGAGGGTGGGGGGCACGCCCCCCTGCCTCGAGGCTGGCCCGTGTGGCCCCTGGTGCCCTCCTTCTTCCTATATATACCTACGTACCCCAGAAACTCCATACATAGAGAGAAAACCCTAATTCCACCGCTGTAGCTTCTGTTCCCATGGAGATCCCATCTTGGAGCCTGTTCCGGAGCTCCACTGGAGGGGGATCCATCACGGAGGCCTTCATCATCATCATCATCGCCCTCACCATGAGTTGTGAGTAGTTTACCATAAACCTTCGGGTCCATAGCTAGTATCTAGATGGCTTCTTCTCTCTCTGGATCTCAATACAAAGTTCTCCTCGGTCTTCGAGGAGATCTATTCGATGTAATCTCTTTTTGCGGTGTGTTTGTCGCGATCCGATGAATTGTGAGTTTATGATCAAGGTTATCTATGAAAGATATTTGGTTCTTCTCTGAACTTTTTATGTGTGCTCATAATATCCTTGCAAGTCTCTTCGAATTATTGGTTTGGTTTGGCCTACTAGATCTATAGTTCTTGCAATGGGAGAAGTGCTTGGCTTTGGGTTCAATCTTGCGGTGTCCTTTCCCAGTGACAGTAGGGGCAGCAAGGCACGTATTGTATTGTTGCCATCGAGGATAAAAAGATGGGGTTTACATCATATTGCTTGAGTTTATCCCTCTACATCATGCCATCTTGCCTAAGGCGTTACTCTGTTCATATGAACTCAATACACTAGATGCATGCTGGATAGCGGTCGATGTGTGGGGTAATAGTAGTAGATGCAGAATCGTTTCGGTCTACTTGTCTCGGACGTGATGCCTATATACAATGATCATGCCTAGATAGTCTCATAATTATTCGCTTTTCTATCAATTGCTCGACAGTAATTTGTTTAGCCGCCGTAGAATACCGCTATCATGAGAGAATCCACTAGAGAAAACTATGGCCCCCGGGTCTATTTTCAACATATTAATCTACATCTACTTTACTTTTACCGCTTTTTATTTGTTGTTTTACTAAACTAAAAATACCAAAAATATAATTATCATCTCTATCAGATCTCACTCTCGTAAGTGAACGTAAAGGGATTGACAACCCCTTATCGTGTTGCCTGCGAAGTTCTTATTTGTTTGTGCAGGTGCGAGGGACTGGCGCGTGGGCTCCTACTGGATTGATACCTTGGTTCTCAAAAACTGAGGCAAATACTTACGCTACTGTGCTGCATCTCCCTTTCCTCTTCGAGGGAATACAACGCCAGCTCAAGAGGTAGCAAGAAGAGTTTCTGGCGCCGTTGCCGGGGAGGCTTACGCAAAAGTCATATACCAAGTACCTATCACAAACCCTTATCCTTCGCATTACATTTATTTGCCTCTCGTTTTCCTCTCCCCCACTTCACCCTTGCCGTTTTATTCGCCCTTCTTCCGACGTGTGTTTATCGTTCGCTTGCCTCTCGTTTGCTGGTGTTCTATGTGCCTTCTATGTGCTTGCATCTTTGCTTGCTAAAAATCTATTATTATGGATCACCTTAAAGTGTTCTACTTGGATCATCTTCGATCCTTATGCGCTCGTGCTGAAACCCCAACTAGCCTAGTTGATGGGAAATCTTTAGATGAGCATGCTCATTTTGTGCGTCACCATTTGTCTGAAAAGGGGATACTCTTATGGGATCAGATAAACAGATTGCTGTGTTATGCTGGGAATCTTTGTGAAATCTGTGATTTTACTTGTTGCTCTAAGAACCCTGAAAAACACCTCCCCTACCTACGTGAGTTTAATGATAATGAAATCTTATCTTCTTATGCAAAGGGTGTTTATAGTTACTATGATATCGAACAAATTGAAGAATTCGTTGATTTTAAGGGTGCTTATGAAGTTGCTTCTTTGATTGAAAAGTATGATATTACTCTATATGAATCTGAAAATTTTGACATACTTAAATATTGCTATGAAAACTATGCTCATAATGCCAATATCAAAGAATTTATTGAAGGAATGACTGCTGCTTTGAAGGAAAATAATGATATGCATGAATCTATAGATAATTTTGATTCCGATGATTTGATTGAAATATCCCTTGATGAACATGATGCTTGCTATTCTTGTGGACATGATGCCAATATTTATGAAGAAGAATTTGCTATAGTTCCCTATGTTAAACATGAGATTGTTGCTATTGCACCCATACTTGATAGTTCCTTCGATGAAAAGCATGATTGCAATGATGTTACTATAAATTCTCTTGATGTCAATTGTGCTAATGATATGCAAAACCCTAAGCTTGGGGATGCTAGTTTTGCTATGACTACTATTTGTTGCAATGATCATGATTGGGGTGATTCTTCTTATGATCTTGAAAATTTATTTAATCCCCATGATGAATATAAGATTGATAATAATGTTTGCATTAATATTGAAAGTGGGTTTGGAAGAGTGTCAACTTTAGATCCCACACACTTGGAGAGTGTTCAATCTTATGAAACTTTTGATAAAAGTGGGTTTGGAGAGGTCATGACTTTAGTTAATGTTAATCCCACTATTTTGGAAGAGTGCCAACTTTGCATGCATGTGGATCGTGTTGAGAATATGTTATGTGATAGCTATTTTGTTGAATTTGATCATGATCCTACATGCAATTATTATGAGAGAGGGAAATATGGTTGTAGAAATTTTCATGTTACTAAATTACCTCTCGTTATGTTGAGATTGTTATTGTTTCTTTCTCCTTCCTTGCATATGCTAGATCTTGCTTGTCTTGGTAATTGGTTTTCCTATAAGATGCCTATGCATAGGAAGTATGTTAGACTTAGATGTGTTTGTCACATGTCTTATGATGCTCTCCTTGTGCTTCAATCCTTGTCCTTTATGTGAGCATCATTGAATTATCGTGCCTAGCTAGGGGCGTAAAACGATAGCGCTTGTTGGGAGGCAACCCAATTTTCTGTTTTTTGTTTTTGTTGCTGTTAGGGAATAAATATTGCATCTAGCCTATTATTAGATGTGGTTTCATGTTTTGTTTAGTGTTTGTGCCAAGTAGAACCTTTGGGAAGTCTTGTGTGAAGTTTATTTGATTTTGCTGTGAAAAACAGAATCGTTAGCGCTCGCTAAAGTAGTCGTGGGATTTTACTGGAGCGTGCTTTTTAGTTGATTATTTTTTTCTTCTGATTGGTAGACAAATTGCGCAAATTTTCCAATTTAGTTTGAATTTTTTGGAGTTCCAGAAGTAGGCGAACCCTACAGATTACTACAGATTGTTCTGTCTTTGAGAGATTCTGTTTTTCGTGTGTTGTTTGCTTATTCCGATGCATCTATGAGTAATATTGGAGGATATGAACCATAGAGAAGTTGGAGTACAGTAGGTTTAACACCAATAGAAACAAAGAATGAATTCATTGTTGTACCTTTGAGTAGTGGTTTGCTTTCTCATACTAACGGAGCTCACGAGAATTTTTGTCTAAGTTTTGAGTTGTGAAGTTTTCAAGTTTTGAGTATTGCTTTGATGGACTATGGAATAAGGAGTAGCAAAGGCCTAAGCTTGGTGATGCCCATGGCACCCCAAGTAAATTCAAGATAATCAAAAGCCTAAGCTTGGGGATGCCCCGAGAAGGCATCCCCTCTTTCGTCTTCATCCATCGGTAACTATACTTGGAGCTATATTTTTATTCGCAACATGCTATGTGTTTAGCTTGGAGCATCTTGTATAATTTGAGTCTTTGCTTGTTAGTTTGCCACAATCATCCTTGCTTGACACACCTATTTGAGAGAGTTAAATATGCCCTAGAAATTATTAGAACACTCTATGTGCTTCACTTATATCTTTTGAGTTGAATAGTTTTCGCTCTAGTGCTTCACTTATATCTTTTAGAGCATGGCGGTGGTAATATTTTGTAGAAATTGTTGAACTCTCATGCTTCACCTATACCTATTTTAGAGTCTATTAGAACAGCATGGTAATGTGTTTAGGCTAAAGAAACTAGTCTTCACATGATAACCATCCAATGTCAATGTAGTAAAAAAATTCACACCAAGTGCATTGAATAGAATGAGATGTTGGATACTTGATAATTGTTTTGAGACATGAGGATAGTGATATTAGAGTCATGCTAGTGGAGTTATTATGAAATTGAGAAATACTTGTGTTAAGGTTAGTGATTCCCGTATCATGCACGTATGGTGAACCGCTATGTGACGAAGTTAGAGCATGAGGTATTTGTAAAGTGCCAACCTTTGTGTGGAGGTCGGGGGCACGCGATGGTTAACTCCTACCAACCTCCCACCTAGGAGTATGCGTTGATTGCTTTGTTTTGATGACTCGTAGATTTTTGCAATAAGTATATGATTTCTTATGACTAATGTTGAGTCCATGGATTATACGCACTCTCACCCTTCCACCATTGCTAGCCTCTCTTGTACCATGCACCTTTCGCCGGTACCATAAACCCACTATATATCCTTCCTCAAAACAGCCACCATATTGTTCCTCAAAACACCCACCATACCTACCTATCATGGCATTTCCATAGCCATTCCGAGATATATTGCCATGCAACTTTCCATCGTTCCTCTTATATGACACGCATTATATTGTCATAGTGCCATGCATGATCATGTAGTTGACATCGTAGTTGTGGCAAAGCCACCATGCATAATTTTTCATATATGTCGCTCTTGATTCATTGCTCATGCCAGTACACTACCGGAGGCATTCATGTAGAGTCATACTTGTTGTAGTATCGAGTTGTAATTTCGAGTTGTAACAAAAAGTGTGATGATCATCATTATTAGAGCATTGTCCCATGTGAGGAAAGGCCAATAAAAAAAAGGCCCAAAAAATAGAGAGGGGCTAATAAAAAAAGAGAGAAAGCCCCTCCAAAAAATGAGAGAAAAGAGAGAAGGGACAATTGCTACTATCTTTTTCCACACTTGTGCTTCAAAGTGGCACCATGTTTTCATTGTAGAGAGTCTCATGCTTAGTCACTTTCATATACTAGTGGGAATTTTCATTATATAACTTGGCTTGTATATTCCAACGATGGGCTTCCTCAAATGCCCTAGGTCTTCGTGAGCAAGCAAGTTGGATGCACACCCACTAGCTTCTTTTGTTGAGCTTTCATTCATACTTAGCTCTAGTGCATCCGTTGCATGGCAATCCCTACTCACTCATATTGATACCTATTGATGGGCATCTCCATAGCCCGTTGATATGCCTAGTCGATGTGAGACTATCTCCCTCCTTTTTGTCTTCTCCACAACCACCTCTATTCCACCCATAGTGCTATATCCATGGCTCACGCTCATGTATTGCGTGAAAGTTGAAAGGTTTGAAAAGATAGATTTTGAAAACAAATGCTTGGCTAAAATCAGGGTTGTGCATGATATGAATATTTTTGTGTGATGAAGAGGGAGCATAGCCAGACTATATGATTTTGTAGGGATAACTTTCTTTAGCCATAGTATTTTGAGAAGACATGATTGCTTTGTTAGTATTGCTTGAAGTATTGTTATTTCTTATGTCAATATAGACTTTTATCTTGAATCTTTCAGATCTGAACATTCATGCCACAATTAAGAGAATTACATTGAAAAACTATATTGGTTAGCATTCCACATCAGAAATTCTTTCTTTATCATTACCTACTTGAGGACGAGCAGGAATTAAGCTTGGGGATGCTTGATACGTCTCCAACGTATCTATAATTTTTGATTGTTCCATGCTATTATTTATGAAGTCTTGGATGTTTAGTGGGCTTTATCATTCACTTTTATATCATTTTTGGGACTAACCTACTAACCCAAAGGCCCAGTCCAGATTGCTATTTTTTGCCTATTTCAGGGTTTTGCAGAAAAGGAATATCAAACGGAGTCCAAACGGAATGAAACCTTCGCGAGAGATATTTTTGGAGAAAATCACGCACGGGAAACTTCAGGACCAAGTCAGGGTACAGAAGGGCTGCCCTCGAGGGTGGGGGGCGCGCCCCCCTGCCTCGAGGCTGTCCCATGTGGCCCCCGGTGCCCTCATTCTTCCTATATATACCAACGTACCCCAGAAACTCCATACGCATAGAGAAAACCCTAATTCCACCGCCGTAGCTTCTGTTCCCGTGGGGATCCTATCTTGGAGCCTGTTCTGGAGCTCCACCGGAGGGGGATCCATCACGGAGGCCTTCATCATCATCATCATCACCCTCACCATGAGTTGTGAGTAGTTTACCACAGACCTTTGGGTCCATAGCTAGTATCTAGATGGCTTCTTCTCTCTCTCTGGATCTCAATACAAAGTTCTCCTCGGTCTTCGAGGAGATCTATTTGATGTAATCTCTTTTTGCGGTGTGTTTGTCGAGATCCGATGAATTGTGAGTTTATGATCAAGGTTATCTATGAAAGATATTTGGTTCTTCTCTGAACTTTTTATGTGTGCTCATAATATCCTTGCAAGTCTCTTCGAATTATTGGTTTGGTTTGGCCTACTAGATCTATTGTTCTTGCAATGAGAGAAGTGCTTGGCTTTGGGTTCAATCTTGCGGTGTCCTTTCCGAGTGACAGTAGGCGCCGCAAGGCACGTATTGTATTGTTGCCATTGAGGATAAAAAGATGGGGTTTACATCATATTGCTTGAGTTTATCCCTCTACATCATGTCATCTTGCTTAAGGCGTTACTCTGTTCGTATGAACTCAATACACTAGATGCATGCTGGATAGCTATCGATGTGTGGAGTAATAGTAGTAGATGCAGAATCGTTTCGGTCTACTTGTCTCGGACGTGATGCATATATACAATGATCATGCCTAGATAGTCTCATAATTATTCACTTTTCTATCAATTGCTCGACAGTAATTTGTTTACCCGCCGTAGAATACCGCTATCATGAGAGAAGCCACTAGAGAAAACTATGGCCCCCGGGTCTATTCACAACATATCAATCTACATCTACTTTACTTTTACCGCTTTTTATTTGCTGTTTTACTAAACTAAAAATACCAAAAATATAATTATCATCTCTATCAGATCTCACTCTCGTAAGTGACCGTAAAGGGATTGACAACCCCTTATCGCGTTGGCTGCGAAGTTCTTATTTGTTTGTGCAGGTGCGAGGGACTGGCGCATGGTCTCCTACTGGATTGATACCTTGGTTCCCAAAAACTGAGGGAAATACTTATGCTACTGTGCTGCATCTCCCTTTCCTCTTCGAGGGAATACAACACAAGCTCAAGAGGTAGCACGCGCTCAGGTGGGTTGTGCCCACCTCGATGGCCTCCCGCACCCCCTCTTTACCCTATAAATTCCCAAATATTCTGAAAACCCTCGGGGAACATAGATCAGAAGTTCCACCACCGCAAGGCTCTGTAGTCCACGAGATCTGATCTAGAGCCCTTTCTGGCACTCCGCCGGAGGGGAAATCATCACCGGTGGCCATCTTCATCATCCCGGTGGCCACCATGGTGAGGATGGAGTAGTCCACCCTCGGGGCTGAGGGTTTGTACCAGTAGCTATGTCATGATCTTGATATATCATGGGCTTTGTTAACATAGATGGATCATATGATGTTTCTCCCCTCTCTACTCTTGTTGTGATGAATTGAATCTTTACCCTTTGAAGTTTTGTCATGTCGGATTGAATGTTCAGATTTGAGAACACATGATGTATGTCTTGCGCTATGAATACTTGAGGTGACAATGGGGTATCATATTGATTCACTTGATGTATGTTATGGCACTCAACTTGCGGATTCCGGCGGTGACATTGGGGTAATCTATGCATAGGGTTGATGCATGTTTTTATTATCTTTTCTCTGATAGAAACTTTGGGGGTCTCCTTGTAGTTCTTTGTGTGGATTGAATATTATGATCATGAAGTTGTTTGATGCATATCGTAGAATCAATTCATGGATATTTGTGGTGACATTAGAATATCTATGTGACATTAGAGTTGGTTGATGTGTGTCATATGGTGTTATTTTAGTACAAACTCTTGGTTAGATTGATCAGAAAGAATAGCTTTGTGTTATTTTAGTACGAACTCTAGTATAGATTGATCGGAAAGAATAGCTTCGAGGTGGTTTCGTACCCTACAAACAATTTCTATCTTTTGTTCTTCGCTAATAGGAACTCGGGAGTGATTCTTTATTGCACTTTGAGGGATAATCATATGATCAAACTATGTTAGCATTGTTGGGAGATTGCACTAGCGAAAGTATAGACCCTAGGCCTTGTTTCTAAGCATTGCAATATCGTTTGTGCTCCGTTTTATCACTTGCTACCTTGCTATTTTTTATTGTTCCTATTACAAAAATCAATATCTACTATCCATATTACACTTTTATCACCATCTCTTTGCCGAACTAGTGCACCAATACAATTTGCCATTGTATTGGGTGTGTTGGGGACACAAGAGACTTTTTATTATTTGGTTGCAGGGTTGTTTGAGAGAGACCATCTTCATCCTACACCTCCCACAGATTGATAAACCTTAGGTCATCCACTTGAGGGAAATTTCACTACAAAAAAAGACACATCCGTGACATTTTGGGTCGAACGGTTTTTTTCTGTCATACTTATGACACTTCTATGACGATAATTGTGATGAAACCCGGTATCATCATAGATGTGGTGGGGTCCTACTTCTATGACAAAAAATCATGACAGAAAATGGGCTTTTCATCCTGGGAGGGCCAGAGATGCAGCTGCATGACATTCTTTGGGCCGTCCATGACCGAAAAAACCGTGGTAGAAGCTAGGGCGAGGAAAATATCGGGGTGTTCCCGGTTATGGTGGGTGGTCGGGGCCCAGCGATGCGTGTTTCTCTCGTACACACACGCGCGTGGGTGCGAGGCGTTGGGCTCTAACTGAACCCAAGTGAGGCGTTGGGCTCTAACTGAACCCGAGCGATTGGACTTCAGGCTACGTGTTACTGAACCCGAGCGATCGATCGATGGCTGTTAACTGAACCCGATCGAGCGATTCCTTCGCTACTGCTGCTAACTGAAGCCGATCGATGCTGCCTCTGGATGAACAGTGAGCGTTGCTGGGAGGGGAGAGTTGGATGAACAGTTCCCAGTGGGGGTGGATGAACAGAATCCCATGGTGTTGCCTCTGGATGAACAAGACCCCGATCAATCGAGCCGGTTGGGGCTGGATGAACAGGACCCCGTGGAGGGCGGGATGAACAGGACCACCCCGTGGAGGGCTGGATGAACAGTACACGGTGGAGGGCTGGATGAACAGTAGCCTGTGGATGGGTGGTTGAACAGGAGCCCGTGGAGAGGGCTGGTTGAACAGTAGCTGGTGGAGTAGCGCGCGGTGGAGGCTGGATGAACATGAGCCCGTGTATGAACAGTCGCAGGTGGAGGCTGGAGGAGGTCGACGGTGGATGAACAGTTGCCCATGGAGGCTGGTGGGGGTCGACGGTGGAGTTGAACAGTATCCCGTGGAGTCCCGTTTTGCGGTACGCCACACCCCTCCCGATGAACAGGTCCCCGTTTCGACCGTAGCGCTCCAACACAAGTCCGTTTCCTCCGTTTTGCGGTACGCCACACCCCTCCCGATCAACAGGACCCCCGTTTCGACCGTAGGAGGTTCGTTTCCTCTATTTTGCGCTACGCCAGACCCCTCCCGATGAACAGGATCCCGTTACGACCATGGCCGGTCGAACACAAGGCCGTTTCCTCCATTCTACGGTATGCCAGGCCTCGTTTCCATTGGTTGTTCCATCCAAGCCCTCCCAATGAACATGACGACGCATTCTGTTCCGACCCAGCCGGTTGGCTTCCCATGAACACGACGATGACGTTGTTTCTCCGTTTCGACCCAGCCATGTACACGAGCCCTGGCCGTACATATGCGCGAGTAGGCGTTCGAGAGCCTACCCGTATGTACGTACGTGGCCATATTTTCTTTCTTGCACTCTGGCCGCTGTACGTACGTGTACATGCTACGTGTGCGCCTCTACTACGACACGTGCACGCCTCTACATCGACCAGTATGTACGTACACGTTCATGAACAGAATGACAACGCTACGTACGCTTCGCCCAGGTGGGTCCCGACTGTCAGGCACTTCCTTGCGTGCGAAGATGTAGATGGTGGGTCCCAGCAGTCAGGGGGACGAATCATTTTTTTGCCCGGACGCACTTCCTTGCGTGCGAAGATGTAGCTGGTGGGTCCCAGCAGTCAGGGGGAAACGTTTTTTCACGAAATACGGTGGCCCGTCCAGTGGGTCCCCGCTGTCAGGTGGAGGAATAATTATTTTGTGCGTAATAAGGAGGCACTTCCTTGCTGCGGCCGTCGACCTAGTTGTCAACCTCTCCACGTACAGTCCACGTCTGATGGAAGCCATTCCTTGACCACGTTGACCACGCCACGCCGAGAGCACCAGGGCGGTGGACGACGGCGAGGCCTAGGAAGGGGACGACGCGGAGCCGGGGAAGATGCGGCAGTGGATGCCCATGCGTAGAGGAGTACGAGGGTTCACTGGTTCGCTGTGGTGTGAGGCTGCCGTCGCCGCAGAATAACATGGGGTGTGGGTGAGTAGAGGGATGGCCTGGCCAGCGGTGGGAATAGTAGGGGGCGGTGAGGCCTCCGCAGTAGCACAGCCGGCCACGGGAGGCAGGAGCATGCGGCACGACCGGCACTGCTTTGGGCGGCTGGAGCAACAAGACAAAAGGTTGAAGAAACACTACGGCCGTTGGATGGACATCGTACGGTCACTAGAGCTAGAATCGTTCATATTGACTAAGTTGACAAAGCACTCCGTCCCCGTCAACTTAGTAAGCCCACAAGTCAGCCTCCCACCAAGGTGGGTCCCAACCAGCAGCGGGAGTATTCATTTTTTTGTGCGTAATAAGGAGGCACTTCCGGTGGGTCCGAGCTGACAGCGGGGGGAACGTTTTTTTCATGCAATACGGTGGCCCGTCCGGTGGGTCCCAGCAGTAAGGGGGAAGCATTTTTTTCACAAAATACGGTGGCCCGTCCGGTGAGTCCCTGCTGTCAGGTGGAGGAATCATTATTTTCCGCGTAATAAGGAGGCACTTCCTTGCTGCCGTCGTGGACCCAGCTGTCAGCCTCTCCACGTACAGTCCACGTCCAATGGAAGCCGTTCCTTGACCACGATGACCACACCGCGCTGAGAGCACCAGGGCGGTGGACGATGACGAGGCCTAGGAAGGGGACGACGCGGAGCCGGGGAAGATGCGGCAGTGGAAGCCCGCGCAGAGAGGAGTACGAGGGTTCACTGGTTCGGCTGCGGTGTGAGGCTGCCGTCGCCGTGGAATAACAACGGGTGTGGGTGAGTAGAGGGATGGCCTGGCCAGCGGTGGGAGTAGTAGCGGGCGGTGAGGCCTGCGCGGCAGCACAGCCGGCCATGGGAGGCAAGAGCAGGCGGCGTGGCCGGCGCTGCTTTGGGCGGCTGGATCAAGAAGACCAGAGGTTGAAGAAGCACGACGGCCGTTGGATGGACATCGTATGGTCACTGCAGCTAGAATCGTTTATATTGACTAAGTTGACAAAGCACTTGGTACGCGTCAACTTAGTAGGCCCACAGGTCAGCTTCCGAAACGGTGCGCCCCAGATGTCAGGGGGAGGAATCATTTTTTGGGCGGGTGAAGCTAGAATATCCGAGATTGAGGAAGAAGCACGGCATCCGTTGGATGGACATCCAACGGCCACTCCTACTAGAACCGTGTGTTGACTATAAGTTGACAAAGCCTTGCATACGTATCAACTCTTTTTTTTAGGGGACGCGTCAACTTAGTAAGGCCACAAGTGTGTGGCAGAGAACTTATAGCCCATTTCAGATTTGTAAGAATGTGCAGCCAAATTTTGAATTCTAATGGAATTTACTACAACCCATTTATAGTTTGTTAAAAGTACAATCCATTTCAACCAACCGTTCTAAATAGAATTCAATAAAATTTCCCACATTTGGATGGGATCTGAAATATTTTTATCCCGAAATTTCTAGTCAGATTAAATAAAATTTCAATATAAATCTATATTACGTAAAAATCCAACAAAACATTGCGCTCGCAACAAATAATGAAATTAAAATTTTCAATATCCAAAAATAATATTTTATAAAGTAATTACGTGTTTGGTGCATTTTTTATAGTTACTGCCCAGTTTTTATGATTACATCCCATTTATTAATTCTTAAAGCCCATTTTCTTGTTAAGGCTAATGCATCCCTCCTAGGAAAGATTTGCATCCCAGCGAGCGGAGACTAACAACTTGACCTTACCTGGGTATTCCTAAAAAAGTATAGCTGGGCTTGTCATTTTCAGCTTGAAAAATAATAATATCTGGGCTGGATATCTGGCCTGGGCTAGACGGGCCACAGCCCGCCCAGTTAATGGCTACATCGATGTTTTCGTTGTTGTTCAGAGGAGAAAAATTAATATCTGGGCTAAACATCGCTCAAGGAAAACTCTGCAGTGCTCACACCTCAAAAACATAAATACTGCTCGAGCTGCTTGGTCCTAGCTGTCGGCCGCTTCTTGTGCAATTCTCTCATTTATTAACTACATAGGTTGACAATGGTGTGGGACCGCGATGTCAGGAAACGAGGAGGAAGCAAAAAAAATTATAGTTTTATATATTAATAAGGAGGCACTTGCGTACGTGCGGTTATGGCCCTGTGAAGGAAATATGCCCTAGAGGCAATAATAAAGTTGTTATTTATATTTCCTTATATCATGATAAATGTTTATTATTCATGCTAGAATTGTATTAACCGGAAACTTAGTACATGTGTGAATACATAGACAAAACAGAGTGTCCCTAGTATGCCTCTACTAGACTAGCTCATTGATCAAAGATGGTTATGTTTCCTAACCATAGACATGAGTTGTCATTTGATCAACGGGATCACATCATTAGGGGAATGATGTGATGGACTAGACCCATCCGTTAGCATAGCACTATGATCGTTTAGTTTTACTGCTATTGCTTTCTTCATGACTTATACATGTTCCTATGACTATGAGATTATGCAACTCCCGAATACCATAGGAACACCTTGTGTGCTATCAAACGTCACAACATAACTGGGTGATCATAAAGATGCTCTACAGGTGTCTCCGAAAGTATTCGTAGTGTTGGCATAGATCAAGACTAGGATTTGTCACTCCGAGCGTCGAAGAGGTATCTCTGGGCCCTCTCGGTAATGCACATCATAATAAGCCTTGCAAGCAAATGACCAATGAGTGAGTCACGAGATGATGTATTACAGAACGAGTAAAGAGACTTGCCGGTAACGAGATTGAACTAGGTATAGAGATACCGTCGATCGAATCTCGGGCAAGTAACATACCGATGACAAAAGGAACAACGTATGTTGTTATGCGGTTTGACCGATAAAGATCTTCGTAGAATATGTAGGAGCCAATATGAGCATCCAGGTTCCGCTATTGGTTATTGACCGGAGATGAGTCTCGGTCATATCTACATAGTTCTCGAACCCGTAGGGTCCGCACGCTTAACGTTTGATGACGATCGGTATTATGAGTTTATGAGTTTTGATGTACCGAAGGTAGTTCGGAGTCCCCGATGAGATCACGGACATGACGAGGAGTCTTGGAATGTCCGAGACGTAAAGATTGATATATTGGACGACTATATTCGGACACCGGAAGTGTTCTGGAAAGTTTCGAAATTTACCAGAGTGCCGGGGGGTTACCGGAACCCCCCGGGGGAATGATGGGCCCTGGTGGGCCATAGGGGAGAGAGAGGGCAGCATCCAGGAGGTGGCGCGCCCCCTCCCTAGGAGGAGTCCGAATAGGACTAGGGGAGGGGGGCGCGGCCCCTCTTTCCCTCTCCCTCTCCCTCTCTTTCCTTCCCCCCTTTCCTTCATTGGTGGACTCCTACTAGGAATAGGATTGCAATCCTATTCCTAGTAGGATTGCTCCCTAGCCGCACCATAGGAGGGCCGGCCGGCCTCCCCCCTTGCTCCTTTATATACGGGGGCAGGGGGGCACCCAAAGACACACAAGTTGAATTGTTCTAGCCGTGTGCGGTGCCCCCCTCCACAGAAACACACCTCGGTCATACCGTCGCAGTGCTTAGGCGAAGCCCTGCGCCGGTAGATACATCATATCCGTCACCACGCCGTCGTGCAGACGAAACTCTCCCGTGAAGCTCAACTGGATCAAGAGCTCGTGGGACGTCATCAAGCAGAACGTGTGCTGAACGCGGAGGTGCCGTACATTCGGTGCTTGATCGGTTGAATCGCGAAGAAGTTCGACTACATCAACCGCGTCACTTGACGCTTCTGCTTCCGGTCTACGAGGGTACGTAGACACACTCTTCCCTCTCGTTGCTATGCATCTAGTAGATAGATCTTGCGTGATCGTAGGAAAATTTTAAAATACTACGTTCCCCAACAGTGGCATCAGAGCCAGGTCTATGCGTAGATGATATGCACGAGTAGAACACAATGAGTTGTGGGCGATACTAGTCATACTGCTTACCAGCATGTCATACTTTGCTTCAGCGGTATTGTGAGATGAAGCGGCTCGGACCGACATTACGCGTACGCTTACGCGAGACTGGTTTCACCGTTATGAGCACTCGATGCTTAAAGGTGACTGGCGGGTGTCTATCTCTCTCACTTTAGCTGAATCAAGTGTGGCTACGCCCGGTCCTTGTGAAGGTTAAAACAACACATACTTGACAAAACATCATTGTGGTTTTTGTATGCGTAGGTAAGAACGGTTCTTTCTAAGCCCGTAGCAGCCACGTAAAACTTGCAACAACAAAGTAGAGGACGTCTAACTTGTTTTTGCAAGGCATGTTGTGATGTGATATGGTCAAGACATGATGAGTTATACGGTTTTGTATGAGATGATCATGTTTTGTAATGTTATCGGCAACTGGCAGGAGCCATATGGTTGTCGCTTTATTGTATGAAATGCAATCGCCATGTAATTGCTTTACTTTATCACTAAGCGGTAGCGATAGTCGTAGAAGCAATAGTTGGCGAGACGACAACGATGCTACGATGGAGATCAAGGTGTCGCGCCGGTGACGAAGGTGATCATGACGGTGCTTTGGAGATGGAGATCAAAAGCACAAGATGATGATGGCCATATCATGTCACATATTTTGATTGCATATGATGTTTATCTTATTATGCTTCTTATTTTTCTTAGAACGACGGTAGCATTATAAGATGATCCCTTACTAAATTTCAAGGTATAAGTGTTCTCCCTGAGTATGCACCGTTGCGAAAGTTCGTCGTGCCGAGACACCACGTGATGATCGGGTGCGATAAGCTCTACATTCAAATACAACGGGTGTAAGCCAGTTTTGCACACGCAGAATACTCGGGTTAAACTTGATGAGCCTAGCATATGCAGATATGGCCTCGGAACACTGGAGACCGAAAGGTCGAGCATGAATCATATAGTAGATATGATCAACATAAGATGTTCACCATTGAAACTACTCCATCTCACGTGATGATCGGACATGGTTTAGTTGATTTGGATCACGTGATCATTTAGATGACTAGAGGGATGTCTATCTAAGTGGGAGTTCTTAAATAATATGATTAAATTGAACTTTAATTTATCATGAACTTAGTCCTCGTAGTATTAACATATCTATGTTGTAGATCAATAGCTCACGATGTTGCTCCCCGTTTATTTTTTATATGTTCCTAGAGAAAACTAAGTTGAAAGATGTTAGTAGCAATGATGCGGAATTGTTCCGTGATCTGAGGATTATCCTCATTGCTGCACAGAGAATTATGTCCTTGATGCACCGCTAGGTGACAGACCTATTGCAGGAGCAGATGTAGACGTTATGAACGTTTTGACAAAAGCTCGGTATGATGACTACTTGATAGTTTAAGTGCACCATGCTTTATAGCTTAGAACCGGGACTTCAAAAACGTTTTGAACGCCATGGAGCATATAAGATGTTCCAAGAGTTGAAATTAGTATTTCATACTCATGCCCGTGTCGAGAGGTATAAGACTTCTGACAGTACTTTGCCTACAAGATGGAGGAGAATAGCTCAACCAGTGAGCATGTGCTCAGATTGTCTGGGTACTACAATTACTTGAATCAAGTGGGAGTTAATCTTCCAGATAAGATAGTAATTGACAAAGTTCTCTAGTCACTATCACCAAGTTAGTAGAACTTCATGATGAACTATAATATGCAAGGGATGACGAAAGTAATTCCCGAGCTCTTTGCGATGCTGAAGTCGGCGAAGGAAGAAATCATGAAAAAGCATCAAGTGTTGATGGTTAACAAGACCACTTGTTTCAAGTAAAGGGCAAAGGGATAGAAGGGGAACTTTAAGAAGAATGACAAGCAAGTTGTCACTCCCGTGAAGAAACCCAAAGCTAAAACTCAAGCCTGAAACTAAGTGCTTCTACTACAAAGGAAATGGTCACTAGAAGTGGAACTGCCCTAGATACTTGGCGGATAAGAAGGATGGCAAAGTGAACAAAGGTATATTTTGATATACAGATTATTGATGTGTACTTTACTAGTGTTCATAGCAACCCTGGGTATTTGATACCGGTTCAGTTGCTAAAATTAGTAGCTCGAAATGGGAGTTGCAGAATGAACAGAGACTAGTTAAAGGTGAAGTGACGATGTGTGTTGGAAGTGGTTCCAAGATTGATATGATCATCATCGCACACTCCCTATACTTTCGGGATTAGTGTAAAACCTAAATAAATGTTATTTGGCATTTGCGTTGAGCATGAATATGATTTGATCATATTTGTTGCAATACGGTTATTCATTTAAAGTCATAGAATAATTGTTATTCTGTTTTCACGAATAAAACCTTCGATGGTCATACACCCAATGAAAATAGTTTCTTGGATCTCGATTGTGGGGATACACATATTCATAATATTGAAGCCAAAAGATGCAAGGTTAATAACGATAGTGCAACTTATTTGTGGCACTGCCGTTTAGGTCATAATGGTGTAAAGCGCATGAAGAAACTCCATAGTGATGGACTTTTGAAATCACTTGATTATGAATCACTTGATGCTTGCGAACCATGCCTCATGGGCAAGATGACTAAAACTCCGTTCTCTGGAACAATGGAGCGAGCAACAGATTTGTTGGAGATCATACATACAGATGTATGTGGACCAATGAGTGTTGAAGCTCGCGGCGGGTATCGTTATTTTCTGACCTTCACTAATGATTTGAGCAGATATGGGTATATCTACTTAATGAAGCACAAGTCTGAAACATTTGAAAAGTTCAAAGAATTTTAGAGTGAAGTGGAGAATCATCGTAACAAGAAAATAAGAGTTTATACGATATGATCGTAGAGGTAAAATATTTGAGTTAGCGAGTTTGGCCTTCAGTAAAAACAATGTGAAATATTTTCACTACTCATGCCACCTGGAACACCACAGTGTAATGGTGCGTCCGAACGTCATAACCGTACTTTATTAGATATGGTGCGATCGATGATGTCTCTTACCGATCTACCACTATCGCTTTTGGGGTTATGCATTAGAGACAGCTACATTCACGTTAAATAGGGCACCATCTAAATCCGTGGAGATGACACCGTATGAACTGTGGTTTGACGAGAAACCTAAGCTGTCATTTTTTTAAGTTTGGGACTGCGATGCTTATGTGAAAAAGTTTCAACATGATAAGCTCGAACCCAAATCGGAGAAATAAAACTTCATAGGATACCCAAAAGAAACTGTTGGGTACACCTGCTATCACAGATCCGAAGGCAAGGTCTTTGTTGCTAAGAGTGGATCCTTTCTAGAGAAGGAGTTTCTCTCGAAAGGAGTGGGAGGAAAGTAGAACTTGATGAGGTAATTGTACCTTCTCCCGAATTGGAAAGTGGAACATCACAGAAACTAGTTCCAGTGATTCCTACACCAATTAGTGAGGAAGCTAATGATGATGATCATTAAACTTCAGATCAAGTTTCTGCTGAACTTCGTAGATCAACCAAAGTTCGTGCCGCATCAGAGTGGTACGGAAACCCGGTTCTGGAAGTCATGTTACTGGACCATGATAAACCTACGAACTATGAGGAAGCGATGATGAGCCCAGATTCCGCAAAATGGCTTGAGGCCATGAAATCTGAGATGGGATCCATGTATGAGAACAAAGTGTGGACTTTGGTTGACTTGCCCGATGATCGGCAAGCCATCGAAAATAAATGGATCTTCAAGAGGAAGACTGACGCTGACGGTAATGTTACTATTTACAAAGCTCTACTTGTTGCGAAAGTTTTTCAACAAGTTCAAGGAGTTGACTACGATGTGACTTTCTCACCCGTAGCGATGCTTAAGTCTGTCCGAATCATGTTAGCAATTGCCGCATTTTATGAAATCTGGCAAATGGATAACGAAACTGCATTCTTTAATGGATTTATTAAAGAAGACTTGTATATGATGCAACCAGAAGGTTTTGTCAATCCTAAAGGTGCTAACAAAATGTGCAAGCTCCAGCGATCCATCTATGGACTGGTGCAAGCATCTCGGAGTTGGAATATACGCTTTGATAAGTTGATCAAAGCATATAGATTTATACAGACTTGCGGTGAAGCCTGTATTTACAAGAAGTGAGTGGGAGCACTACAACCTTTCTGATAAGTATATGTGAATGACATATTGTCGATCGGAAATGATGTAGAATTTTCTGGAAAGCATAAAGGAGTGTTTGAAAGGAGTTTTTCAAAGAAAGATCTTGGTGAAGCTGCTTACATATTGGGCATCAAGATCTATAGAGATAGACCAAGACGCTTGATAAGACTTTCGATAAGATTTTGAAGTAGTTCAAAATGGATCAGTCAAAGAAGGAGTTCTTGCCTGACTTGTAAGGTGTGAAGTTGAGTAAGACTCAAAGCCAGACCACGGCAGAAAAATATAGAGAGAATGAAAGTCATTCCCTATGCCTCAGTCATAGGTTCTATAAAGTATGCCATGCTGTGTACCAAACATGTTGTGTACCTTGCCATGAGTTTGTCAAGGGGGTACAATAGTGATCCAGGAGTAGATCACTGTACAGCGGTCAAAATTATCCTTAGTAACTGGATGACTAAGGAAATGTTTCTCGATTATGGAGGTGATAAAGAGTTCGTCGTAAAGGGTTACGCCGATGCAAGCTTTGACACTAAATCCAGATGACTCTAAGTATCAATCTGGATGCGTATTGAAAGTGGGAGCAATTAGCTAGAGTAGCTCTATGCAGAGCATTGTAGACATAGAAATTTGCGAAATACATACGGATCTGAATGTGACAGACCCGTTGACTAAACTTCTCTCACAAGCAAAACATGATCACACCTTAGTACTCTTGGGTATTAATCACATAGCGATGTGAACTAGATTATTGACTCTAGTAAACCCTTTAGGGTGTTGGTCACATGGCGATGTGAACTATGGGTGTTATTCACATAACGATGTGAACTATCGGTATTAAATCACATGGCGATGTGAGCTAGAATATTGACTCTAGTGCAAGTGGGAGACTGAAGGAAATATGCCCTAGAGGCAATAATAAAGTTGTTATTTATATTTCCTTATATCATGATAAATGTTTATTATTCATGCTAGAATTGTATTAACCGGAAACTTAGTACATGTGTGAATACATAGACAAAACAGAGTGTCCCTAGTATGCCTCTACCAGACTAGCTCATTGATCAAAGATGGTTATGTTTCCTAACCATAGACATGAGTTGTCATTTGATCAACGGGATCACATCATTAGGGGAATGATGTGATGGACTAGACCCATCCGTTAGCATAGCACTATGATCGTTTAGTTTTACTGCTATTGCTTTCTTCATGACTTATACATGTTCCTATGACTATGAGATTATGCAACTCCCGAATACCATAGGAACACCTTGTGTGCTATCAAACGTCACAACGTAACTGGGTGATCATAAAGATGCTCTACAGGTGTCTCCGAAAATATTCGTGGTGTTGGCATAGATCAAGACTAGGATTTGTCACTCCGAGTGTCGGAGAGGTATCTCTGGGCCCTCTCGGTAATGCATATCATAATAAGCCTTGCAAGCAAATGACTAATGAGTTAGTCACGAGATGATGTATTACGGAACGAGTAAAGAGACTTGCCGGTAACGAGATTGAACTAGGTATAGAGATACCGTCGATCGAATCTCGGGCAAGTAACATACCGATGACAAAAGGAACAACGTATGTTGTTATGCGGTTTGACCGATAAAGATTTTCGTAGAATATGTAGAAGCCAATATGAGCATTCAGGTTCCGCTATTGGTTATTGACCGGAGATGAGTCTCGGTCATGTCTACATAGTTCTCGAACCCGTAGGGTCCGCACGCTTAACCTTTGATGACGATCGGTATTATGAGTTTATGAGTTTTGATGTACCGAAGGTAGTTCGGAGTCCCGGATGAGATCATGGACATGACGAGGAGTCTCGGAATGTCCGAGACGTAAAGATTGATATATTGGACGACTATATTCGGACACCGGAAGTGTTCTGGAAAGTTTCGGAATTTACCGGAGTGCCGTGGGGGGTTACCGGAACCCCCCGGGGGAATGATGGGCCCTGGTGGGCCATAGGGGAGAGAGAGGGCAGCAGCCAGGAGGTGGCGCGCCCCCTCCCTAGGAGGAGTCCGAATAGGACTAGGGGAGGGGGCGCGGCCCCTCTTTCCCTCTCCCTCTCCCTCTCTTTCCTTCCCCCCTTTCCTTCATTGGTGGACTCCTATTAGGAATAGGATTGCAATCCTATTCCTAGTAGGATTGCTCCTTAGCCGCACCATAGGAGGGCCGGCCGGCCTCCCCCCTTGCTCCTTTATATACGGGGGCAGGGGGCACCCAAAGACACACAAGTTGAATTGTTCTAGCCGTGTGCGGTGCCCCCCTCCAGAGAAACACACCTCGGTCATACCGTCGCAGTGCTTAGGCGAAGCCCAGCGCCGGTAGATACATCATATCCGTCACCACGCCGTCGTGCTGACGAAACTCTCCCGTGAAGCTCAACTGGATCAAGAGCTCGTGGGACGTCATCAAGCTGAACATGTGCTGAACGCGGAGGTGCCGTACGTTCGGTGCTTGATCGGTTGAATCGCGAAGAAGTTCGACTACATCAACCGCGTCACTTGACGCTTCCGCTTCCGGTCTACGAGGGTACGTAGACACACTCTTCCCTCTCGTTGCTATGCATCTAGTAGATAGATCTTGCGTGATCATAGGAAAATTTTAAAATACTACGTTCCCCAACGCCCTGGTGGGTCCCCACTATCATCCTCTCCAAGTAAAGTCATCTCCTCATCCTCATGTCCATTGACCATGTTGACAACGTGAGACGGCGGCGCCACGACGAGCGGAACAACTCGAAGGACGACGGAGAGGGCCTCGCGGGCCCTACGGATGGTCTGATACATCGCCCGCTGCTCATTCGGGAAGCCAGGATCATAGGGCCACATGTCGGCGACGGCATTGTCGTTCGCTTGTTCATAGGTGCTCGTTGAGGAGACGGAGGTTGCAGCACAGGTCCTCCTGCCCTGGTAGCTCTTCCGCCATTAGGGTGTCGAAGTTTGGCCGCACCTGCTCTATGGTGAACACGGCATGAACCAGGTTGGACAGTGGCGCCGGCTCCTGGTCAGAAGCTACATCCATCATCTGATTGTCGTCGCTCAGCTCAGCGAGGTAGCTGGCGAGCCAGCATGTCCGGTTGCTGGACCGTCCCGCTGCCAAACACGAGTCTGACTACCCTGGCCCACCCAGACCGCCTCCCTCGCCCGTGCGCACTTTCCGCCCGAAACGGTCAGCGCCACCCGCCCCTCTTCCTGGTGCATACGATTGCTCCGCCTTCAAACGACACAAGTGCCGTCCGTCCATCATTCTGCCGTCCACATTAATGATACGCGTTTGCCAAGGCGGCTACTCCGGCGCCACACGTCCGTCCCTCCGCCGCCCACCATTGCTATATAAACTTCTGTGCCGGTGATGGGCCTCGAACCCCTCGTTGGTTACCCCAAGTGGAAGGTGTAAGATGCAGTATTGTAGAAGTGTTTTCCCTTAGCAAAGATGCCAAGGATCGAATCCCCAGAGACTCCTAGGTTCAACAAGTAGGTGTCAATTGCTACGGCGCCAGATTAGTAGCAATCAACGTGGGCCTGCACACAGATACAAATAACTTTGCTCCCAACGAGTACAGAGAGGTTGTCAATCCCTCCGGCCTTGTAGTTCACAAAGGGTTAAAAGCAATATGATAGTAGTGATAGATAGTGTTTTGCAATAGTAAGTAAATAGCAAAAAAGTAAATAGCGGGTGTGATCAATGATGGTAATATGGACCGGAGTCTCATGATGTTCACTAGTGATGTCTCTCTCCCAAAAGACGATAAAACAGCTATGTGAGGTAAACAAATTACAGCTGGGCAATTGACAGGATCACGAACGCAAACCAATGCTGACTACATTGCAAGAAAGGTTGAGGTTCAAAGCATGGGCGGTACGCCAAAGTAAGTAGACCGAAATCCATCAATATCTACTACTAATCATCCACCTTGAGATATCTATCCAGAACATCTCGCTGGTATTAAGTTGCGAGTCCCACCCATAGTGTAAACTCAATGCAACAGACAACTGCATTAAAAGAACTTTGCGTAAAGTAAACAATCCTTGCACCCGCGGGCACAAGCACCGTTGTTTTCCCCCTTGTGGCAACAGCACATCCCCTAGACTCATGTTTCTGTCACTCAAGCTAGTCATCGAGGGGCATGAACCCACAATCGAGCATAACGTTCCCTCTTGGAGTCACTACCTATTACTCGACCAAAGCAATAAATAACAACGGAGAACATGCAAGAATTACTTATGAACAAAAATATAAAAGAGGTGAATCAAATATATTACTCAAGATCAATCTGAACATAATCTCATAATCCATCGGAACCCAGCAAACTCAACATAGCAACAGCATAAGGATTACATAGGTGCCTCGATCATGTAGGGCAGCTCACGAGGACTAATTAGTGAAGCACAAGAACGGGAGGAGAACATCACATAGCTACTGGTCATGGACTCATGGTCCAAGGGAGACTACTCACGAGTCATCCGGGAGGCGTCCATGGTGGTGGAGAAGCTCCTGGTGGTGATCCTCCCCTCCGGCAGGGTGCCGGGAAGAGTTCTCCTGGTGCTCCCGATCTTGGAAGCGGCGGCGGCGGCGGAACAGAGATGGGATCACGAAAAGAGTTCCTGTTCTGAGGGTTACGGAGGACCCTTGAAATATATGCCAAAGTAGGGCATCGGGGGAGCTTCGGGGGGCCCAGGCGCCCCCCCCGGCGCGGCCCAGGGGGGGCGCCACCAGGGCGCCTGGAGCCCTGGTGCCCCCCCCCAGGCTGCCCTTCGGACGCAGTGTTGTTTCCGGAACACTGATTTTTTATATAATTTTTCTGGATTTTTCTGGGCAGTTCTCGAAACGTGAAAACCTGAAATACAAAAACAGCCGAAAACAGAAACTGGCATTGGGGTGCACTGGATTAGTAAGTTAGTCCAAATATGATCAAAAGTGTATGGAAGTGTATGAATATCATAGCAATATCACCCAAAAGTGGCATGGAGCAAGCAGAAATTATAGATACGTTTTGGACGTATCAACATCCCCAAGCTTAATTCCTGCTCGTCCTCGAGTAGGTAAATGATATCAAGAATAATTTCTGTGGTGACATGCTATTAACCATATAGGAGTTTTTCATAGTCATATGACAAAAGCTTACTGAGACAATGATTCTAAAGTAATTAAGTTGCCTCATGAGAAAATCACAAATGACTGAAAGTTTTACAATATGAAACTGAAACATCAAAAAGATTTGCAATGAACATGATGTGCAAATATGATAAAGTGATATCTAGCTTGCCCCCTTTAGTGATGCAAAACATAAATGCAGGGGCACCTTCAAGGTTTAAGTGATGACTAGATACAATCATTTCAGAATAAACGATATCACAATCATGCAAAAGACAATGCTACTTTGGGACAATGCACATTACACTTAGAATGACAATCATGCTCTCAGTAGTTGGTGCTTCAACATAAAAGTAAAAGAAAGGTTAAGTGCTAGAGCTTTTTATTTTGAAAACATGGAAGCAATTGTGTCAACGGTAGTAGTACTTCATATGTGTCATGCATAAGACATCCTATAAGTTGCAAGCCTCATGCATCGTATACCAATAGTGCTCGCTCCTTGTCCTAATTAGCTCGGATTCCCATGGGTTATCATTGCATTGCATATGTTTCAACCAAGTGTCACAAAGGGGTACCTTTATGCCACCTGTACAAAGGTCCAAGGAGATAAATCGCATTTGATTTCTCGTTTTTGATAGATCTCAACTTGAGGACATCCATACCGGGACAACATAGAAAATAGATGATGGACTCCTCTTCAATGCATAAGCATATTCTCATAAGAGATTGAGGATTAAGGTCCAAGCTAAAACTTCCACCATGATACATGGCTTTGGTTGGCGGCCCAATGTTCTTCTCTAACAATATGCATATGCATTCAACCCACGGTAAATCACCCTTACTTCAGACAAGACGAACATGCATAGCAACTCACATGATATTCAACAAAAGTGTGACAGTTCATGGCGTCCCCAGAAACATGGTTACCGCTCAGCAAGCAACTTATAAGAAATAAGATACATAAGCAACATATTCTTTACCACAATAGTTTTTAGGCTACTTTCCCATGAGCTATGTATTGCATGGTTAGTTTGCTTAGTACAGGTGGAGGTTAGCAAAAAGACTGGGAGCGACCAACTAAGAGAGCAATGATGGTCATAATCATGCAGAGCGACAAAGCAATATTGAATCAGGCATGGAAGTTATATCGCTACTCAGAAATAAAAGATCATCAAGGCTTGACAGACTTTCTTTACAGTCTTGAATATGCGTGAGCATACGCCAAGTCAATCAAAATAAATTCTCGAAGGAAGATATTACTAAACCATACCACATCATAGGCAAACAAATCATGTTGGTACTCCAATAACACATTGGGAACCCCCCAGCTATTTGAGATTAACCATAAGAAAACCTGAACTACTAAGCACCATCATGCAAGTAGCATCTTTATCATAGACACATTAACCAATGCAACGGAAGCAAACTCTCTTAATAAGGTGAGCATGATAATTAAAGAGAGTTCAAGCAACCAACTAAACACAAGCTCTTTGAAAAGATAGGCATGAATACTAAGAGCAGAGCATGATAGTAGCTATTGAAAGACAAAGAACACACACAGCATAGATAGACATAAAAATTCTATGTTATGTTCTAGGTAGAAGTGGAGCGTGTTTCTCTCCCACATAAAGGAATGATGAGTTCCGACTCGTTATGAAAAACTAAAAAGAAAACTAAAAGCAAGACGCTCCAAGCATAGCACATAACACATGAAGTGATAAAAATATAGCGAAACGAAAGACGAACTGATAATGTCGATGGAGAAGGGGATGCACGGGGGAATCCCCAAACTTAGACGCTTGATTCTCCTTGAATATTTCTTGGGGGTGCACGGGGGCATCCCCAAGCTTGAGCGCTTGACACTCCTGAATCTTTTTATCATCTTCCCTCGCACACTTGAAAACTCCCTTCATACATAACTCATCATAATCTGATTAGCGAGGTTAGTACCCTTAATAAAATAATTATACCTTGCTGGAAATAAAGATATTCTTGAAGTTCTACTGTTTCTCAAGATTGCCAAAAGGTTTTTGCAAAGAAAAAGCAAGCTCTTGATTTGCAAAGTGAAGGTAAGGCAAAACAGGACAGAATCTGTGAAAAACAGAACAGCAGGCAGTAATCGATCTGTTCGGGATACTTCTGCAACTCAAATCAAAAAACTCAGAACAGACGCACGAAAGACAATTATATAGAGAACGCTGTAGAAAAAATTCAGACCAAAAAGATGATCTGGTGATTTTATACGAATTTTTCTATCCAAGGACAAAATCTGTTTCCTGGACAGCACCTCACAACTTTTGAACTTTCTAGCAATCAGAGGCTATACTTGGCACAAATATGAAAAGCAAAGATACAATGATGATGCTACAGCAGTAAACAACATCAAGACACAACAAAAGAAAAAAATGTATTCATGTGGGCTGCCTCCCAAAAGCGCTTTCTTTTATGCCTTTAAGCTAGGCATAATGCATATAGGAATCAATAACCATCATAATAATCAGAGTTATAAATTGATTCAAATGGTTCCTCAACAAGTTCATTCTTGTTCCTTCTAGGAAAGGGGTACACACCTTTTGCCTTCCCGCGTAAGCGGATTTGTCCCTTACCTATATCGATGAAGCCTTTTACTGCTAGGAGGAAGTCCCTTCCAAGCACTATATTTCCTTGGTTTGGCTCCATGAGGCCTTGTTCGGTTACACCCCTCCACAAGAGGATTGGAGGGGATTTGGGGAGGTTTTGACTTATAGGGGATTAAATCCACCTCAATCCCTGCCAAACCCGCTTCAAATCCCCCTCAACCGAACACAGCCTGATGAAGAAATCAATCATTGCAATCCCTTTAAGGAATTTAACTGGTACATCTTTTATTCTTCCCTGGATTTCAGAAATATCTCCATTAGTGTGTTCATGATGAGATGATAATCTATCCATGTTAAATTTTAAAGAATCATGAACAATTTTTGGCATAGTAGAAACCATAGATCCAATATCACAATAAGCAAGGAAGTCTTGATTAGAGATGCTAATCCTAACAAGAGGCTCCCAGTCATTATCTATTTCCAAAATATCTCTCTTATTGGGTTTGGGTTTCTCTACCTTCATTAAGTCTAGAGCATCCATTCTCTTTTCAATAGTAGCAAGTCTATCTATGACAGTATCAAAATTATGATCATAAACAAAGTAACTAGATAGACCATGTATAATTTCAAGAGCTCTAGCTTCATCACATTCTAGGAAATCTCCCTCAGCTATAATGTCAAGGGAGTGTTTACACCATTTAAAAAGACCATGGTAAAAATTTCTAAGCACAATTTTTATAGGTATCCAAGGCATAATTCTTCTATGTGCATCAGAAATTCTGTCCCATGCCTTCTTCATATTTTCTCCATCCCTTTGATGGAAATCTAGAACTTCTGATTCCCTCAAAGCACCAAATCCTAACATGTTTAACTAAACAGATAGGACTACTAACAGGAAGGTAAATAATTTTTTGTGATTTTCGATAAAAAGGTACTAAAGCAAAAACTGAAAGGTAAACTAACAAGACTAAAAAGCAAAGGTAAAAGATAGCATGCAACTCCCCTATCCTGAAGAGTGGAGTCCCCGGCAACGGCGCCAGAAAATACTCCTTGATGGGCCTCGAACCCCTCGTTGGTTACCCCAAGTGGAAGGTGTAAGATGCAGTATTGTAGAAGTGTTTTCCCTTAGCAAAGATGCCAAGGATCGAATCCCCAGAGACTCCTAGGTTCAACAAGTAGGTGTCAATTGCTACGGCGCCAGATTAGTAGCAATCAACGTGGGCCTGCACACAGATACAAATAACTTTGCTCCCAACGAGTACAGAGAGGTTGTCAATCCCTCCGGCCTTGTAGTTCACAAAGGGTTAAAAGCAATATGATAGTAGTGATAGATAGTGTTTTGCAATAGTAAGTAAATAGCGAAAAAGTAAATAGCGGGTGTGATCAATGATGGTAATATGGACCGGAGTCTCATGATGTTCACTAGTGATGTCTCTCTCCCAAAAGACGATAAAACAGCTATGTGAGGTAAACAAATTACAGCTAGGCAATTGACAGGACCACGAACGCAAACCAATGCTGACTACATTGCAAGAAAGGTTGAGGTTCAAAGCATGGGCGGTACGCCAAAGTAAGTAGACCGAAATCCATCAATATCTATTACTAATCATCCACCTTGAGATATCTATCCAGAACATCTCGCTGGTATTAAGTTGCGAGTCCCACCCATAGTGTAAACTCAATGCAATAGACAACTGCATTAAAAGAACTTTGCGTAAAGTAAACAATCCTTGCACCCGCGGGCACAAGCACCGTTGTTTTCCCCCTTGTGGCAACAGCACATCCCCTAGACTCATGTTTCTGTCACTCAAGCTAGTCATCGAGGGGCATGAACCCACAATCGAGCATAACGTTCCCTCTTGGAGTCACTACCTATTACTCGGCCAAAGCAATAAATAACAACGGAGAACATGCAAGAATTACTTATGAACAAAAATATAAAAGAGGTGAATCAAATATATTACTCAAGATCAATCTGAACATAATCTCATAATCCATCGGATCCCAGCAAACTCAACATAGCAACAGCATAAGGATTACATAGGTGCCTCGATCATGTAGGGCAGCTCACGAGGACTAATTAGTGAAGCACAAGAACGGGAGGAGAACATCACATAGCTACTGGTCATGGACTCATGGTCCAAGGGAGACTACTCACGAGTCATCCGGGAGGCGTCCATGGTGGTGGAGAAGCTCCCGGTGGTGATCCTCCCCTCCGGCAGGGTGCCGGGAAGAGTTCTCCTGGTGCTCCCGATCTTGGAAGCGGCGGCGGTGGCGGAACAGAGATGGAATCGCGAAAAGAGTTCCTGTTCTGAGGGTTACGGAGGACCCTTTAAATATATGCCAAAGTAGGGCATCGGGGAGCTTCAGGGGGCCCAGGCGCCCCCCCGGCGCGGCCCGGGGGGGGGGGGGGCGCCGCCAGGGCGCCTGGAGCCCTGGTGCCCCCCCAGGCTGCCCTTCGGACGCAGTGTTGTTTCCGGAACGCTGATTTTTTATATAATTTTTCTGGATTTTTCTGGGCAGTTCTCGAAACGTGAAAACCTGAAATACAAAAATAGCCGAAAACAGAAACTGGCACTGGGGTGCACTGGATTAGTAAGTTAGTCCAAATATGATCAAAAGTGCATGGAAGTGTATGAATATCATAGCAATATCACCCAAAAGTGGCATGGCGCAAGCAGAAATTATAGATACGTTTTGGACGTATCAGCCGGCCATAGCCGCAGTCATCCGCATCCGTTCCTATTCTCCTATCCACACCACTACTGCCCACCATGGCTTGCTCGTGCTCCAGCGCTCTTCGGGATGGGCGAACGACGGACCACAAGGAGATGGCAGCCATTGCTGCCGACTGGCTGGCCGACAGGCAGCCAGAGGACGACGACGTCCCAATGGAGAACATGGTAGTCGACGATCCGGCGCCAACCCCCTCCTCCGCGCCATCCTTGCCGGTGCATTGCACCATGACCATCAGCGAGGCCCGTTCCCAATATATGGACACGGTGAGGCAGAAGCGTGAGGAGCAGTTCCAGGAGGCGCAGGCCGACGCCGCCTACAACCACCATCTCCTCCAAGAGCACCTACAGGCGGAGGAGCAGATCGCCGCGGAGCGGGCAGAGAAGGAGGTGCTTCTCGACTCGTACCGCTCCGCCCGTGAGTGTCGCCTCGAGCGCTGGCGGTACCGCATGCGGGTGGCAGAGGCTGTGGACGCCTACAAAGAGGGCGATGAAGCAGGCGAGGCGTTGTTTGGCGAGACCGAGGAGGAAGCAGAGGACAATGCCGGCTCCGACGAGTTCCCGCTCCGCTGGCATCGACGAGGCCCTACTCCGCCGAGGCCCCGCGACGCCAACAACGAGGCAGAGGACACCACCGGCTCCGCCGAGGCCCCACCCTGCCGGTAGCGAGGGGAAGGATTTCCCTCCGCCGAGGCCCCACGACGCCAACAATGAGGCAGAGGACACCACTGGCTCCGCCGAGGCCCCACCCTGCCGGAAACGAGGAGGAGGATTTCCCCCGCTCCGCCGAGACGCCGCCCGCTGGCAACGAGACAAAGGACATCGCCAGCTCCGCCGAGGTCCCACCCTGCTGCCAACGAGGCTGCGCCACACAGAAAACAAGGAAGAGTAGAACACGGTAGGTCGCCGCCGCTCGGGTCCATGTAAGGCCACCGCTGCTACCCTCCGGCCGGTTAGCTTCTTGGCAGCAACGTGGAGTCGAAGAGCTATGTTGGAGAAGGACGCTACTTCGACTTAACTGCTGGTGCAGTTGGCTGAATGACACGTGGGCCCAACAGGCACTTGAGCCACATGTCAGTTACGCAACTGCACCTGCAGTTATGTCACTGAAGCTTCTATTCGGCTCAACCGGACACAGGTGGGTAGCTTCGGTTAATTAATTATACCTCCAGCGCACCCCTTTTTAGTTGAAGAATGTATGAAATGTAATGAAATCCGGCATGTTTATATGAAATCCGACCGTGTATGAATGAATTTATTTCGATTAGTTCAAATTCTTGTATCACCGGCATTGGATGAACATGCAAAACAATACGTACTAGCATTATTCCCAGGGTGATCACCTTGTTTGCAGCAGTTTCACATGTACTCCCTTCGGTCCTTTCTAGTCTGGATACAAGTTTTGTCTACAGTCAAAGTATCTCTACTTGGACCAATCTTATAGAAAAAAGTATGCACTTTCACAATGTGCGAAGTAAAAAGGAACAGAAGGAATACAAAGAGTTTGAGCAGCTTCTTAGCGTTCCTGTACATTGCAATCAAATACACAGGCCCGGCAATTCATAGAGAACATTTAAAACAATCGATGATTATGCATCTCAGCGATTCACATGTCAGAGCCAATATTTGCTTCATAACTAAAGAACAAAGAAAAAATGGATCGACGTTGCTGACAGTAAAGGGCGTCCCATTCGAAAATATCAAAGGCATGTCTTCTTGCTAGAATCAATGCGCAAAATTTGACAAGGTTTTCCCATTCCAAAATATCAAATGCCTATGATTGTGGAATGGGCAGGGTTTGCAATCAGTTCGGACATTGACATGGCACATCGTGCTAAATAAACCAGCTATTCTTTTTGTGCAGTTCCACCAAAATCAACCATATTCGCGCGTAGCTTGTATGATTTCTCCCTTATATGTTGCAACACCTTGAACTTATCGTCACCTCCTTTCTTGTACTGGAAATGAATGATTCGATGTCTTCATGAACATTTTGTGCAGTTTCCATTGAAATGAAGCTGAGCACCCCTGTTTGCACAAATACAAAAAAAAGTGATTAGTATAAAGCAAGCTGTACTATGAATTGATAGTTTAAACAGGCACCTACATGGTCCATGTAGAGCACACTTTTAGAAAAATGGAACTCACCGGAAAGAAACCTAGAACAACATTGTACTCGCGCATCACAGCAAGAAAATGGAGATTTGTCAGTCCTTCTGAGCTAAAGTTAGTTTGGTATTGTGGGGGGTAATGTAACCATCCTTCAACTGCTCCTTCTGATGAGAAGATAGACATGGCTTCTTCATCCTAGCATAATCGGAACTAGTCACTTCACGTACTCCATATTCTTCTTTAGGCCTTGTCGTTTAATCCTCCTCCCAAGGGGATTGGAGTGGATTTTGGCTTGTAGGGGATCTAATCCCCCTCAAACCCTGCCATTCCCCTTCAAAAACCACCTCAATCGAACAAGGACTCAGAGGAGGATGATCCTGTTGTGCAAAGACATGAGGATAATTAAATGGTAGCATCCCTGTTTGCTCGAAAAAAAAGGAAAGGAAATATTTAAAACAGCACAGATGGAGCACTTCTCAAGGACAATACCACTTTTTGATGACAGTATCTAAACAGTAGCACAACACCAATAGAGATGAAAAAGCTCAATCATATGGATGAAATCAGTGGGCGAGTACCAACCTTTGTCAGGAGGCTTATTGTGTAGAGCATACAGATGAAGCACTTCTCCGGAACCATCTGTTGCTATCTACTGTGGTGGCCATGCTTACTTTATACTCCTCGATTAGATTAATGTTTCCAACATCTTCTTATACAGTTCCACTAAAATATATGGTATCTTCAAAGCAATCAAGCAACGTTGTCGGTGTGACATTTTGGTTGAACTGCACAAAACACTCTTAAAACAAAAGTGTTATGTGCAGTGCAACAAAAGGTCAATGGCAACGTGGTGAAGTTGATAACCCTGTTTACACAGAGGTGCAAATGAAACAACTAGTGGTCAATAACAGTGGATGACACAGAAGCCAACAAAAAGAAGTATCTACCCTATCTAAATGGGAAAGAAAGCAAGACACTAGCATTTCTCATACGGTGGCATTGATTAATATTAACAGAGAGATTATATTAACAATAAAATTCATTAAACATGTAATTTGCTTTTAACTGTGGCATTGCATCAATTTTCTAGCGGCATTATTAGAGGGTGCTTGTTTACATGGATATTTTGGTGGAGGGACTAAAAAAATTCCATGTCAGTCCCATCTAGACCAAATAGGAGGGACGTTTAGGGACTAAAAGTGGGCATTTGGGACTAAAGAAAGAAGACCCCGAGGGAGAGTCTTTTTGGGACTTTTTCCAACAGTTGCCCCTGCCATGCATCGCACCTTGTCTCTATTAGTTCATTACTAGGGGTAACATGGTCTTTTAGCATGTCATTTAATAACCTCTATTCAATGTTTAGTCCCTGGAACCAAGCAGGTAGGGACTAGGGAGTTTTTAACCAAACAGGGCCTTAGATTAACAACAGCTAAAGAGTTGCACGGGACTGTGGACGCACGAGCACCATGTGCATCTACCGATGTACTGGGGTGATGCATAGTCTGTTGCAAAAAAGAACAAACAATCAAGGAGCATATTTGTGTTGGTCCTAGTTTTGTTATCTTTAGACACCTTTCCCTATGTGAGCGCAGCAAATCTAGTCCTGCTCAAACTCTACAACCTTGTCCCCCAAAACAAAAGATCAGTTCGTTACTGATGTGCGTACTGCGTTTGTCATTGTTTTGCCTTTTCGACCAACGTAGGTGCTGGATAGCCAGTCTGTACTAGTACTTTCCCCACTTCCTTTCCTCTGTGAACCACGTCCTAGATTTATGCTATACAACTTTCCCCACTACTTTCCCCCATTCATGTCCTCTTTGAACCATGTCTTAGATTCACGCGATACAACTTTCCCCAGTACTTTCCCCCTTCCTTTCCTTTTCGAACCACGTCCTAGATTCATGCTATACAACTTTTCCCACTACTTTCCCCCATTCCTTTCCTCTTTGAACCATGTCCTAGATTCATGGTATACAACTTTCCCCACTACTTTCCTGTTTGATCCAACACCTAGATTTGAGTGCAGAAGCGGAAAAAGCCCACATGCAGCAAGAGCAATGCATGTGGAATAAGTAAATTATACCTTAAGGTTCTTGGGGTGTGGTTCGGTGGGCGACCGGAGGCCGTTCGACCCACACTATATACGGCAGCGAAGAAGAAGGGGTCGGAGGCCCTCCCGCGCCGCCGCTGGGTGAAAGTGAACAGTTGCGCCGGTAGTGGATTCCCTCCCTCGCCGACGGCGACAGCGTTAAGCCTCCTTCCCTTCCTGGCGGACGGATCCTGCCGGCTCTTTGACCAGCAGTGAGGGGAGATAGAGAGGCCAACAAAGTCTTGTTTAGATCTGGAGAGGGTGAGAGAGTGTGAAGAGAGCAACTACAAGCAGACAAGTAGTGAGGGGAGAGAGAGGCCAATGAAGTCTTGTTTAGATTTGGAGAGGGTGAGAGAGTGTGAAGAGAGCAACTACAAGCGCTGAGGCTCCAGCGTGTATATATATACTGGAGAGAGTGTGAAGAGTGCAAACTCTAGAAAACAAGCGCCGAGGCTGCAGCTTATACGTGATGAGGTGATTATACGGTCACTACGAGATCGTATAGCTTCGTATCCATCCATTTTGACCAGTCAAAGAATCGTCCTGGCACGAATTATGCTCAAGTGTAGTTATCGAACCCGAGACCTCAAGTTTGATGAGCGAACAGGCTAACCAGCTACACAACCTTCCCGTTATGTTCAACGAGAGGAAATTAACCTTTTATACATTCCTGCATTCATGTGACAAGCATGCCGTATTTTTTGTGTGTGTGGGAGTCATTGGGATTTAAATCATAATCGTGTCATGTGGCTTTGGTGGTAAGACTATTCTCAGTGGTGCAGAAATAATGCAGCCTTAGTCACCTTACCTCTCTCCACGTAGTACGTTGGGTCCCACCAGTCAGAGGGTGAAACAAACAAATTAATAAGAAAAATTAAAAGCGCCAGTGGTGTATCTTACCTCACACATCTCGCTACTGCTCGGGAACACTGTCCAATTGATCCCTCTATTCGCTCACGTACTATTTTAAGTGAATCCTTATTATAGCATGCACACAATTTTGGGCACTTGTATTCGACCTAAGTCAGTGTACCACCGTATCTCGTACGACTCCCTCCGTCTAGGTGTAATAAGTCACTTTACAAGGTGCAGCGGGACCAAGGTGCAAGTGTTGGAAATATGCCCTAGAGGCAATAATAAAATGGTTATTATTATATTTCCTTGTTCATGATAATTGTCTATTGTTCATGCTTTAATTGTATTATCCGGAAATCATAATGCGTGTGTGAATACATAGACCACAACATGTCCCTAGTGAGCCTCTAGTTGACTAGCTCGTTGATCAATAGATGGTTACGGTTTCCTGACCATGGACATTGGAAGTCATTGATAACGGGATCATATCATTAGGAGAATGATGTGATGGACAAGACCCAATCCTAAGCCTAGCACAAGATCGTGTAGTTCGTATGCTAAAGCTTTTCCAATGTCAAGTATCCTTTCCTTAGACCATGAGATTGTGCAACTCCCGGATACCGTAGGAGTACTTTGGGTGTGCCAAACGTCACAACGTAACTGGGTGGCTATAAAGGTACACTACGGGTATCCCTGAAAGTATCTGTTGGGTTGGCACGAATCGAGACTCGGATTTGTCACTCCGTATGACGGAGAGGTATCTCTGGGCCCACTCGGTAAGACATCATCGTAATGAGCTCAATGTGACTAAGGGGTTGGTCACGGGATGATGTGTTACGGAATGAGTAAAGAGACTTGCTGTAACGAGATTGAACAAGGTATCGGTTTACCAACGATCGAATCTTGGGCAAGAACTATACCGGTAGACAAAGGGAATTGTATACGGGATTGATTGAATCCCCGACATAGTGGTTCATCCGATGAGATCATCATGGAACATGTGGGAGCCAATATGGGTATCCATATCCCTCTATTCGTTATTGTCCGGAGAGGTATCTCGGTCATGTCTGCATGGTTCCCGAACCCGTAGGGTCTACACACTTAAGGTTCAGTGACGCTAGATTTGTTATGGGAATAGTATTTGGTTACCGAAGGTTGTTCGGAGTCCCGGAAGAGATCCCGGACATGACGAGGAACTCCGGAATGGTCCGGAGGCGAAGATCGATATATTGGACGAAGGGTATTGGAGTCCGGAGTTGTTCCGGGGGTACCGGGTGACGACCAGCGTGTCCGAAAGTGGTTTCGGAGGCCCCGGCAAGCGTTGGGGGGCCTTATGGGCCAAGGGGAGGGGGCACATCATCCCACTAAGGGGCTGAGCGCCCCTCACACCCCATCTCACGTAACCTGGAGAGGTGGGGGCGCCTTCCCTAGGGCAGCCGCCCCTCCCGGCTTGGGGGGCAAGTTTCCTAGGGGTGGGGGCGCCCAAACCCATCTAGGGTTTCCCCTGTAGCCACTGCCCTCCCCTAGGGAAACCCTAGGGCGCCTCCGCCTCCCCCGTTCCCCCTATATATAGTGAGGGAGAGAGAGGGCAGCCGCAACCCTTCCCGGGCGCAGCCCTCTTCCCCTCCCAACTCCTCCTCTTCCTCCGTAGAGCTTGGTGAAGCCCTGCCGGAGAACTGCAAGCTCCACCACCACACCATCGTGCTGCCGGAGCTCTTCCCCAACTTCTCCTCCCCCGTTGCTGGATCAAGAAGGAGGAGACATCCCCGGGCTGTACGTGTGTTGAACGCGGAGGCGCCGTTGTTCGGCGCTTAGATCGGAATCGACCGCGATCTGAATCGCTGCATGTACGACTCCACCAACTGCGTTCTTGTAACGCTTTTGCATCACGATGTTCAAGGGTATGAAGATGCACTCCCTCCCTCTCGTTGCTAGTAAACTCCATAGATGGATCTTGGTGATGCGTAGAATTTTTTTGAATTTCTGCAACGATCCCCAACAGTGGCATCATGAGCTAGGTCTATGCGTAGTTACTATGCACGAGTAGAACACGAGATTGTTTTGGGCGTAGATCATGTCAATTTACTTGCCGCTACTAGTCTTATCTTGATTTGGCGGCATGGTAGGATGAAGCGGCCCGGACCGACCTTACGCGTACGCTTACGTGAGACAGGTTCCACCGACTGACATGCACTAGTTGCATAAGGTGGCTAGCGGGTGTCTGTCTCTCCCACTTTAGTCGGATCGGATTCGATGAAGAGGGTCCTTATGAAGGGTAAATAGAAATTGGCATATCACGTTGTGGTTTTGGCGTAGGTAAGAAACGTTCTTGCTAGAAACCTATAACAGCCACGTAAAAACTTGAAACAACAATTAGAGGACGTCTAACTTGTTCTTGCAGCATGTGTCGTGTGATGTGATATGGCCAAAAGGATGTGATGAATGATATATATATGATGTATGCGATTGATCATGTTCTTGTAATAGGAATCACGACTTGCATGTCGATGAGTATGACAACCGGCAGGAGCCATAGGAGTTGCCTTTATTTTATGGTATGGCCTGCGTGTCATTGAAAACGCCATGTAATTACTTTACTTTATTGCTAACCGTTAGCCATAGCAATAGAAGTAACGTTTGGCGAGACAACTTCATGAAGACACGATGATGGAGATCATGATGATGGAGATCATGGTGTCATGCCGGTGACAATGATGATCATGGAGCCCCGAAGATGAAGATCAAAAGGAGCAAAATGATATTGGCCATATAATGTCACTATTTGATTGCATGTGATGTTTATCATGTTTTACATCTTATTTGCTTAGAACAACGGTAGCATAAATAAGATGATCTCTCACTAAAATTTCAAGAATTGTGTTCCCCCTAACTGTGCACCGTTGCTAAGGTTTGTTGTTCCGAAGCACCACGTGATGATCGGGTGTGATAGGTCCTAACATTCGCATACAACGGGTGTAAGCCAGATTTAAACACGCAATACACTTAGGGTTGACCTGACGAGCCTAGCATGTACAGACATGGCCTCAGAACACGGAAGACCGAAAGGTCGAACATGAGTCGTATAGAAGATACGATCAACATGAAGATGTTCACCGATGATGACTAGTCCGTCTCACGTGATGATCGGACACGGCCTAGTCGACTCGGATCATGTATCACTTAGATGACTAGAGAGATGTCTATATGAGTGGGAGTTCATTAAATTTGTTTAAATGAACTTAATTGTCATGAACATAGTCTAAAATATTTACAATATGTCTTGTAGATCCAATGGCCCACGCTAATGTTGCCCTCAACTTCAACGCGTTCCTAGAGAAAACCAAGCTGAAAGACGATGGTAGCAACTATACGGATTGGGTCCGTCGCATGAGGATCATCCTCATAGCTTCCAAGAAAGCATATGTCCTTAAAGCACTGCTAGGTCATGCACCCGTTTTCCCAGCAACTCAAGACGTTTTGAACGCCTGGCAAACGTGTAGTGATGATTACTCCCTGGTTCAGTGTGGCATGCTTTACAGCTTAGAATTGGGGCTCCAAAAGCGTTTTGAGCAGCACGGAGCATATGAGATGTTCCAAGAGCTGAAAATGGTTTTCCAAGCTCATGCCCGAGTCGAGAGATATGAAGTCTCCGACAAGTTCTACAGTTGTAAGATGGAGGAGAATAGTTCTCTCAACGAACATATACTCAAAATGTCTGGGTTGCACAACCGCTTGCCTCAGCTAGGAATTAATCTCCCAGATGACGTGGTCGTTGACAGAATCCTTCAGTTGCTCCCACCTAGCTACAAGATCTTTGTGATGAACTTCAATATGCAAGGGATGGAGAAGTCCATTCCTAAGGTGTATTCAATGTTGAAATCAGCGGAGGTGGAGATCAAAAAGGAACATCAAGTGTTGATGGTGAATAAAACCACTAAGTTCAAGAAAGGCAAGGGTAAGAAGAACTTCAAGAAGGATGGCAAAGGAGTTGCCGCGCCCAGTAAGCCAGTTGCCGGGAAGAAGCCAAAGAATGGACCCAAGCCTGAGACTAAGTGCTTTTATTGCAAGGGAACGGGTCACTGGAAGCGGAACTGCCCCAAATACTTAGCAGATAAGAAGGTCGGCAACGTGAAAGGTATATGTGATATACATGTTATATATGTGTACCTTACCAGCGCTCGTAGTAGCTCCTGGGTATTTGATACCGGTGCAGTTGCTCACATTTGTAACTCAAAGCAGGAGCTGCGGAATAAGGGGAGACTGGCAAAGGACGAGGTGACGATGCACGTCGAGAATGGTTCCAAGGTCAATGTGATCGTCGTCGGCATGCTGCCTCTACATCTACCTTCAGGATTAGTTTTGAACCTCAATAATTGTTATTTAGTACCAGCTTTGAGCATGAACATTGTATCTGGATCTCGTTTAATGTGAGATGGCTACTCATTTAAATCTGAGAATAATGGTTGTTCTATTTATATGAGTGAAATGTTTTATGGTCATCCCCCCCTGGTCAATGGTTTATTCTTATTGAATCTCGAATGTGATGTTACACATATTCATAGTGTGAATGCCAAAAGATATAAGGTTGATAATGATAGTCCCACATACTTGTGGCACTGCCGCCTTGGTCATATTGGTGTCAAACGTATGAAGAAGCTCCAGGCAGATGGAATTTTGGAGTGTCTTGATTATGAATCATTTGACACGTGTGAACCATGCCTCTCGGGCAAGATGACCAAGACTCCGTTCTCCGGAACAATGGAGCGAGCAACCAACTTGTTGGAAATCATACAAACTGATGTGTGCGGTCCAATGAGTGTTGAAGGTCGCGGTGGCTATCGTTATGTTCTCACCCTCACTGATGACTTATGTAGATATGGGTATGTCTACTTGATGAAACACAAGTCTGAGACCTTTGAAAAGTTCAATGAATTTTAGAGTGAGGTTGAGAATCAACGTGATAGAAAAATAAAGTTCTTACGATCAGATCATGGAGGGGAATATTTAAGTCATGAATTTGGCACACACCTAAGGAAATGTGGAATTGTTTCACAATTGACGCCGCCTAGAATACCTCAGCGTAACGGTGTATCCGAACGTCATAATCATACTCTGTTGGACATGGTACGATCTATGATGTCTCTTACCGACTTACCGCTATCATTTTGGGGTTATGCTTTAGAGACTGCCGCATTCACTTTAAATAGGGCACCGTCTAAATCCGTTGAGACAACACCGTATGAACTATGGTTTGCTAAGAAACCTAAGTTGTCGTTTCTAAAAGTTTGGGGATGCGATGCTTATGTCAAGAAACTTCAACATGAAAAGCTCGAACCCAAATTGGAAAAATGCGTCTTCATAGGATACCCTAAGGAAACTATTGGGTATACCTTCTACCTCAAATCCAAAGGCAAGATCTTTGTTGCCAAGAATGGATCCTTTCTGGAAAAAGATTTTCTCTCGAAAAAAGTAAGTGGGAGGAAAGTGGAACTTGATGAGGTGATTGTCACCCCTTCTGAACTGGAAAGTAGCACAGCGCAGGGAGATGTTTCTGTGGTGCCTGCACCGACTAGAAAGGAAGTTAATGATAATGATCATGAAACTTTGGATCAAGTTATTGCTGAGCTTCGTAGGTCCACAAGGACATGTTCCGCACCAGAGTGGTACGACAACCCTGTCCTGGAAATCATGTTGTTAGACAACGGTGAACCGTCGAACTATGAAGAAGCGATGGCGGGCCCGAATTCCAACAAATGGCTTGAAGCCATGAAATCCGAGATATGATCCATGTATGATAACAAAGTATGGACTTTGGTTGACTTGCCCGATGATCAGCAAGCCATAGAAAATAAATGGATCTTTAAGAAGAAGACTGACGCAGATGGAAATGTTACCATCTATAAGGCTTGGCTTGTCGCAAAAGGTTTTCGACAAGTTCAAGGAATTGACTACGATGAGACTTTCTCTCCCGTAGCGATGCTGAAGTCCGTCCGAATCATGTTAGCAATTGCCGCATTCTATGATTATGAGATATGGCAAATGGACGTCAAAACGGCATTCCTTAACGGCTTCCTTAAGCAAGAACTGTATATGATGCAGCCAGAAGGTTTTGTCGATCCTAAGAATGCTAACAAGGTATGCAAGCTCCAACGCTCCATCTATGGGTTGGTGCAAGCATCTCGGAGTAGGAACATTCGCTTTGATGAGGTGATCAAAGCGTTTGGGTTTATACAGACTTGGGGAGAAGCCTGTATTTACAAGAAAGTGAGTGGGAGCTGTGTAGCATTTCTCATATTATATGTGGATGACATATTGCTGATGGGAATTGATGTAGAATTCTTGGAAAGCATAAAGGCCTACTTGAATAAATGTTTTTCAATAAAGGACCTGGGAGAAGCTGCTTACATATTAGGCATCAAGATCTATAGAGATAGATCAAGACGCATCATTGGTCTTTTCCAAAGCACATACATTGACAAGATATTGAAGAAGTTCAATATGGATCAGTCCAAGGAAGGGTTCTTGCATGTATTGCAAGGTATGAGATTGAGAACAGCTCAATGCCCGACCTTGGCAAAAGATAGAGAAAAGATGAGTGTCATCCCCTATGCCTCAGCCATAGGTTCTATTATGTATGCCATGCTGTGTACCAGACCTGATGTGAACCTTGCCATAAGTTTGGTGGGGAGGTACCAAAGTGATCCCGGAATGGAACACTAGACAACGGTCAAGAACATCCTGAAGTACCTGAAAAGGACTAAGGATATGTTTCTTGTTTATGGAGGTGATGAAGAGCTCGTCGCAAAGTGTTACGTCGATGCTAGCTTCGACACATATCTGGATGACTCTAAGTCACAAACCGGATATGTGTATAGTTTGAATGGTGGGGCAGTCACCTGGTGCAGTTGCAAGCAAAGCGTCGTGGTGGCATCTACATGTGAAGCGGAGTACATAGCTGCTTCCGAAGCAGCACAGGAAGAAGACTGGATGATGGAGTTCATCACTGACCTAGGAGTTATTCCAAGCGCGTCGGGCCTGATGACTCTCTTCTGTGACAACACTAGAGCTATTGCCATTGCCAAGGAGCCCATGTTTCACAAGAAGACCAAGCACATCAAACGCCGTTTCAACTCCATCCTAAATTATATTCAAGATGGAGACATAGATATTTGTAAAGTGCATATGTATCTGAATGTCGCAGATCCGTTGACTAAACCACTTCCACGAGCAAAACATGATCAACACCACAACTCTATGGGTGTTCGATTCATCACGATGTAACTAGATTATTGACTCTAGTGCAAGTGGGAGACTGTTGGAAATATGCCCTAGAGGAAATAATAAAATGGTTATTATTATATTTCATTGTTCATGATAATTGTCTATTGTTCATGCTTTAATTGTATTATCCGGAAATCGTAATGCATGTGTGAATACATAGACCACAACATGTCCCTAGTGAGCCTCTAGTTGACTAGCTCGGTGATCAATAGATGGTTACGGTTTCCTGACCATGGACATTGGATGTCATTGATAACGGGATCACATCATTAGGAGAATGATGTGATGGACAAGACCCAATCCTAAGCCTAGCACAAGATCGTGTAATTCGTATGCTAAAGCTTTTCCAATGTCAAGTATCCTTTCCTTAGACCATGAGATTTAGCAACTCCCAGATACCGTAGGAGTACTTTGGGTGTCCCAAATGTCACAACGTAACTGGGTGGCTATAAAGGTGCACTACGGGTATCCCCGAAAGTATCTGTTGGGTTGGCATGAATTGAGACTGGGATTTGTCACTCCGTATGACGGAGAGGTATCTCTGGGCCCACTGAGTAAGACATCATCGTAATGAGCTCAATGTGACAAAGGGGTTGGTCATGGGATGATGTGTTACGGAACGATTAAAGAGACTTGCTGTAACAAGATTGAACAAGGTATCGGTATACTGATGATCGAATCTCGGGCAAGTACTATAACGGTAGAAAAAGGGAATTATATACGGGATTGATTGAATACCCGACATCGTGGTTCATCCGATGAGATCATCGTGGAACATGTGGGAGACAATATGGGTATCCAGATCCCGCTAGTCTTTATTGGCCGGAGAGGTATCTCGGTCATGTCTGCATGGTTCCCGAACCCATAGGGTCTACACACTTAAGGTTCGATGATGCTGGAGTTGTTATGGGAATAGTATGTGGTTACCGAAGGTTGTTCGGAGTCTCGGATGAGATCCCGGATGTGACGAGGAACTCTGGAATGGTCCGGAGGCGAAGATTGATATATTGGACGAAGGGTATTGGAGTCTGCAATTGTTCCGGGGGTACCGGGTGACGACCAGCGTGTCCGAAAGTGGTTTCGGAGGCCCCGGCAAGCGTTGGGGGGCCTTATGGACCAAGGGGAGGGGGCACATCAGCCCACTAAGGGGCTGAGCGCCCCTCCCACCCCATCTCACATAACCTGGAGAGGTGGGGGCGCCTCCCCTAGGGCAGCCGCCCCTCCCGGCTTTGGGGGCAAGTTTCCTAGGGGTGGGGGCGCCCAAACCTATCTAGGGTTTCCCCTGTGGCCGCCGCCCCTTCCCATGGGAAACCCTAGGGCGCCTCCTCCTCCCCCCTTCCCCCTATATATAGTGAGGGAGAGAGAGGGCAGCCGCACCCCTTCCCTGGCGCAGCCCTCTTCCCCTCGTAACTCCTCCTCTTCCTCCATAGAGCTTGGCGAAGCCTTGCGGGAGAACTGCAAGCTCTACCACCACGCCGTCGTGCTGCCGGAGCTCTTCCCCAACTTCTCCTCCCCCCTTGCTGGATCAAGAAGGAGGAGACGTCCCCGGGCTGTACGTGTGTTGAACGCGGAGGCACCGTTGTTCGGCGCTTAGATCGGAATCGACCGCGATCTGAATCGCTGCGTGTACGACTCCACCAACCGCGTTCTTGTAACGCTTCCGCATCGCGATCTTCAAGGGTATGAAGATGCACTCCCTCCCTCTCGTTGCTAGTAAACTCCATAGAAGGATCTTGGTGATGCGTAGAATTTTTTTTGAATTTCTGCAACGATCCCCAACAGCAAGCAGATTGGAGGAGAAGGAGAAACTTGACCGGTCATTCCTCCAGTCAAAGCCCTGATTTCTGTGTCTAAACGCAATAATTAATCCAAACAACTAAGGGCCTCTTTGATTCGTAGGATTTACAAAACGCACGAATAGGAAAAACGTGGGATTGGGGTGGCATGTCATCTTGAATCCTACATGATTCTATGAGTGTTTGATTGTGCACATAAAAACGTAGGATTCTTTCAAAGAGGTTAGTGTGGATTGAAAATTTCCTATGAAATCTAGTGCAAATGAATCATTTGGAAAAGTTCCTATGGTTTAGAATCCTATGAATCAAACAACCCACATAAGAAAAAGTCCTAAGGAATTGAATCCTTCAAAATTCCTTTGAGAATACTTGGAATCAAAGAAGCCCTAAGAGATGCCGTTTTATCTACCATGCAGGGCCACGTATTAACTCGCATGCAAGCCGACTTTGATTTCTTGACTGATCAACGCGTAGTTGCGCTCCATGCATTGGGTTTCCGGGGGAGATAACAAGGCAGAGTAAGGAGCGTTTGGTTACATTGCTTAGGCTGGTCATAGTGGTGAGTAACTTGGACTAGTACAACATGCATATGTTACTAGTCTATGTTACTACTACGCGAAGTTTGCCATCTGAAGCGAGTCGATCTGGCTCTCCTGAGCTAACAAGGTTTTTCTAGCCCACCCAAGCTAGCTGGCCCACAAAAGCTAAAATATTTTAACAGTTCCAAATACCTAACCTTGCCCGTCTATGCTATAAGCTATTCTTGCTAAGGATCCAAACGCTTGCTAGCAACGAGGCCAGGAGGGGATTGAGATGCGAAGTTAATGGACGACGCCTAAACATTTTGGGAATATCTGACTTCCGTAGGATGACTTAACACCTAGACGGAGGGAGTACTACTCCTCAGTCCAGGTTTGATGAAATATTCATCACCTCTTCTCTTCTTGTACGTACTCCATTTGTATCTCACTTCCGGTGGCTTCACACTCACACGATTTTCCTATTCTATGAACCTGTGTGTGCGTGCGTGTGTGTGTGTGTGTGTTTAACAGCATGTGTGTGTTAGAGAGAGCGACAGATCAACCTACTCCTACATAGAGATGGTGTGTAGTGTATGATTTTAGCCATGAGAATCGGTGCATCCTCTCGTTTCCGGGCGCCCGGTAGGGACATGCGGACAGCTGCCACGCCCGCTCCTGACTAGCCTGGCCCACCCAAAGCGCCTCCATCGCCCGCGCGCGCTTCCTGCCCGAAACGGTCAGCACCGCTCCAAAGAATCGATGCCGCATTCATGCCCGGGCAGAGCGGACGCGACCTCTCACTGGCGCCTGCATTGAAGGGAGAAGCGGATTCAAGAGTGATGGTTGCTTCGTTCATCCAACTTACTGCTAGGTCTATGTGATTTGACGGCTCATTGGTCATTATTACTGAGGTGGTAGGACTGCTGGACGTCCCACGCTTTCGGCGAAAGGAGGTACTACTAGATTACAATTTTATCCATTCTTACGGCGGAGGAGTGCAAGAGCAGTGAAAACACGCAGGCTCAGTGATTACATGGCCCACCTCACACTATCACCATATTTTCTAGACACCGTGCGACACCTAACTCTTTACATAGTACTCCCTCCGTTCCTAAATATAAGTCTTTGTAGAGATTCCACTAGGTGGACTACATATGGAACAAAATGAATGAATCTACACTTAAAATGCATTTATATACATTCGTATGTGGTTCATGGTGAAATCTCTACAAAGACTTATATTTAGGAACGGAGGAAGTACTTGTATAGTATGTAATGTAATTTATCAGCGAGATAGTACAATGCTATGAAGCTTCCAGCTTCTGTTACATGTATCTTGCGTCCAAGGTTGCTCGTTGCAACATTTCATCAAATACAAAGGTGACTAACATGCATGCTATTGCATCTCAATGATTGAAAGATCATAGCAAATATGTACTCCCTCCGTTCCAAAATAAGTGTCTCAACTCTATGCTACATACGGAGAAAAATGAGTGAATCTACACTCTAAAATATGTCTATATACATCAGTGTTTGGAGTATGTACTAGTAGTTCATATTGAAATCTACTAAAGGACATATATATTCCAAACAATATGATAATCTCTCTAACCAAGGTTGTAGGGACGAGGAGTAAATGAAGGGAGTAGTAAAATTTTGGGTTAATTATCCTTTTGCCCTCAGTGGTGTCCATGTGCTCAGTATTGCCCTCAGATGCGAATTGTGCTCAGTTTTGCCCCTAGTCCGTGCGCACCAACTCGTTCCGTGAATTCTACCGTCTCCGTCAGGTCAACATTTTGACTCGACCCTTACAGGTGGGACCAGGCGGCAGAGACGACCAATTGTATTCATACTGTTGCACGGGTGGCTTGTGGGACCCAACAGAGAGCCGTTGAGCAGAGAGCCGTTGCGGGTGTGCTATATAAGCGGGCGAAAGAGGCGGTGACCACGGCGACAGAGAGCACGGTGGTGACCACGGCGAGAGAGAGAGAGAGAGAGAGAGAGAGAGAGCACAATGGTGACCACGTCGAGAGAGAGCATGACGGTGGGAAGCTAGCTGTGGAGGGCGCGGCGGTGCTGAGATCCCCTTCGGCTCCGAGCTCCATGTCTTCCTCAAGCTCCCGCGCCACCTCGCGGATGCAGAGCCAGGCGCGTGTGGACATTCCTGTCTTCATCTGTCTGCGGTGCCGGGCGGGCGTTGATCGGAGGGTTTCTCACACAACGAGGAACCAGAATCGTCCGTTCTTCGTGTGCAGCGAGAATGGGGTAAGAATCGGGGCAATTGCACCATTTTCGTGATCGGGATCTTTGAGCAATGGGTTGATCTGTTTGGTGTTCATGCAGGTGACATGCTTCTTTCTTTGGGTCGATGCTCTGGCCAAGACACTGATGAATGAACTACAAGAAGAGCATGAAGAATGGTTGCACATGCTGCCACGAACGGCAGTGGCCGCAACACGAGCGCCGGAAGAAGAGATGGAGGGCAAAGCACACACTGACGGAGAGCTAGTTGTTGAACTTAGGATGTTGAAGAAGAAGGTTAGGAAGCTTGAAGATCAAGCACAAATACCAATACCCATTTGCTATTACTTTTGGGCACTGGTAGGTATGGTAATCGCACTGGTTGTAATGTTGAAAATGTATGGAAAGGCATGAATTGTGGAGGAATTTGTAAGCTTGAAATTGTATGAGAAATTCACCTAGTTTAAATGTTGGTCAAAGTTGTTTAAATGTTGAAAAAAAGAAGAGAAGAAGTGACCAACATTTAAATATGTTGAAAAAAGGGAGAAGAAATGAGGAATTCTGAAACTTTTGATCAATGAATGCAGCTCTCTACTCTGCCTTTCTGTCAAAAAAAAAGGTTCATTAATGGGCCAAATTCAGAGTCTAGAGCCGAGTGCAGGCTAGACTAATGGGCAAACTGCATCCAATTAGGCCCATTCGAGGGTTCTCTTACGTGTTTTTCTGTTTTCTGTTCTGATTTAATTTAGGTAGTAAATCATAATGCTGAAACTTTTTGTGGAAGCTAATTGAATTATTCAAGAGCCAAACAATTAAGTTTAGAATTTTTTTGTAGCTGTTAAATATTTAATAGCAATTTAATTACTCCAATTCAAATACACCGTGATTTAAATCAAAGACCAAATTGTCATGGAAAATGTGCCTCAGCTCTGGTAGAGGTTTACACCTGGTGCCAAAATAAATGAACATTTTTTAAGGGCATTACATTGAGAAAAAATAATTTGTCTAGAAAAATGAAGGGTAGAAAATGCAAAAAAAAATGGTGCGGCTGGGACTCGAACCCAGGACCGCGTTGGTTTGTGGCATTTAGGGCTGCGCTGGTAACCGCTAGGACAGATGGATAGACTTTGACATGGGTAGGGAAGGAATGTATACATAGTGAGACAGTGAATGTTTGCACACGTGTGAGAGTGGTTTTCCTCTGTTTTGAACTGAAATTTTGGAGGGTTGGAAACGTATGTTTGCACTGCCACATGATTGTGGTTACAATGGCACTTGGTTTAGGGTTAGAGTGGCACTTGGTTTAGGATTTAAATGGGATAAATTTGCATGTTAGTTCATGACTTGTTTTTTTAATGAAAGAGAGAGCTTCTCACCCCCTTCGATTTTCATTTTTCATTAATGAAAGCCACAAGTTCTCGAACTTCATGACTTGGTTTAGCGAAAAAATGATATGTTTGGGCACGAACATTTTTTAACACACATAATAACTTAGATAAGATGCAACACACATAATAACTTAGATAATAACTTAGATAAGTTCACAGACATGACACGACACGACACGGCATACACGACATAGAAAAGCAACAAAATAAAAATGATAAAACTAAGAACATCTTCATCTTGACCTCCTTCTTCCACCTTGGCCGTGTGCCCCTTCAACACCGCCTTCACACCTCCTCCTCCTCGTTGTAGGGAAGGGAGTGCGTCTGGCCTGGAGTGGGGAAGATGTTCTCGTAGTTGGTGAAGATGTTGTACGCCGTGAAGAAGATGGACTCGCAGCCGCACCAAAAGACTTGGCCGAGGAGCTCGCGCGCGTCAAACGGGTTGGTGAAGGTGACCGTGAGCAGTTGGAGGATGCCGCCGCGGTCACGAACCTCATTGAGAGTGAACATCCTAGGCGAGCCCCGTGGGAGGTGGGCATAGCCGGCTCTGAGGAAGGCGCGGGTGAGTTCGACGGAATCCCTCCACCTAGAAGTCGCCCACACACGGAGCTCCCTCTCGACGAGCACGCCCGGTGGGTAGCGCAGCTCTGGCACGACAGGCGGGCGGTGGAAGGTCGGCCCGTTGAACTGCATCTTCGCTTGGTCTCGCTTGGAGAGGGCTCGGTCGCTTGGGTGTTTGAAGTTGGAGAGAATGGATCGGATTTGGCTTGTGGGTGGGAGAGGAAGAGAGGCACCCCATTTATAGGCCTGTGGGTGGGAGAGGAAGAGAGAAAGGATGAGAATGGTGCGTGTGTGAATCCGGGCGCGTGTGTGAATCCGTTACGTTTTGGGCTCTTAAAGTTTTGCATGAAAACGATGCATGGGGCGCGTGCGTGCATCTGAATCACTGCATAGGAGGCTGCTGCTTGCATCTAAAATACGAAATAGCTCACCTAGCTAGCCTAGCTGCCTCGCCTCGCTCTGAATTAGTACGTGCATGGCCACTGCCTCGCTCGCCTCGCTCGCATGCATGCATGTCCGGCTCGCTCGCGCATGCAAACCACGTCACCACCCTTCCCATGCATACATGCCTGCAAAGGCTGAGACGGCCTATTAACTGCGGTCTCAGGCCCAGACAACGAGACGGCCCAACGGTCCATCCAGCGCGCCTGGTATTTCTTTAGAAAAAATAATCCCCTAGCCAATCAGATTGCATCTCGCGGATTGCCCCCCTCCTCCCCGCAGATTCCTTCTAGAAAGGTTAGATCGACGGCCCTGGATCGCCGCTAGGGTTAGATGGACGGTCCTTGTTCAGCGCTAGGGTTAGCGGGGTTTGGGAGGGGTTTAAAGCAGTCAAAGATATGTTTGACCAGATTTCAAATGAGCATAATAAATTAAATAAAAATCAGAAAAATGAAAACCCTGCACACATAGTCTTCTTATGTCATATAATAATGATTTAAGTTGGTAAACAAGGTTTACATACATTTAAACGATAAGTTCATGTGTCTTATGTGATATCTCGAGTATCTCAAACTCTCTTGTATGAGGTGAAGAGAAGTGTTTTGGTGAAATGAACATGAAAATTTCAAAAAACTCACCACAACTTCATTTTGGAGTTACTAAGAAGGATCCAGGCTTAGTTTTTCATTTTGATGTTTTAGACTTGTTTAAATCTTGGTCAATGTTAAGTTTGACCAGAATTCAAATGAGCAAAACAAATTCAAAAAAATGAAAAAAAAACAGCACACATAGTCTGTATATATATATAATATATGTGTAGGAAAGTTATTTGGTTGATTTAGACAAGGTCGAAAAAAACCTTGCTTACAAATGAGGCTGTTTACCCTACCTTTGGACCCCACTTTTTAGCACATTTTTCATGAAATTTCCAAAACCTCACCACAGCTTTCTTTTGGATTGATTAAGAAAAATCCAGGCTTAGTTTTTTATTTTGATGTTTTAGACTTGTTTAAATCTTGGTCAAAGTTAGGTTTGACCAGATTTCAAATGAGCAAAACAAAATTCAAAAAAAAATTCAAAAAAGGAAAAACATAGGTCCAACATCCATATAGCATGTCAAATTTGAAGTTCTAACATAGGTCCAACATCATTCAAACATACTTCTAACATAGGTCCAACATCATCCAACAGAAAATACAACATTATTTATAATGTTTCATAATTATTCATAAATAGCGTTGGGGCTTCTGTATGTTCCTTGAGCTTCTTGGCATCACTTTGCTCCTCGTGCACCTTGTGCTCATCGCTTCTTCTCTTCTCCTCTTGGTTGTCGGTACCTTGCGCATCTTCTTCAAACCTACCATAGAGCTGTGCAAAACATAAAGGGTAATGAGATCATGTCAAGTGATAAATGTACAATAGTATTTGACCCTTGCAAGATTTACATACCTAGCAGAACTCGCAACAATAGAAGGTTGGTCACCATTTGGAGCCTCACTTGGATCACCATGATCAAGATTTGGAGCCTCACTTGGATCACCATTTGGAGCCTCACTTGGATCACCATGATCACCATTTGGAGCCTCACTTGGATCACCATTTGGAGCCTCACTTGAATCATTATTTGGAGGATATTTTGGATCATCGTCAAAATCATGCGGCTGTTGACCATCATCATTTGGAACCTCGTCAAAATCCTCATCTGATGCAACCGGGTGTTGACCATCATTTTCATTATCTGTTGAGGCAACCGTCTGCTGACCAACATTTTCATCGAAACCTTCATCGAAACTCTCTCCGAACGCTGGATCTACTGTGTTATCACAATACTTACCGAAATGACCTGACCCACCACACCTTGTGCACTTACGCTTCCTCGCTCCAAGTACAGCCCCTTCGCTGCGAGGTCTGATCCGACTCTTCCTTGGTCTACCTGCTGCTCTCTTCAGAACTAGAGCGCAAAGCTTGAATCCAGGGTCCACCATGCCCCATTGTTGTTTTCCCTCCATAGCAGGCAAGGCATAAGCATATGTGGCTTTGAACCTTGCACCAGAGTAGTAATCATGCACATACTGTTGTATGTTCCCTACTGGACCTGGGAGAGAAATGATGAAAAACAAGGCATGAATGCATGGCAACCCAGTTATCTGCCATTGCCTACAACTGCAAGTTCTAGCTTCTAAATCCACTGGATATCTCCATTCCCTCTTCTCTTTATCCAAATATGATATCTCTGCTGTGGTACCCGAGCAAAGAGTCATGTTCATTTCCAAGCATGTTGTTTTCTGCTTCAGTTCATTCATCACGGCTGGGATGATAATGTGGCCCATGAATTTGGCCTCGGCTATTCCTGCACGATAATGAAATTTCTGCATGTATTCTACCCTTATCCTGTCAAGCAAATCCACCACATAATGACCCTTTAGTTTCCGGATCGTTGAGTTGAAAGACTCTGCTAGATTATTGTGCACATAGTCAACTTTGCTCAGTTCACTGAATTGGCTTCTGGCCCATAACTTGGAGTGGTGTGTTTCCAAGTATTCTTTCACTTTGGGATTCATGTATAACTGTCTCAAGTGGTACTTGTGCTTCTTCACACTGCAAGTCAAAGATGCTGGCCATAAATTGTCGGTATACACCTTTCCTTTGAATTTCTTCATGAAATTTGCAGCAAGGTGACGCATGCATTCCCTATGCTCTACTCCAGGGAACACATTGTCCACGGACACTTCTAAACCTTTGCAGGCATCTGTATGAATGACCAACCCATTGGGATGTGCAATAGCCCGTCGCAGATTATGCAAAAACCAAGTCCAACTCTCCTCAGATTCTGTCTCCAGCACACCGTAGGCAACTGGAAATACAAAACTGTGTGCATCAACTGCACAAGCTGCTACTAACTGTCCTTTAAACCTCCCTGTGAGAAAAGTGGCATCAGTAGCCAAATAAGGCCTGCAGCCTGCCAAAAAACCCCGACGACAAGCCTCAAAGCAGATAAATACCCTCCTAAAGCATTCCTTGGTCTTTGTCACTCCCCTGAATGTGTACTCCATGCTGTGGTGATCAATATCTACAATACTACCTGGGCTGGTCCTCTCCACTTCACCTTTGAATGAATACAACAATTGAAAACTTTCCTGCCAGTTACCATAAATAGAATTCATAGCATGTTGTTTACCATTGAACAACCTCATGTATGGTAAATCTATCTTGAACTTATCTTTAATGTTCTTCTGCAATTTCTTTGGACCCACTTGCTGGTTTTCTTTCACCCACTTCTTTACTTCTTCTGCCACCCATCTTGACTTGGCTCTACTGATTGTATCCTTCCTAAGGGTTGATTCCTGGCATGTGTGCTTAAAAGGGTTCACTTTGACCTGAACATTAGTGCTATTTCGCAATTTAGATACAAGCAACCTCCATGGACAACCCTCAGTCAGACAGTGCACTCTATAACGTACTTGATCGCTCTTGTCAACTTTGAAAGTACGTTCTACCTTGATGCAGTATGTTACAAGTGCATTTCTACACTCAATCATGGATGCAAAAATGGTACCTTCTTCCATATGAGGGTTCAAAGGGTCACATTCAACAGCTGCAAGGTCTTCGTCCTCACCCACCGCATCATCGTCCACACGGACTACATTCTGAGCCTCATCTTGGTTTTCAGCCCGAGGTGCCCGTCGTAAATTCTGAATAACATCAGAATATAGCTTCTCTTCATCAACCCCAGAATTGTAGTCATCAGGCTCCACTTCTAGGGGGACCCTACTGCCGTTGCCCACACTTGTCGAGCCACCACGTCGCCGTGCACCAACCGAACTGTTCTGGCTAGAGATGCCATTACGACGACTTGGTTCTCCCCGAGATGTTGCACCCGTCATCCTAGGCTGCTCAAGCACATCAATTTGCAGCCTCACATGAAAATTATCTTTCTCTTTATGCCTAGCAAACATGGTAGCCAGCTCCTCATCATTACTAACTGTCACCCATTTCTTTTCCGCATCATAGTATTTGTATACCAATTCATCACGCAAACCCCAAGGATATTGGCTACAAATTACCTCCCTAAATTGTCTGAAACTCCAATTACTAGCCATTGGCAACCGATAATCGAAACCTCCTTGGTATTTCTTCTTATCCTTTGCATAGAACATGTACCGGTCCCTTCTAATGTGCACCAAGAAAGCAACCCACAACTCCATCCTAACCGACGAAAAACAAAGACGCAATCAGCATACTAATTGGGCAAACCTACTCGAATCGACTGTTCAAGTGCACAACTAAGCTCAATCTAAATAGGAGGCGTGACTTACCCCTCGGGAACCCAGTCAGGGACGCGGTGGATCTCCGGCCCGACGCCTGCCTCGCTGACGCATGCCTCGCCAAATAATCCGGGGTCGCCGCTGCTCGCCATTTCGCCCTGGGGTTCTTCCTCCTAGCTCAAACAGCTCCAGCAGCCCCCTACCTTTGAGCGCTCCGGCCGGGCGCACGGAAGGAGGCCGCGCTACAGGTCGAGTAGGTGGCTGGCGTCGCAGGAAGGTGGCGGGCGTCACAGGTAGCGGTGGAGCGTCGGCGCAGGACGGTAGCGGCGGAGCAGGCCGTGCAGCTGGTGGCGGGGCAGGTGCTGGCCGCGGCGCAGGCGGCGGCCGTGGCGCAGGACGGCCGGCCGGCGGATGGGCAGAGTGGGCGTCGATTTGGCCGGCTAGAATCCTACGAATGATTTGAGGATTTTTTTTGCAAGGGCCCACATGTCAGCTCCGGACCGACGTCCATGCGGTCCCACGTGTAAGGTCCGGACCCACTACCCCTAACGGCGGCGGACGGAATGGACTCAAATCTGGCCGTTTGGCCTCATCATAGTAGCTGTGCATGGACTAGGGGAAAAACTGAGCACAATTCGCATCTGAGGGCAAAACTGAGCACATGGACACCACTGAGGGCAAAAGGATAATTAAACCTAAAATTTTCTCCTCATCCCGCGAGCCACCGCGCGCGTGGGCGAGGGAGCGGGCGTAAGGCGTAGTAAGCAAGCTTCACCTCATCCTGCGAGCCACCGCGCCCGTGGGCGGGGGAGACGGCGTACTAAGCAAGCTTCTCCTCGTTCTGCGAGTTGACGGGACACATCAAAAGTACTCCAGTGTATAGAGGCTTGCCTCAAAGGTAGGCCCCACATGGTTTGCCTCTTTTTTAACATAACGCGTCAAGTCGCAATTTGTTTGTTCACCCGTGGTAGACGATCCTCCCTCCATCTAGTGGACAACCAGTACACGTGTCAAGTTACCACATGGGCTGCCTTTTCGTACAGAAATGAGTTCCACTGTGTACCCACGCGGGTGTGGTTGGGAAAGAGACGGGAGCACGTGCGCCGTGCGTGCACCTCTTCTCTTCGTGCATGTCCCCCACCTACGTGGGTGTGTGTGAGAGATACAAACCTAGACAAATGGCTTGTGCGTTCGTGAGTGTTTTTTGTTTGGGGGGAGGTTGAGTTCGTGAATGTATTTGTGGGAATATGTGTCGATGACATCTCAAACTAAACTTTGCATGCAATGTGTGTGAAATGGAGGCCTATCCATATCATATATAGAGGTCCGGGCGATCCACGAGAAGAGAGGGAGGGGTCATAGATATCGATAGAGTCGAAGAGAGGATCAAGTGGGTGGGTGCGAGATCGATGAAGAGAGCCATCGAAATTGTGTGTGCGCACAAGTCAAAGATACAGGGCGACTGACCTAGCTACCGGAACGTCAGAGGGCACAGGTCAAGTTTGTGTGTGGCAGGGAGACATGACTAGAGCGCTCGATGCATCGGTGTGTGTGTGTGTGGGAGAGGGTGGGGGAGGGGTAGGCAGAGGCCTAACTATAGAGGTAGAACGACTCATATGTGTGTTGAGAAGGAGAGACCCAGCTATGTCTTGACGGAGATCGGTCGACATCCATACATAACTGAAGGACGGGAAATAGGATGGGACAGAGAGAGAGGAGATAGAGAGGGAGGGAGAGGGGTAGAGTGCTGGATGGGTGATGGAGTTGCTTCTCGAAGATGGTGGGAGAGGCCTAATATTATCAATAAGGGTGGAACTGCAATATTATCAATAAGAGTGGGGATGTGGTTCTGTGTGTGCCTGTGCGTGATAGATCTGTCGGGACGCATCCATGGATGATGAAGGGGAACCATGTGTTTGGTAAGCAAACCTAACTAGATCGGTAGATCAATTATTGTTTGTCGGAGGAGGGGAGAGACATAACTAATGAGGTAGATCGATCGACGCATGGGGAAAAACGAGTTATAAGGACCTAGCTAGCTATATGTATAGCGGGAGATCGGTCGGTGTACGTCCATTTGTTAGAGGCAAATAAGGCCCGGCGAGACGGATAGACAGAGAGAATGGAGCTAGGAGGTGGTGTGAGAGGCCCAGATACTAGCTAGATAGGGGGAGGAGTGTGCGGTTGTGAGATCGATGAAAAGAGGGGCGAGAGTTTACACGTGTGTGGGACTGTATGAGAGACACGAGGCAAGGACACATAAAGGAGGAGATTGAAGGTGCGTGTGTATGCTGTAGGCAAACATCGCTGGAAAGGTTTATCGATCGGTGTGTGTCGGAAAGGAGTTGTGGAGACTATGGGAGAACGACCTAAAGAAAAAAAATGAATGTGTGCGATGGATAGAATACCGAGGGAGGAGGAGGGGGAGGAGGGCGTGTGCATGCACGAGAGAAAGTTAGTGGTAGCTACAAAGGTTAGAGGATTGTGTGGGTGTAAGAGACTAACAAAGATCATAATTTGATATGAAAGTGGATTCATATATTTGAATAGGAGATCATAGTGTTTTAAACATATGCATGCATGAATATAGCGGTGATACGCGTGTTGTGGTTTTGCACATGTTATACAATAATGTGATAATGCATAGCGTTTGCAACTCACAGCTAAATGTCGAACAATCTAAACCATACTATACATCGAACAATCTCACATTTTATTTGAATTTGTGATAATGTGTGGCGTTTGCAGCTTACAACTAAATATCAAACAATCTAAACAATACTATATATCGAACATTCTCACATTTTATTTGAATTTGTGGTAATGTGTGGTGTTTGCAACTCACATCTAAATACTTGTAGGCGTAGGGGGCGGGGCACCATACATAATGTGATAAACACATTATACATATGAGACATGGTTTAGCTTGTGAAGATCTAGCTAGAGCTTGAAACGTAATATGATTTGAAATCAACATAAATTGGATTCAAAAAATCGAGTTCGACTTCATATAGTACACATAGTTCATATGTAACTCGAGACTAATCATGTGGTGTGCTGTGAAGATAATACACAAACAATGGTTTAACTTGACAATAATGACGATTGTAGATCTTATTAAAACAGAGAAACGAATTCAAATGCTTTGACTTCACAACAATCATTATTGTAGATCTTATTCAAATAGAGAAACGAATTCAAATTTAGTTCATATTGAAGCGGTAGTATATACGTTTGGAATGCACTAAAACGTTCATTTGAGTACTAGGTTGCATGCATTATACACGTAGCAAAATATTTTAATTGAACATAACATGAATTCAAAGTTTTGAATGACATTTGAAGTGCGAATTGATTTGGTACCGTACACGTTAGGCTTGTCCGGAAATTTCAACCCACGCCTTGTTAGCCTAAAATATTTAAGATATATCTTTGTCTCGTTGTGCTCCGACAACCCCCTCCATCTCAACCCGCGCCTTGCTATTCCAAAATTACAACGCATGCGAAAACTACCACCTCCTTTGAAATCCCGACATGCGAAATGTCCGTGATACCCCTGAATCGAAAGAACCGCCTCAAATCAGTGGGGGTACTTTTGTAACTTACCCCACATTTCGGACAAGCGCGTCCCTAAGCCATGGTTCCCCACTCCCATCCCATCCGCCCACCCATTCGTATATCGAGGCCAGCAAAACCCGCAAAGCCCCACACCCTCCTCCGTCCGCCACCCAGCCGGAGCCTCTTCCCTGACGACATCGTCCAAAGCAACACCTCGACGTCCCTCATCCACTGTACCGGATGAGGATCCATCGTCGATCTGGTCGTCCCGCCGGTTTAGCCACCCCGTCCTCCACCTCCAAGGAGCTGCCCCGACATTCCCCTCATCTTTCGTGCCACCTCCATTCCCACACCGCCGTCTTCACCTGCACCACCGGGAAAGCATCATCATCACCGTTTCCTCGGAAGGAGCTGCGGCCTAATCGGCGCCACCAAACAGGTTGTACATTAATCGCCGCATTTTCTTCTTGATTCGATCTCACGGTGTTGCCGGCGCGCGGTCCCGAGCCGACACAGCGTGGCTCCATCCACGGCGGCGTCGCCGGCCATTTCCTCCACAGTGTCGCTACCTCTGCGGCAACGTCCACATCAGTAGGAGCTGCTGCTGCTTTAGCTCTTGCTCGCGTTTCTGCTCTGCTCTTGCTCTTAGTCCCCTGCCTGGTCTGCTCTTGCTCTTGCTCTTGCTCGCATTGCTGCTCTCGCTCTTGCTCTTGCTTGCAATGCTGCTCCGATTTAGCTACACTTCAGTCGACTGAATGGACTTTTGGGTCAGTCGATTTTTAGGGGGGGGGGCTCGCCGGAGTTAAGGAAGAACCAGCCGCAGCGGGGAGGAG
>LR738713.1:618594838-618622066 GCA_902687465.1 Secale cereale
ACCAGCGGTGGGGAGTGTTTTCGCGGTAGGCGGGGCGGCGCACCGCCGGCCGCGAGCGGCGGGGGGCGGCTGTTTGGCCGGTGGTGGCTGGCGGCTCAGGGGGTGGAGGTTGAAGATGAACTGCAGGCCCTTGATTTCGTATCCAACGGCTGCAAAATCGACTGACCGGAGATGAAAAAGTCACTCGACTGACTTGTAGCCTCACCTCTAGTGCGTTCAATTTCGACAGTAAAATTCAGTTTCGAGAGCAATATTCAGTTTCGACAGTTAAGTTCAGTTTCGACACTTAAATTCAGTTTTGACAGTTAAGTTCATAGATGAGCGACTAATGTATACATCTAGCACTTTGTGGTTATGTATTTTACGTCATCTATTGGAGATGCTATTATAATTCCACTCAGGTTAACATTGTCTCTCTTGTCCTGCTTCAGCCTCGGCGTTGTACAACTCACCGGAGCTGCTCCAACGACGAAACCCTCCATCACAGCGGAGCAGTACCTCGGGTTCCATCTCCAGACGCCTAAGATCTTCTTCCCCTCCTCCAACAGCCAAGTCAGCCGGAGCATCCTCACCGGCCAACCCAATCATGCTGAGATCGATATGGCTTCGCCAAAGAGGTTGTACACTTCTTGTGGTTTGACTTAATCTCACCATGCTTCTTTGCATCCTGTGATCTTCCAATTCTTGTGAACCAAACACCCAGATTGGCAGAAATCCCATGTTTTTAAATTCTCTGTTTTGCACGTGCATTCCTATCCTATTCCTGTCTATTTCCTATCCATGCATTGTTACAATCCTCAAATTCAAACAAGCCCTTACACAATTACTTCTGTTACAGATATGTGTCAAAGAAAACCTTGTGTGGTTTGTCCTGCTCCTGCGGTGCTGTATTCCACCCCATCTCAGTTGCTCCAAGGACGGAAGGTTTCACCACAGCAGGGATCCGCTCTCTAGATTGTCTTTCACTGCCTCAGATCTTCTTCCCCACCGCCGGCAGCCAGGACAACTGCATTACCATCATCAACTGAGCAGATGACCTTGAGGACTAGACGGGTCCGCAAGAGAGGTCGCACTCTTCCGTGTCTGCTTACATTGCATCGCTTAATATGATGACATGCTACTTTATTGTCGTGTTCACCTATTAGACTCCAACTTAGGTCCAAACATATGCTGAAACTTGAGTTTTTAAATGGTTGTGGGGTACATATTGGGGCAGCGATCAGTACTATATGTTTACTATCTGGTTAATCTCGGGTGTCTAATATGAGTTTCATGTTGGGTGCAAACAAACATTAAAGGAGCCATTATCTCTATTTTTTAACTAAAGCTATTATCTGCCTGCTATCATTGGTTTTGGGTCTATCCACAGTTTTCTACCTTCACTCTGGATTTGTGCATGCACTCCTTACATAATCTCACTATGTTTCATTCATATGCATGTCAGTTATTGTACACAATGGAACTGAACATGTAGAGCAAAAGAGAAGAGCCTTGCGTGGCAATAAAATTTCATGCAGACGTCGCTCCATGGTGGGCGCAAAGGCAGCCCCCCTCCACCCATTTTGGATCGTAATCAAGATGAAGATAACTCCTCAGAGGAGGATTCAGAGACAAATGACCAGTCCTATCCCCCCCAAGGTGCATGCTCTAACTTGGCAGGGTTATGTTGCTCATATCGTGCGTATGGTATCTTGCATTGCTATGTCATTTGCTTAGTTTAGACATGATTTGTGTGAATGCCACCTGTTTAGTGTCTAATTACCATATATGTGAATTATGCAATGCCATCTTTTTGCAAGACATTATATATGTGAATTATGCAATGCTATCTTGTTGCAAGGCATTATATATGTGAATTATGCAATGCCATGCTGTTTAGCCAAGCGTCATATATGTGAATTATATCATGCCGTCCTTTTTTTTGTATTCTCATTGCTTTTGTCGACAATGTTTGTATATTCAACTGCTCTTCCTGTGCATCGGACATTTGAATTGGTGATGGAGAAATGTGGAGTGAAAACAAGGTCTTCAGAGCAGACAATGCTACCCGGTGAAGCAGATATGTTGCTGGTTACAAATAGCTCTTTAGAGGAGGATTCAGAGGCAAATGACCAGTCCTATTATCCCCCTAAGGTGTATGCTCAAACTTGGCAGGGTTATATTACTCATATCATGCATATGTTGTATTGCAATGCTTAGTTTTTACATCATATACACGATATTGAATGCCATCTCCTTAGTTGACACATCATATATACGATTGCCCTCTGCTCACTTCCTTACTATATATATAAATCATATATTTGAATTATATCATGCCATGATATTTACATAGACAGCATGTATCTGAATTATGGCATGCCAACCCATTTTCTAAAGTCATAATATAGTTATATCATCTCATCATGTTCACATAGTCATCATATTTTGAATTACGTCATTCTATCCGTGAATTATCATGCCATCATGTTTCCATCGACGACATGTTTGTGATTTATGGCATGCCAACCACTTTAATAGACACATCGTATAGTTATATCATGTCATCCTGTTTACATAGTCATGATATTTTGAAGTTTGCCATTCTATCCTATTTAGTTAGCCATCATACATGTGAAATTGTGTCATGCTATCCTGTTTAATTATCCATCATATATTTGAAATTATGTCCTGCTATTCTGTTTGGTTAGACAACATAAATGTGAATTATTTCATGCCCTGTTTTCTTCCCTACTATCAATTGCACCTGTCTATCTTACAATGTCTATACATTCAATTACTTTTCTTGTTTATCAGCCATTTCAATTGGAAGGGGTGATGGCAGTATCTGTGGGAGTAAAAACACAGTCTTCAGAAAAAGATCGTGCTACTTGTCGATGGAGATAGAACCACGGTTGTACTTGCCCAAGAACCAGCCCCACCACACATAACCCATACTCACGCAGATTGTACCCCTACCCAGTTGGACAGAGAACCAGCTACACCCCTTCTAACCCCAACCCCAGCAGATAGTAACCTAGTTCCCGTTGACACAGCACCATCTCCACCACAGAGAACCCAAACACGAACAGTTAGTAAGGCAACTGCAGTGCCCAAAGCACGAGGACCGCCACTCCGAACCCCAAGTCAACGCTTAAAGCAGAAGAAGAATTGTTCTCAGGTCAGCTTCCGTAGCTATGGTTCATACTACTTTGCTCTTGCATCACTGTATTTACTCATACCAACTAATTTCAAATTTGAAGGATGCAATTGAAACTCCAATGGCGCAACAGGTATGTTTTAAACCTGTTTGTTTAACGTGTTTGCTGTTGTAACTTGCTCTATGTTGATTTCAGTTTCAATTGAATAAACAGTTATGTTCTCATGCCATGCACATTACAAGTGTTGTTATCGTTGTGTAGTTTTCCCCACTTATATTCTGTCTATGCTGCTTTGTCTTAAATAGATATGATTCGAACTGTATCTATCTTGATTTGGCAACATAAACTAGAATGATATAGACCATACAGTGACCATACTACATAGATACATGTTTGTTTCATGCTGTTATCCTGTCCACCTTACTACTGAACTGGTTTGCCAAAATGAGTTTCATATACTACATTGTAAACATGTGATGTGTTTGTTTGTATCTCCTTTAGAACACGGATAAAATATTGGAGAAGAGTACCCCGTTATGCAATGGTAAAGGAAGTATTGCAGATCAGGTTCAAGATAGTGAGACATCCCTGTTGTTCTCGAAGAAAGCTGATAAAAACTATATTGAAGACACTGAAACAACCCCAAAGTCATGTCTTGATGTAGTGTTCGAGTTACTGGCTACTACTGCTGGCACCAGCTCTTGGAACTCGCTGCTTGAATCAGTTCGGCTTCTTGAGTCTCAACTTCAAGTTGAAAGACATCGATCAGATGTTATGCGACAGGAAGCCGAAGGACTGAGGAAGTCCTTGTAGAATTCAGATGCATACTTTCTGGTGCAACAGCAAGTGCTGGAGGATTTAAGCGCCAAACAAGAGAAAGTTAATAAGCTTGCTAAGTGATACGTCTCCAACGTATCTATAATTTTTGATTGTTCCATGCTATTATATATGATGCTTTAGATGTTTAATGGATCATACACTTTTATATTATTTTTGGGACTAACCTATTAACCCAAAGGCCCAGTGCAGATTGCTGTTTTTTTGCCTATTTCAGGGTTTCAGAGAAAAGGAATATCAAACGGAGTCCAAACGGAGTCCAAACGGAATGAAACCTTCAGGAGAATTATTTTCGGAATGATATCTTCACGAGAGACTTGAGCACCAAGGCAGGGGAGACACGTGGTGTCCACGAGGGTCCAGGGCACACCCCCTCCCCCTGGGCATGCCCCCACCCTCGTGGGCCCCACGGTGCTCCACCGACGTACTTCTTCCTCCTATATATACCCATGTACCCTGAAAACAAAGAAGCAACAGAGAAAACCCTAATTCCACCGCCGCAACCTTCTGTTCCCATGAGATCCCATCTTGGGGCCTGTTCCGAAGCTCCGCCGGAGGGGGGATCTTCCACGGATTGCTTCTACATCAACACCATCGCCTCGCCATGAGTTGTGAGTAGTTTACCACAGACCTTCGGGTCCATAGTTAGTACCTAGATGGCTTCTTCTCTCTTTTTGGATCTCAATACCAAGTTCTCCTCGGTCTTCGAGGAGATCTATTCGATGTAATCTTTTTGATCAAGATCCGATGAATTGTGGGTTTATGATCAAGATTATCTATGAGAAATATTTGGTTATTTTCTGAATTCTTTTATGTATGATTATAATATCCTTGCAAGTCTCTTCGAATTATTGGTTTGGTTTGGCCTACTAGATATATAGTTCTTGCAATGGGAGAAGTGCTTGGCTTTGGGTTCAATCTTGCGGTGTCCTTTCCCATTGACAGCAGGGGCGGCAAGGCACGTATTGTATTGTTGCCATAGAGGATAAAAAGATGGGGTTTATATCATATTTCTTGATTTTATCCCTCTACATCATGTCATCTTGCTTAAAGCATTACTCTATTCTTATGAACTTAATACTCTAGATGCATGCTGGATAGCAGTCGATGTGTGGAGTAATAGTAGTAGATGCAAAATCGTTTCGTTCTACTTGTCACGGACGTGATGCCTATATATAATGATCATGCCTAGATATTCTCATAATTATTCGCTTATCTATCAATTGCTCAACAGTAATTTGTTCACCCACCGTAGAAATCTGCTATCCTCAGAGAAGCCACTAGTGAAACCTATGCCCCCCAGGTCTATTCTCAACATAACAATCTACAATCTACTTTACTTTGCTGTTTTTACTTTCTGTTCTTATATCCAAAAATACGAAAAATATCAAACTATCATATCTATCAGATCTCACTTTCGTAAGTGACCGTAAAGGGATTGACAACCCCTTATCGCGTCGGCTGCGAAGTTCTTATTTGTTTGTGCAGGTGCGAGGGACTCGCGCGTGGTCTCCTACTGGATTGATACATTGGTTCTCAAAAACTAAGGGAAATACTTATGCTACTATGCTGCATCACCCTTTCCTCTTCGAGGGAATACAACGCAAGCTCGAGAAGTAGCAAGAATAATTTCTGGCGCCGTTGCCGGGGAGGCTTACGCAAAAGTCATATACCAAGTACCTATCACAAACCCTTATCCTTCGCATTACATTTATTTGCCTCTTGTTTTCCTCTCCCCTACTTCACCCTTGCCGTTTTATTTTCCCTTCCCTTTTTGCCCTGTGTTTACCGTTCGCTTGCTTCTTGTTTGCTTGTGTGTTGGACTGCTTGCCTGTCATCATGTCTAGCACACCTATCATTATCAATACTCCCGAGAGTGAGGTTCTTAATTTTAAACAAAGGGGGAGGAAAATCTAAAAGATGCCTGGTATAGAATTTGCAATGCTCAAAATAGATCTACTAGGAAGCTTTCCACTTCCGTGCTTCTTCGTAATTTTTATGTTGGCATAACTTCATGGAATAGATATATCTTAGATACCATTACCGGAGGGAACTTCTTGGGTAACCATACTTTTGATCCTTATAATGCTATGACTGAATTATTTGGCTCACCACCTCTTATGGTCAATGGGACTGTTTTAACTCTGGAACATGTTATGCAAAGGCTTGAAATCATTGAAAACAAAGTTCCTACTGTAGAGTTGGTTGAGAACTTGGATAGAAAGATCCACAACCAAATTACCCAATATGGATCCAAGGTAGGAGTTATTCTAATTTTTCTTAAAGAAAAGGAACCCATAGTTAAAGAGAAAATGAATCAAGATTCTACTAGAATCGATAAACTTGAGGATATTATTACTAATGTAGGGTCCGCTCTTTCTGCTATGAAAACTACTTCGAATCCTTCTACCACCAAATTGTCTAAGTTCATGTATGTTCCTAAAAATAAGGGTGAATCATCTAGTGAGGAAATTGCGGACCTTAAATCTATAAGTGTTCATCCCAACTTTCTCGCCTTCGCAAGAGAATGTTTTAATACATATGAATTTCTTGATTTCTTGCCTAGAAGTTTGATTATCAATAGTAATAAAGAAGTTCCTAAGAATTATAAATGCTTGATTGAAGAATTGCCTTCCAAAGATGGCAATACCTAGATCTATCCTTGTATCGTGCCTAGCTAGGGGCGTTAAACGATAGTGCTTGTTGGGAGGCAACCCAATTTTATTTTCTTTGTTTTTGCTTATGTTTAGGAATAAATATTGCATCTAGCTTCTGTTTAGATGTGGTTTGTGTTTTAATTAGTGTTTGTGCCAAGTAGAACCTTTGGGAAGACTTGTGTGAAGTTTATATGACCTTGCTGTAAAAAAAAGAAACGTTAGCGCTCACGAGAATAGTCAACAGATTTTACTGGAGAGTGCTATTTAGTTGATTCTTTTTGCAGGTGATTAATATACAAATTCCTCACGTTTACCAATTTATTTCAATTTTTTTGGAGTTACAGAAGTATTCGAAAGTTACAGATTGCTACAGACTGTTCTGTTTTTGACAGATTCTGTTTTTCGTGTGTTGATTGCTTGTTTTGATGAATCTATGAGTAGTATTGGAGGATATGAATCATAGAAAAGTTGGAATACAGTAGGTTTAACACCAATATAAACAAAGAATGAGTTCATTACAGTACCTTTGAGTGGTGGTTTGTTTTCTTATACTAACGGAGCTCATGAGATTTTTGGCTAAGTTTTGTGTTGTGAAATTTTCAGGTTTTGAGTATGGCTTTGATGGACTATGGAACAAGGAGTGGCAAGAGCCCAAGCTTGGGGATTCCCAAGGAACCCCAAGGTAAAATTCAAGGACAACCAAAAGCCTAAGCTTGGGGATGCCTTGGGAAGGCATCCCCTCTTTCGTCTTCATCTATCGGTAACTATACTCGGGACTATATTTTTATTCACCACATGATATGTGTTTTGCTTTGAGCAACATGTATAATTTAAGTCTTTGCTTGTTAGTTTTCCACAATCATCCTTGCTGGACACACCTTTTTGAGAGAAATAAATATGGCTTAGAATTTGTTAGAACACTCTATGTGCTTCACTTATCTCTTTTGAGCTAGATAGTTTTGCTCTAGTGCTTCACTTATATCTTTTAGAGCACAGTGGTGATTTTATTTTGTAGAAATTGTTGATCTCTCATGCTTCACTTATATCCTTTTGAGAGTCTTTTAGAACAGCATGGTAATGTGCTTTGGTTATAAAACTAGTCCTAATATGATAGGCATCCAAGATGAATGTAGTAAAAACTTTCATACAAAGTGCATTGAATATGAAGAGAAGTTTGATACTTGATGATTGTTTTGAGATATGAGGATGGTGATATTAGAGTCATGCTAGTGGGGTAATTATGAATTTGAGAAATACTTGTGTTAAAGTTTGTGATTCCTGTAGCATGCACGTATGGTGAACCGCTATGTGACGAAGTTAAAGCATGAGGTATTTGTTGAGTGTCATCCTTTGTGTGGAGGTCGGGGGCGCGCGATGGTTAACTCCTACCAACCTCCCCCCTAGGAGCATGCGTTGATTTCTTTGTTTTGATGACTCGTAAATTTTTGCAATAAATATATGAGTTCTTTATGACTAATGTTGAGTCCATGGATTATACGCACTCTCACCCATCCACCATTGCTAGCCTCTCTTGTACCGCACAATTTTCACCGGTACCATACACCCACCATATACCTTCCTCAAAACAGCCACCATACCTACCTATCATGGCATTTTCATAGCCATTCCGAGATATATTGCCATGCAACTTTCCACCGTTCCGTTCATATGACACGCTTCATATTGTCATATTGACATGCATGATCATGTAGCTGACATCGTATTTGTGGCTAGGCCACCATGCATAATTTTTCATACATGTCACGTTTGATTCATTGCACATCCCGGTACACCGCCGGAGGCACTCATATAGAGTCATATTTTGTTCTAGTGTCGAGTTGTAAATCAATATAAGTGTGATTATCATCATTATTAGAGCATTGTCCCAAAGAAAAAGAAAGAAAAAAGAAAAAAAGAAAAAAAGGAAGGAAAGGCCAAGAGAAAGAAAGGCCCAAAAAAAGAAAAAAAGAAAAAAGAAAGAAAAAAAGGCACAATGCTACTATCGTTTTCCACACTTGTGCTTCAAAGTAGCACCATGTTCTTCATGATAGAGAGTCTCTTGTTTAGTCACTTTCATATACTAGTGGGAATTTTCATTATAGAACTTGGCTTGTATATTCCAACGATGGGCTTCCTCAAATGCCCTAGGTCTTCGTGAGCAAGCAAGTTGGATGCACACCCACTTAGTTTCTTTTGTTGAGCTTTCACACATTTATAGCTCTAGTGCATCCGTTGCATGGCAATCCCTACTCACTCACAATGATATCTATTGAGGGGCATCTTCATAGCCCGTTGATACGCCTAGTCAATGTGAGGCTATCTTCCTCCTTTTTGTCTTCTCCACAACCACCACTCTATTCCACCTATAGTGCTATATCCATGGCTCACGCTCATGTATTGCGTGAAAGTTGAAAGGTTTGAAAAAAATTGAGTATGAAAACAAATGCTTGGCTGAAACCGGGGTTGTGCATGATATGAATATTTTGTGTGATGAAGAGGGAGCATAGCCAGACTATATGATTTTGTAGGGATAACTTTCTTTAGCCATGTTATTTTGAGAAGACATGATTGTTTTGTTAGTATGCTTGAAGTATTATTATTTCTTATGTCAATATAGACTTTTGTCTTGAATCTTTCGGATCTGAACATTCATGCCACAATAAAGAAATTACATTGAAAATTATGTTGGTTAGCATTCCACGTCAAAAATTCTGTTTTTATCATTTACCTACTCGAGGACGAGAAGGAATTAAGCTTGGGGATGCTTGATACGTCTCCAACGTATCTATAATTTTTGATTGTTCCATGCTATTATATATGATGTTTTGGATGTCTAATGGGCTTTATCATACACTTTTATATTATTTTTGGGACTAACCTATTAACCCAAAGGCCCAGTGCAGATTGCTATTTTTTTATCCTATTTCAGGGTTTCGCAGAAAAGGAATATCAAACAGAGTGCAAACGGAATGAAACCTTCGAAAGAGTTATTTTTGGAACGATATCTTCACGAGAGACTTGAGCACCAAGGCAGAGGAGACAAATGGTGTCCACGAGGGTCCAGGGCGCGCCCCCACCCTCGTGGGCCCCACGTTACTCCACCGACGTAATTCTTCCTCCTATATATACCCATGTACCCTGAAAACATCGAAGCAACAAAGAAAACCCTCATTCCACCGCCACAACCTTCTCTTCCCGTGAGATATCATCTTGGGGCCTGTTCCGGAGCTCCGCCGGAGGGGGGATCTTCCACGGAGTGCTTCTACATCAACACCATCGCTTCACCATGAGTTGTGAGTAGTTTACCACAGACCTTCGGGTCCATAGTTAGTACCTAGATGGCTTCTTGTCTCTTTTTGGATCTCAATACCAAGTTCTCCTCGGTCTTCGAGGTGATCTATTCGATGTAATCTTTTTGTCGAGATCTGATGAATTGTGGGTTTATGATCAAGATTATCTATGAGAAATATTTGGTTCTTTTCTGAGTTCTTTTATGTATGATTATAATATCCTTGCAAGTCTGTTCGAATTATTGGTTTAGTTTGGCCTACTAGATCGATAGTTCTTGCAATGGGAGAAGTGCTTGGCTTTGGGTTCAATCTTGCGGTGTCCTTTCCCAGTGACAGCAGGGGCAGCAAGGCAAGTATTGTATTGTTGCCATCGAGGATAAAAAGATGGGGTTTATATCATATTGCTTGAGTTTATCCCTCTACATCATGTCATCTTGCTTAAAGCATTACTCTGTTCTTATGAACTTAATACTCTAGATGCATGCTGGATAGCAGTCGATGTGTGGAGTAATAGTAGTAGATGCAGAATCGTTTCGGTCTACTTGTCACGGACGTGATGCCTATATATAATGATCATTCCTAGATATTCTCATAATTATTCGCTTTTCTATCAATTGCTCGACAGTAATTTGTTCAGCCACCGTAGAATTCTGTTATCATGAGAGAAGCCACTAGTGAAACCTATGGCCCCCGGGTCTATTCTCAACATATCAATCTACAATCTACCTTACTTTGCTGTTTTTACTTTCTGTTCTTATATCCAAAAATACCAAAAATATCAAACTATCATATCTATCAAATCTCACTTTCGTAAGTGACCGTAAAGGGATTGACAACCCCTTATTGTGTTGGCTGCGAAGTTCTTATTTGTTTGTGCAGGTGCGAGGGCCTCGCACGTGGTCTCCTACTGGATTGATACCTTGGTTCTCAAAAACTGAAGGAAATACTTATGCTACTGTGCTGCATCACCCTTTCCTCTTCGAGGGAATACAACGCAAGCTCGAGAAGTAGCACAAAGCATCTTGCCATCATTATGGGTACCCAGGATATTGTTTCTTGAGCTCTTCTGAAGTGGTTTCAGTTCTGAACTTGTTTTGCTGCGGCGTTTATATGCTGATTTGTTCCCTATATTTGCACTTGTGGCGAACTTTGATGCCTAGTGGATGTAATATGTGTAATAGCCGTGATAGCCTAGCGTAAGTTGCTTGCTTATTTATTTCCATTGTCTTGTTTATTTTTTTTCTTGTAGTCAGTGCAGTTCTTTTTCCGCGGTTTGCTAGTGGCTGGAATACCTTATTTTTTAAAACTAGGCCACATTAACAATGGGCTAGATATTTACTGTAGATAACATGGGCCTCCTACGGGCCCTAGAAACAATGGGCCTTCTAAGGGTCGTAGAAACAATGGGCCTTCTATGGGGCGTAGACACAATGGGCCTTCTACGGACCGTATCATCAATGGGCCTTCTACGGGCCATATGATCGGTTTGCCAAACATGGGCAATAACAAACCACATTATGGCCATAAATGGGCTAGAGTTGAAATCCTCCATTCATGGGCCGACCATAACGGGCTGTCGTTAATAGGCCGTATTTGATGACGCTATGAAAACAGCCCAACATATTAACGGGCCACAAACAGCGCGACTGTAACCACGGGCTGTATTTGGCCCACAAACAGAAAATGACAGTAATGGGCCGAAAGTAAACGAATGCTGGAAATGAGCCCAAGAATAAATGGGCCCTCAGAAGGCCGAAAGATAACATGGGCTGGAAACGGCCCAACAGAATAATGGGCCGTTAATGGGTATAAAGTGATACACTGTTCATTACGGGCCAGTTTTACCACGAGCCGTTAATGGGCCGAGGGTTACTAAGGGCCTCATATGGGCCAAAAGACGTCATGGGCCATACATGGGCCGGAAGTTAAAATGGGCTAGAATTATATTGGACGACCCAGATGTGACGCCCCCGATTTGACCGTACACTAATCATGCACGCAAATGTGTACGACCAAGATCAGGGACTCACTGGAAGATATCACAACACAACTCTAGACACAAATTAAAATAATACAAGCTTTATATTACAAGCCAGGGGCCTCGAGGGCTCGAATACATAAGCTCGAAAAAAACAAGAGTTAGTGGAAGCAATAATATCTGAGTACAGACATAAGTTAAACAAGTTTGCCTTAAGAAGGCTAGCACAAAAGTAACAACGATCGAAAAGGCAAGGCCTCCTGCCTGGGACCTCCTAACTACTCATTGAAGCCGGACTCCATGTAGAAACATCATCGGGATCCTCTGGCTCCTGGACTCCACCATCTGGTTGCGTCATCCGAGAAGAAGGAACAGAAAGGGGAAAAGGGGGAGCAAAGCAACCGTGAGTACTCATCCAAAGTACTCGCAAGCAAGGATCTACACTACATATGCAATGATATCTGTGTAAAGGGGTAATATATGTGGACTGAACTGCAGAAAGCCAGAATAAGAGGGGGATAGCTAATCCAATCGAAGACTACGCTTCTCGCAACGTCCATCTTGCAGCAGAAGAAGAGAGTAGCTAGAAGTAACAAGTATCCTCGCTTCTGGCAGCCTCCGTCTTGAAGCAGTAGAAGGGAATAGATGGTAAGTTCACCAAGTAACATCGTATAGCATAATCCTACCCGGCGATCCTCCCGCACATCACCCTGTGAGAGAGCAACCACCGAGTTATATCTGGCACTTGTAAGGGTGTGTTTTATTAAGTATCCGGTTCTAGTTGTCATGAGGTCGGAATACAACTCCGGGTCATCCTTTTACCGAGGGACACGGCTATTTGAATAGATTAACTTCCCTGCAGGGGTGCACCACATAACCCAGCACACTTGATCCCAATTGGCCGGACACACTTTCCAGGGTCATGCTCGGCCTCGGAAGATCAACACGTCGCAGCCCTACCTAAGCACAGCAGAGAGGTCAGCACGCCGGTCTAAACCCTAAGCGCACGGGGGTCTGGGCCCATCGCCCAATGCACACCTGCGCGTTGCGAGGGCGGCCGGTAAGCAGACCTAGCCTCTTCTAATACCAGAGTAGGCTTTCCAGTCCAATCCGGCGCGTGCCGCTAAGTCGCTGACGTCAAGAAGGCTTCGGCTGATACCACGACGTCGAGTACCCATAACTATTCCCACGTAGCTGGTTAGTGCGTATAGGCCAACGGCCAGACTCAGATCAAATATCCAAACTCGTTAATCGTGTTATTATGAAATAACCGCGGACAACGACCAGGGCCAGACCACCTCTCCACTGGGTGTCTCAACCTGCCCTGTCGCTCCGCCACAAAGATCCACACAGAGGGCCGTCGGGAAAGTATGCCCTTTCAGCCCCCAATCCATGAATCAACCGCGGGTACTCAACGAGCCGACCCTACTTTACTCACAACAAGTATCATGTATAAGTGTATGTAGTATATACCCATGATCTCCCCCAAGTGATCACGGCCCGATAGAATAGCAGGGCAGACGGACAAGGGTGTAGGGCCACTGATGGTATTCTAGCATCCTATACTAAGCATTTAGGATTGCAGGTAAAGTATCAGCAGTGGTAGCAACAATGACAGGCTATGCAGCAGAATAGGATTATCGAAAGCAGTAACATGCTACACTACTCTAATGCAAGCAGTAGAGAGAAGAGTAGGCGATATCTGGTGATCAAAGGGGGGGGGGGCTTGCCTAGAAGCTCTGCAGACGAAAGGAATCTTCGGAAGCATAGCCATAGTCGAACACCGAAGCATCAAGGGTCTCGAGGTCTATCACGGTATCGGAGTCTACCGAAAATAAGCAACGAAGGGGAAACAAATAAATAACAGAGCAAACAATAGCATCACAAAGCATAACATGGCAAAACACGGTGCTACGTGTGACCTAACGCGGTAGGAGGTGATACTGGCGAGGATGAAAAACATCCGAGAAAGTATTCCCGGTGTTTCATGTTTTCGGGCAGATGAAACGGAGGGGGAAAGTTGTGTGTTCGGTCTGATAGAGATGTGTGGCGGACGAACGGATCGCGTATTCGGATTCGCATCGAAACTCTGAGCAACTTTCATATATAAATTATTTTCATCCGAGTTACGGATTACTTTATATTAATTTTTAAAGATTTAAATCATTTTTAGAATTAACAGAATTAATTTAATAAGAAAATGTAATTATGACATCAGCATGATGTCAAGGTGATGTCAGCAGTCAACTAGTCAGTTGACCTAGTCAAACTGACACGTGGGTCCCACTTGTCATAGACTAATTAACCTAGTTAACAGATTAATTAGGTTGATTAGCTGTTTAGGTTAATTAACCTTAATTAGTTTAATTAAGTAGAATTAATTAACTATTTAATAATTAATTAATTATTATTATTATTAATTAAATTATTATTTTTCTTTCTTCCTTTTTTATAAACATTCTGGCGGCGGGCCCCGGCTGTCATAGGCCTGGGGCCTTAACGGGTGCAGGGGAAGCGGCGTTGGGCGCTGCGGTTACGGGCGCCGGGCGACGAGCGGACCCGTTGACGAGCGCCGCGGGCGGGGAAGGGAAGCCCGAGCGGCGGGGGCTGCACTACGTGGCCGGCCGGAGCGTGGCCGACGAGAGCCGCCGAAGCAGCTGGGCGGCGGCTCGTAGGGGAGAGCGGGGCCGCGGGGAGGGAAACCGTAGGGGTCGAAGCCCGCCAAGGCACGCGGGGCGCTGGCACGGCGTGGCCAGAGGCGCGGCCGGACGGAGCAACCGCGGTGGGGTGGGGTCACGGGGGGGGAGGCCGTGCGGTGGCGACCGGAGGCGCGTAGCGGGGCGAGGCCACGCGGCGGCGGTGTCGCGGGCAGCAGAGGGGTTGGGGGCGGTGGGCAGCCGCTGCGGTGCGCTTGAGCGTCAGCAGGGGGCGCGTGGTGTGGCTGGCGAAGTGGCCGGGGGGCGAGCGGCCAGCCCTGGCGGGGCAGGGGCCGGCCGGCAACGAGGCGGCGCCGGCTGCCGGCGACGACGGGCGCGGCCACACGCAGGCGAGCACGCGCGGGCATCGCCAGGAGAGCAGGAGGTAGGGGCGGGCGCGGCTCGCGCGGTGGGACGCAGGCGTGGGCAAGGACGAGGCAGGACGCCGGCGGGGACGAGCGAGGGTTGCCGGCCGAACCGCGCGTGGGTGCGGTGAGCGCGCGTGCGCACGGCGGAGGAGGCCGGGGCGTGGGCTGCCGGGACGGGGACGTGGGCGTAGCGGAGCGACCGGGGAAGCAGATAGAGCAGAAGGGGGAAGAGGAGGCCCAGGGCCTCACCGTGGGGTTGTAGGGAAACGGCAGCGGGCTCGGGGAGGAGTCGGGGAGGTCCGGCGAGCGACGACGGAGATGCAGTCCGGTGGAGAGGCGTTCCGGCTAGGCGGCGAGGACGAGCAGCGACGGCAGGGTCGATCTAGTGGCGAGAAGCGCCATTGCCCCCCGATCCAGATCGGGAGGGAAAGGAGGAGCGAGGAGGGTGGTGCTATAGTTTCGGTGGGTTTTTCTTTTTTTGTTTTTGGATTGGGGTGTGGGGTGGGTTAAGTAATGTGTAGGTGGGCTTCGGCCCAGTTGGGCCAGGGGCTTTTGCCCTACTAAACTTTATGTTCTTTTGTATTTTTCTTTTTCTTTTAAATCCCTTCTGTTTTCTATTTAGTTTAGTTTAATTTTTAGTTTTATAAAACGCCACACCAACCCTTAAATTAACATTAGTAATTATCCCACTGCCTCAATAATTTGGCACATAAGAATAAAATAGTTGCAATGGTTTATTATTCATGGAATCATTTAAATAATTATTTAGCCCCGGTTTTATTTATTTTAGGGCATCAATAACATATTATAAAAAGGGGTTTCAACATGTGACGACCCCGGCTTAATCGTGCACTAATCATACACGCAAATGCACACGATCAAGCCTAAGGACTCACGTGAAGGAATCACAGCACAACTCTAAAACATAAATAATACATACAAGTCATATATTACAAGCCAGGGCCTCGAGGGCTCGAATACATAACATGATGTCTCACACATAGTCAGCGGAAGCGTTAGGTATCTGGGTACAGATACAACACAACAGAAGATAGGCCTGTTACACAGGCGGGGCAAAATAAAAGCTACGATCGAAAAGGCGCAGGCCTCCTGCCTGGGACCTCCGATCCTACTCCTGGTCGTCGTCCGCCGGCTCCTCGTAGTAGTACTCGCCGGCCGGGTAGTAGTAGTAGCCAGCCTCGGGCTGGTAGTAGTAGCCGTCAACGGGGGCTGCGGGCACCATGGCTCCGTCGTCTGATTTATCAAGTGGGTAGGACAAAAGAGGAAGCAAAGCAACCGTGAGTACTCATCCAAAGTACTCAGCAAGACTTACATCAGATCTATGCTAGCAATGCATTATTTTCAAAGGAGGCTTTATGTGGGTGGACTAGACTGCAGAAAGCCAGAGTAGAGAGGGGAAAAGCCTAGTCCTAACGAAGACTAGCATCTTCAGAGTCTTGCAGCAATGAGAAGGGAAACAGAATAGTTTCATCATAATAATATATAGTGTTTGCAGCAACATCAACTCATATCTCATATCTCAAGTCACCAGTTCTAGTTGTACCGAAGTGGATACAACTCCGAGTGTCCGTTACCGTAGGACAGGCTATCGATAGATTGTTTCTTCCCTGCAGGGGTGCACCAAGTTACCCACCACGCTCGCTTAACTCCGGCCGGACACACCATCAGGTCGTGCCCGCCCTCGGCTAAACAATACGACGCAACCCGACCGGATACCGCCAGAGAGGATCAAGCACGTCGGACTAACCTATGCCCCCAGGGGTCTTGGCCATCGCCCCGGACGCTCCTGCACGTTACGTGGCCGTTCGGTAGCAGACCTAGCAACCCCTTATACAAGCGCAGTTGCATCCTAAGTCCAATCCGAACGGGCCGCTCAATCGCTGACGTCGTGGCGACTCCGGCTGATGTATACGACGCAGAGCACCCACTCACACCCACGTGGTGGTTAGTGCTATCGGCCCGGAGGCCCTCGGATCAAATATCCAAATCGCTTAGTGTGTTGGGAGCGCGCGGTAACGAGCAGAGCCTACGATACTGTTGGCCCCGTCGTCCCGTCTCGAGGACTTGTGACAAGGACTGGGAAAGACCGGCCACGCCTCGTAGTTATCTCGCGGGTACCCTCACTGGTCACCCGACTCCACAGCTCACGCCTCAAAGGCACTCGCGGGTACCCCTCAGGGTCAACCCGTCTCTATCCAACAAGTGTAGTAGTCACCATAAAGTGTCATCAGACGCACGATACCTCTGGCCGCACGCCTTTGTTCCTGGCGACGTCCGGCCTCGGGGATCGATACGTCTTTAAACACGGAACAGTAACCAGGTCATCCGTGTGGTTTTCATGCCGATGAGGAATCCGAGGAATCACCCTCGTTGGACTCCTATACGACAAGTCCCGATAAGGTGGTACCGGAGGAATCACCCTCGGCGGTAATCACCATAGCGGATGCACGACAAAACTAGGTCGGAAGTGGGAAGAGGAATCACCCTCGGTAACCCACAACGAGCTAGCTATACAGGGACAACATCAGAAGTGAGTTCGGAGGTATCACCCTCGTCACCCGATGTTAACTCTGCGGAGTCGAGCATATTAGGGGGGGTTGTGCGGTGCTGTGAAGAAGGTCAGGGGAAGGGGGCTCGATCAGTTGATCGAGTCAAGGGTACTATGCGAGGCAACTACGAGAGTGTGGGACCATAGCAGTGCTACCCAACCTACACTAAGCAGTTCATGAATAAATGCAGGTATCAACAATTTAGCAAAGACAGGCTATGCAACAGTAATAGGAGCAGTAGCAGTAGCAGCAATTCTAATGCAAGAATAAGAGAGAATAGACATAGGCGATATCGGAAATGCTCAAGGGGGGGTTGCTTGCCTGGTTGCTCGGTGGCAAAAGCAAGATCGTCGGAGGGGGAACCAATCACCGGGACGGCGTCGGTCTCGGGATCAGCGTCAGCGTCGGGCTCTACCGAGAGAGAAGAGGGGGAAGAAACAGATAAATACACAGCAAACATACATCACAAAGCGTGCTAAGCTAACGTGCAGTGTAGGGTTGCCTAAAAACATGTCTAGGTCATTTTAGTTATTTTTAAGAAATTGTTTGAACTTATTTTATTAAATTTGAGCACTATTCATTTATCGAAAACAGGCCAAAAGTTCCATGTTCATCTAGCTAGGGGCATCTGATGGGAATACGGAGGGCGTATCTAGATTCGTATCGAAATTCTGATCAATTTTCATATATAAATTATTTTCATCGGAGTTACGGTTTAAAAGATATGATTTTTCAAAGTTTATTTGAATTTCTGGAATTATTTAAATAACAGAAAAGATTTACTGCGTCATGCTGACGTCATCAATACATCAGCAGTCAACAGCCGCACTGGTCAGGTCAAACCTGACCAGTGGGTCCCACATGTCAGCCTCTGTTATTTAAACAGAGTTAATAAAAACTAAACTAAATCTATTTAGCTACTGGACCCCACCTGTCAGTGACTAATTAGTATTTCTAATTATCTTTTATTTATAAAAACGTTTTAATTAATCCTAATTCGCAGGGGCCCACACGTCAGCCACTGGGGCCTGCCCAGTCAGCCCGTTGACTGGTCAACCCAGTCAACGGGGCCCGTGGGGCCCTCGGGCAGTGACCCAGGGGTGGCCCCAGGGGTGCCTCGACGACGGTGGCCGGCGTTTCGCCGCCGGTGACCCTCAGACGCGGCGGAGGGCCACGACCCTCGTCGGAAAACGGCCACAGGCCGCCGTTTCGTGCGCCACGACCCGCGTTCGAAAGCTAGTGAACTCGCGCGTCGAGTGGGGTGGTCGGTTGGGGCTGGGGGTCGCCGGAACGTCGCCGGCGACGAGCCGTGGCGGAGGCGCTTTCGGGCGCACGTCGAACTAGGGGCTAGAGGGCACGGGGAGGCCCGTGCGCAGGTGCGTTCGGCTCCTGGAAGCACCAGGAGCAAGGTGCGGTGCCTAGCCGGCCATGGCAGTGGCCATGGCCACGAGCACGAGCTCGTCGGCGGCGGCCAGAGCGCGGCTACGGTGGAGGCTAGTTACGGCGTGCGGGGAGGCTACGTAGAGGAACAGGAGGCGCAGGAGCTCACCGAGCGGCACACCGAAGGCCCTTGGAAGCTTAGGAGCAGCAGCACGGCGGGGTTCGTCGGAGAAGCGCCGGAGGCAGAGGAGAAGGGGGCGGCTCCGTTCGGTGCGTGCAGTGCCTCCCGGCTCCACCTCAGGGTTCCAGGCGGCGTAGTCGAGCTCGGCGGAGCTCCACGGCACGGTGGCGGAGCACGGTGGTGGCTGTGGCCGCGTCGTCTACGGCGAACGGCGACGGTGGCGCTCGGGCGACGGATCTGGAGGGAAGGAGGAGGCTAGGCGAGCGAGGGAGAGAGGGGAGAATGGACGGGGGAGACCAGGGGGGACGGCTCGGCGTCGCCCTTATCCCCCCAGCCACCTGCTCCGTCGGCGTGGCGAGCGGTGGCCGGTGGAGGCGCGGCCGTCCACGGAGACGGCGACACGGCGAGCGGGGCAGGTGAGGAGGATGGGCTGGGCTCGGCCCACTGCCAGGTAAGTGGCCTCTGGCCTTTTTCCCTTTATTCATTTTACTGTTTTTCTTTTATTTCAACAGCAAAGGAAAAAGGAAATAAGTAGGGCTATCAAAAGGGGTTTGCAAATATTGTGAGATGGCCCAAAAATGAGGTTGCAATAATCCTCACCACCAAAAATTGGTGTGGGCATTTTTGGACTTCTTTTGAATTTTCCAAAAATGAAATGGCATTGTAAGTGCTGTTTTGGGCACTGTTTAATGCCCTAGTCCTCATTAAGGAGTTGCTGATGATGTTGTTTTCAACAACAGCATTTGTTATGGAATATTTGCAACAAGGTGAACATTTTTCCATAATTTTTGGAGCAACTTCAATTTGCACATGAATTTGAATTTGAATTTTCAGAGGAGTTTTGAAATGATTGTTTTAACCACTGTGATTATGCATTGTAAATGAACATGACATGGCATGATTAGCAGTTGATCACAGTGATCACTACAAGGGGGTGTTACACAACATGACCAACAACCAGGGAGTATTTGCCACACTTTGAACATTTTAGTTAGAGTGTTTGAAAACTTGTGCCGTTTGACTTGATTTTGAATTCTGGATTCGAACAGGGTTGAATAACGCGAGATTAACAACAGTGACTTCGGTGACATGGCATCATTACCACAGGGTTACTGTAGCTTGATTACCCGGGCGTCACAATTCTCCTCCACTACAAGAAATCTCGTCCCGAGATTTAAGCGGTGGAGTAAGGGGGAAAAAGTGATGGTAGCGAAAACCTAACTAGTCTTCGCGGCCTTGGCTGCCCTTTCGAAGAGGTTGATCCCTTTCGTTGAAGTCTTCATCTCTCTGCTTCAAGTCATCGTGATCAAGTCGTCATCCTTTCTCCGGGATCTCCATCGTCCTACGAATGCGACCATGGGATTTTATTATTATTATTATTATTATTGGAAGAACGCACCTCCACAAGGCTGGGCATCTGATGGTGAACTCAATGGGAAATACACGAGCTACCCCACGAGTTGTATTTAAGTGAATTCATTTAGTACAATATACGATGATACCAAAGTTTCAAATGGGTAGGCAATCATTCGATGCCTAGACAGAAGCTGGAATGGGGGCTTGAACAACGAGAATAACATGGTGTTTGATTCCAGGATGAATAATGGTATAGAATTTAGCTCGTGAATCACATACGAAGCCAGGTGCAAAGGATACATTAGAATCCGGGTTGTAAAGAAGAGTCAGGTTTCGATCCAGTGGACCTGTGGGTTATGGGCCCACCATGTAGATTAAGAGTAGGAAGGGCGATGAAATCTTGCACAGAAAGCAAGGCATGTCAGAGGATAGTCTGTTAGCTAAGCTGGCAACAATGTCGGTACCAAGGACGGGGGGACGGAGAGAACCATTTTCTTGCTCGTTGAAACCAGGCAGACCAGTAGGTAAAGTTTTCTTCCATCGATACCGGAATGTTGTCAATAATAGAATCAAGGTCATACTGACAGAGTTGTACAACGAGGTGTTTACATAAGCAAAAAAATTATTACTGCTTAGAGTATATGTAGAACGAAGAAAGGTTAAACAAACAAATGGAAAGGAAAATTGTGATTACACACAATTAATAGGAGTATATCCTTCCCATGGACAAGCAGAACATGGCATTCAGGGTTGGAGAGCAAGTATCCAACCATTCAGATAAGGAGGCAAGGATTAATCAAGATGTTACCCATACAACGGTGTTTGGATAACTGAACAAGAAACATTTAGCATCACGCCTCCAATGTTCTTGTTGATGAGCGGGGTATCATAGTCATGCTATGAGGTAGCAATGATATGGTGTTTCAATCAAGGGCCAGACTTTTGATACACAAATGATCCATCAGGAGCAACTTATAAGATAAGTCTTACATTCTCCTCCTAGAAGAATGGCTATCCCTGCAAAAGAAATTATAATGATGGGTCCTCCAGCCAGGGGTGTTGGGCATGACATCATATTATCGGGTCATCAAAGGACCAACATTATAACTCCTGGAAGTTGCCCCAACCATCATATCTGACCGGGATTCAGATCTGATTGGTGTCATGATACCTCAAACTCGGGATGTTTGAGAAGAAAAGGTGCAACACCAATCGACGAAATAACATTGCAAGATTCTCAGGAAATGAACTATGGGAGCGGGTTCCCAAAATAATAGTTCATCATTAAACCAAGGACAGGATGAGGAGGTGGCTGATGGGCTCAGCGACAATTCATCGAGAATTCCAAACGGATGGATTTCCACAATAATGTGAACATGAAGATGACACTTGTCAATTCAATTGATAATAAGGTTGCATGCTCGAGGAAAACATACACCATTAATCATCAGTTGAAAGGTGTGCCCGAAATAAGACCTTAGGCAGCAAGATCAATGTTAGAGTGATGATTCAATAACCAACAGTCTAAGAACAAACTGTCGATCGTTAACTTCAAAGCAATAGGGTTGCTAGAAGTACAGAACTCAAGCAACATCGTTAACATATTGATATCCCGGTTAGAAACAACACGGGGCCAAGGAAGAATGGTGATGGTAAGAAGTATCATCATACCGAGAATTTCTAAGAGGTGGAGCAATCCCCACAACATTCTCGACATAATAGACAATAATACTTCAAGGCAGAACACAACACTAGCTAGAGAGCAAGTTGTATTCATAATATGGACAAGTTCGCGATGAAAGGAAGTCAAGGGTGTTGTCAATGATAATAAAAATCATCGAGGGCAAGGAGGGTATTTCTCATCATGAACACAGTTGACATCTCGAAAGAAGTCAAAGTGCTGAAGGTGATCCGACACATTTGCCGGGAGGTTTCAAGAGGATGCAATCAAACAACAACGGCATCAAGCAAGGGAATGACGAAATGGCAAGTTATAGGATCAATTTATAAGATGCAAGCTCGGAACCAAAGTTGCCTTTCAAGACAAGCAACCTGATATTGAAGGCTCGACGTAAGTCGTGCTCACACTAAAGAATTCGTGCACCAGAGAAGGACGAGGTAGCATAGTCAAAGATATCAAGACCAGGATGTACCCGCTAGTCTAGGAATAAACTAGATTGAGTTTAAAATTTTCCCAGTAACATCTACTAGGGGTGTTGAATTTTTCGAGCGGAATTGATTTACTAAACGGTGTCCTCGGTTGATGGCAACCTAGAACCCGTAGAGTGATTACGACAAGCAAAGGTATTACTTCATCAAAATTTCAAAAGGTGTAGTGCAAAGTCATGATATCCTCGAGATATCAGAGGGTAAAACTCGAAGGTAGAATACGATAGGAATTGAACTAGGTCATTGACCTATGACAGTAGATACTTTAACCTTGTCAAAAATTGACGAGGCCTGGAATGGATTTATTCCAGATATATTGAATAAGGACAGCATGGTCGGAACCATAACTGCAACGGATCAAATTTATTGACACCGAAAGAATTATTTAGATGAAAAATCATTTGGCAAGAAGCTTCCGAGACGGTCTACATAATTTTCATGGGCATGAACACAAGTTCAAGGTCGACTCCCACTTCTTTAATGCAAATCATTTCATGTACCTCTCGCTTTGATAAAACTGTAGTGTTGGAATTTCATTTGGTGGGACACCGGAAGAGTATGAATTGTGAAAACTTTCAGGTTCTCACGAATTTAGGGAAGGCATAGGTTCAACCCATCGGGCATCTTAATAACTTATACCACAAGTTTCAAAGTAAAAGCACAAGCTCGAAAGCAGAGCATGGTTGGCCAAGCAGAGTATACAATTTATCAAAGGCATTATGTATCAGGGGAAGAACTCACAAAGTTAAGTGTATATGAAGGATACAGTCGGATAACAATCCAACAATGGATCGGGCGATCCACTACGTAGCTGATGTGAGTATTGGTACTCACTCAGAGGAAGAAAGAATGCAGAGGCATCAGATTCAAGAATCACCTGATTAGTCTGATGCTTAAATAGAAAGAAATTATGGTTTCCAAAACGAAGGATCAGAAGCAGACGCTCTGATCAAGGATGGATAAATTGAAAACACTTAGTTAGACAATCAATAAAGGTTTGAATTGCCGAGAACCAACTCATGTCCAGAATGACGTCTGAGCCGGAAAGATAATTTTAAAAGGATAACCTGATGATTGCGTGCATACACACACATTGGATCAATAGGCTCAAAATGGCTAAGACAAGGGATGTTAACGAAGACTACTAGTCATATTAAATTAACCATAATGCAAGCAGGCAAGAATTTCAAGAGTAACAGCCTGCAAAGGATTTTTGAAACATCGAAAAGTATTCCGAAGAATCTTGGGAGACATATGAACAATCGAGGAGAACGGGTCCTCGATAAATGTGAGGAAATAAACGTAAGGGTTTTCATGCGAAATAATACTGCCAGACAGTAAACTCAAGGGATTCTCGAGACAACGGAGAATATTTCGAGGCATCTTGTAACAACAAGAGCGACGAGGAATGATCGTGAGAATGACAAGGCATACAGATATCCATAGGGATATATCGGTGGTAGTGAATTGCAAAGGCAATGAACACAAGGGTCTCGGGAAAATATCGAGGGATATTCTCAGAAGCTTCTGACGAAGCAGGTGATCTTCCGTAATGAGGGCTCTCCGGGAGAAATAGTTGCGAGAACCTAGAGTCAGAGTTAATAAAATCTTTTAACCCGAATAGAAGAGAGATCAGAGTCCCAGAGTATAGACGAGGAATAAAATATCCTAATACCACCCATTGCCACTGTGGGCCCGTAAGCCACACAACAAGTTAGCAATTTTGTTTTTCAAAGACTAGACTCAACTTCGGCCAAGGAGTTGGAAAGGGGGATTCCTACGGGCAGTCGGCTCTGATACCAACTTGTGACGCCCCCGATTTGACCGTACACTAATCATGCACGCAAATGTGTACGACCAAGATCAGGGACTCACTGGAAGATATCACAACACAACTCTAGACACAAATTAAAATAATACAAGCTTTATATTACAAGCCAGGGGCCTTGAGGGCTCGAATACATAAGCTCGAAAAAAAACAAGAGTTAGCGGAAGCAATAATATCTGAGTACAGACATAAGTTAAACAAGTTTGCCTTAAGAAGTCTAGCACAAAAGTAACAACGATCAAAAAGGCAAGGCCTCCTGCCTGGGACCTCCTAACTACTCCTCGAAGCCGAACTCCATGTAGAAACATCATCGGGATCCTCTGGCTCCTGGACTCCACCATCTGGTTGCGTCATCCGAGAAGAAGGAACAGAAAGGGGAAAAGGGGGAGCAAAGCAACCGTGAGTACTCATCCAAAGTACTCGCAAGCAAGGATATACACTACATATGTAATGATATATGTGTAAAGGGGTAATATATGTGGACTGAACTGCAGAAAGCCAGAATAAGAGGGGGATAGCTAATCCAATCGAAGACTACGCTTCTCGCAACGTCCATCTTGCAGCAGAAGAAGAGAGTAGCTGGAAGTAACAAGTATCCTCGCTTCTGGCAGCCTCCGTCTTGAAGCAGTAGAAGGGAATAGATGGTAAGTTCACCAAGTAACATCGTATAGCATAATCCTACCTGGCGATCCTCCCGCACATCACCCTGTGAGAGAGCAACCACCGAGTTATATCTGGCACTTGTAAGGGTGTGTTTTATTAAGTATCCGACTCTAGTTGTCATGAGGTCGGAATACAACTCCGGGTCGTCCTTTTATCGAGGGACACGGCTATTCGAATAGATTAACTTCCCTGCAGGGGTGCACCACATAACCCAGCACGCTTGATCCCATTTGGCCGGACACACTTTCCAGGGTCATGCCCGGCCTCGGAAGATCAACACGTCGCAGCCCTACCTAAGCACAGTAGAGAGGTCAGCACGCCGGTCTAAACCCTAAGCGCACGGGGGTCTGGGCCCATCGCCCAATGCACACCTGCGCGTTGCGAGGGCGGCCGGTAAGCAGACCTAGCCTCTCCTAATACCAGAGTAGGCTTTCCAGTCCAATCCGGCGTGCGCTGCTAAGTCGCTGACGCCAAGAAGGCTTCGGCTGATACCACGACGTCGAGTACCCATAACTATTCCCACGTAGCTGGTTAGTGCGTATAGGCCAACGGCCAGACTCAGATCAAATATCCAAACTCGTTAATCGTGTTATTATGAAATAACCGCGGATAACAACCAGGGCCAGACCACCTCTCCACTTGGTGTCTCAACCTGCCCTGTCGCTCCGCCACAAAGATCCACACAGAGGGCCGTCGGGAAAGTATGTCCTTTCAGCCCCCAATCCGTGAATCAACCGCGGGTACTCAACGAGCCGACCCGACTTTAGTCACAACAAGTATCATGTATAAGTGCATGTAGTATATACTCGTGATCACCCCCAAGTGATCACGGCCCGATAGAATAGCAGGGCAGACGGACAAGGGTGTTGGGCCACTGATGGTATACTAGCATCCTATACTAAGCATTTAGGATTGCAGGTAAAGTATCAGCAGTGGTAGCAACAATGACAGGCTATGCAGCAGAATAGGATTATCGAAAGCAGTAACATGCTACACTACTCTAATGCAAGCAGTAGAGAGAAGAGTAGGCGATATCTGGTGATCAAAGGGGGGGGGGGGCTTGCCTGGAAGCTCTGCAGACGAAAGGAATCTTCAGAAGCGTAGCCGTAGTCGAACACCGAAGCATCAAGGGTCTCGAGGTCTATCACGGTATCGGAGTCTACCGAAAATAAGCAACGAAGGGGAAACAAATAAATAACAGAGCAAACAATAGCATCACAAAGCATAACATGGCAAAACGCGGTGCTACGTGTGACCTAACGCGGTAGGAGGTGATACTGGCGAGGATGAAAAACATCCGGGAAAGTATTCCCGGTGTTTCGCGTTTTCGGGCAGATGAAACAGAGGGGGAAAGTTGTGTGTTCGGTGTGATAGAGATGTGTGGCGGACGAACGGATCGCGTATTCGGATTCGCATCGAAATTCTGAGCAACTTTCATATATAAATTATTTTCATCCGAGTTACGGATTACTTTATATTAATTTTTAAAGATTTAAATCATTTTTAGAATTAACAGAATTAATTTAATAAGAAAATGTAATTATGACATCAGCATGATGTCAAGGTGATGTCAGCAGTCAACTAGTCAGTTGACCTAGTCAAACTGACACGTGGGTCCCACTTGTCATAGACTCATTAACCTAGTTAACATATTAATTAGGTTGATTAGCTGTTTAGGTTAATTAACCTTAATTAGTTTAATTAAGTAGAATTAATTAACTATTTAATAATAATAATAATTATTATTAATTTATTTATTTTTTTCCTTTCTTCCTTTTTTTTATAAACGTTCTGGCGGCGGGCCCCGGCTGTCATAGGCCTGGGGCCTTAACTGGTGCAGGGGAAGCGGCGTTGGGCGCTGCGGTTACGGGCGCCGGGCGACGAGCGGACCCGGCGACGAGCGCCGCGGGCGGGGGAGGGAAGCCCGAGCGGCGGGGGCTGCACTGCGTGGCCGGCCGGAGCGTGGCCGGCGGGAGCCGCCGGAGCAGCTGGGCGGCGGCTCATAGGGGAGAGCGGGGCCGCGGGGAGGGAAACCGTAGGGGCCGAAGCCCGCCCAGGCGCGCGGGGCGCTGGCACGGCGTGGCCAGAGGCGCGGCCGGCCGGAGCAACCGCGGT
>LR738713.1:618623617-618647879 GCA_902687465.1 Secale cereale
GGGCGAGCGGCCAGCCCTGGCGGGGCAGGGGCCAGCCGGCAACGGGGCGGCGCCGGCTGCCGGCGACGACGGGCGCGGCCACACGCAGGCGAGCATGCGCGGGCATCGCCAGGAGAGCAGGAGGTAGGGGCGGGCACGGCTCGCGCGGTGGGACGCAGGCGCGGGCAAGGACGAGGCAGGGCGCCGGCGGGGACGAGCGAGGGTTGCCGGCCGAACCGCGCGTGGGTGCGGTGAGCGCGCGTGCGCACGGCGGAGGAGGCCGGGGCGTGGGCTGCCGGGACGGGGACGTGGGCGTAGCGGAGCGACCGGGGAAGCATATAGAGCAGAAGGGGGAAGAGGAGGCCCAGGGCCTCACCGTGGGGTTGTAGGGAAACGGCAGCGGGCTCGGGGAGGAGTCGGGGAGGTCCGGCGAGCAACGACGGAGATGCAGTCCGGTGGAGAGGCGTTCCGGCGAGGCGGCGAGGACGAGCAGCGACGGCGGGGTCGATCTAGTGGCAAGAAGCGCCATTGCCCCCCGATCCAGATCGGGAGGGAAAGGAGGAGGGAGGAGGGTGGTGCTGTAGTGTCGGTGGGTTTTTCTTTTTTTGTTTTTGGATTGGGGTGTGGGGTGGGTTAAGTAATGTGTAGGTGGGCTTCGGCCCAGTTGGGCCAGGGGCTTTTGCCCTACTAAACTTTATGTTCTTTTGTATTTTTCTTTTTCTTTTAAATCCCTTCTGTTTTCTATTTAGTTTAGTTTAATTTTTAGTTTTATAAAACGCCACACCAACCCTTAAATTAACATTAGTAATTATCCCACTGCCTCAATAATTTGGCACATAAGAATAAAATAGTTGCAATGGTTTATTATTCATGGAATCATTTAAATAATTATTTAGCCCCGGTTTTATTTATTTTAGGGCATCAATAACATATTATAAAAAGGGGGTTTCAACATGACCAAGAACCAGGGAGTATTTGCCACACTTTGAACATTTTAGTTAGAGTTTTTGAAAACTTGTGTCGTTTGACTTGATTTTGAATTCTGGATTCGAACAGGGTTGAATAACGCGAGATTAACAACAGTGACTTCGGTGACATGGCATCATTACCACAGGGTTACTGTAGCTTGATTACCCGGGCGTCACACAGATGACGCTACTGGGCCTAATTCGGATAGGCCGTAAACGGGCCCTGGGTTAGCGGGCTGTTAATGGGATATATGCGAATATGCCGTTAACAGGCTTGTTTTTTATATAATGGGCCCTTAATGGGCCGTTGATGGGTATAAAGTGATACACAGTTCATTACGGGCCAGTTTTACCACGGGACGTTAATGGGCCGAGGGTTACTAAGGGCCTCATATGGGCCAAAAGACGTCATGGGCCATACATGGGCCGGAAGTTAAAACGGTCTGGAATTATATTGGATGGCCTAGATGACGCTACTGGGCCTAATTCGGATAGGCCGTAAACGGGCCCTGGGTTAGCGGGCTGTAAATGGGCTATATGCGAACAGGCCGTTAACAGGCTTGCCGTGGGCCGGCCCGCCACCTTTTGACCAAGTCAAACGGGCCGGCCTTTTCAGAGGAATGGGCCTCTATTGGGCCGTGCCACGTGTCGACGTATCATAGGCGCTTTGGGTCCAATGAGTGGATGAAATATGTCCCAACGGTGAGCCGACACGTGTTTCCTCCAGCCAATGATGATTTTACAAGTGGAAAATCCCCATTGGTCGGGGCTGTTAATGGGTTATCGGATCCAAAACTGGACCCGATAGCTTAACGGCGTTCCGTTACGGTGGATGCCACGTGTCGGTCACCCTTGACGAAAGCACTTCTGTGACGCGTGATTTATCGTCATGGAAGTGGACACTTCCGTGATGATAATTTTGGTAATGTCATGGAACACTTCTACGACAGCACAGGTATGACTATCTTGATTCTGTCATAAATTTGTCATGGATGTACATGCTTGACAGAAAACGTGACCTACTGTGACAAACATGTATCATCACGGAAGTGTATTTTTTTGTAGTGTTTGCTGTTGTCCTTCAAAACTCTGCGCTTGGAGTCCCAACACAAGTCTACAAGAACAAGTTGTGTAGTGGACATCAAGCTCTTTTCTAGCGCCGTTGCCGGGGAGGTGAGTGCTTGAAGGTATATCTTTAGATCTTGCAATCGAATCTTTTAGTTTCTTGTTTTATCACTAGTTTTCTTTTGAAAAAGAAAACTATATAAAAAATGGAATTAACGTTGCATCATATTATTGATCATCTTTATATTATCTTTCTTGAAAATGATGGATTGGAAAATTGTGCTCAATTGTTAGAAGAAGAAGTCAATAAAATGTTTGGCACAAAATATTTGAATGATGAGTATGATTACAATGTTGTTAGTATGAATTCTTTGAATATCCATGATGCTAATGATATGCAAAGCGATAAGCTTGGGGATGCTATATTTGATGAAGATGATATTTTTAGTCCCCCATGTTTTGATGAGAAACTTTGTTACGATGATAGCATGTCTCCTATTTATGATGATTATATTGATAAAAGTGGATTTGGAGAGGTCATGACTTTATTTAGTGATGAATCCATTGCTTTGGAGGATGTTTCAATTGTCTATGATAACGAAGTTCCTACATATGATGATTATGGTGATGTGTCACGCCCAAGATGCGATTCTATCTCGATCACTAGATAAAACTTGTGATTGAGGCACAACCGCATTTTGGGCGCTTAGCAAGATGGATATCATTACATCATACCATTACATACATAGATGGGGATACATACAAGTCATACAACTCCGCATGAATACAACAACATCATATACAAGACATCCGACTACGGATGAAAAACATGAAAAGCACAACGACATCCATCTGCTATCCCAGGCTACCGACGAGGAACCTATCACAAGATCGATGAAGGAGAAGAAGAAAGAACTCCAACACAAGTAACATTGCTCTCACGTCAAGTCATCAAAAACCTGCACCTGCAACTGTGGTTGTAGTATCTGTGAGCCACGAGGACTCAACAATCCCATAACCATGGGTATCAAGACTAGCAAAGCTTAATTGGTATGGAGAGGTTAAGTGTGAGGTTGCAGCAGCGGCTAAGCATATGTATGGTGGCTAACTTGCGAGTACAAGAATAAGATGAACATCTACGCAAACGATCGCAAACTAGTAACGATCTCTAAGGGATCCTGAACTACCTACGAGTCAAACATAACCCCAACGTGTTCTCTTCTCAAAGTGAAAAGAGACGGTCACGGTTACTCACATGGTTGTGTATTTTATTTCGGATCCTCTGTCAAGTTTTCTACAACTGGACATTAACAAATTCCAATCTGCCACATAACCGCGGGCACGACTTTCGAAAGATCATAACCCTGCAGGGGTGTCCCAACTTAGACCATAACAAGCTCTCATGATCAGCAGAGGTAAAAAAAACCTTATCTTAGGGAAGGCTCAATCAGACTCGGAATCCCGGTGCACAAGACATTTCGACAATGGTAAAACAAGTCCAGCAAGACCTCCCGGCGTGCCGACACCCTGATAGTAGCTGCGCGTATCTCGTCTCAGGCCACGTCCGGATTATCCAAACTTCCGGTAGACCGAAATACCAGAGTTGCCCCTAGAGGTTGACAGGTTTGGACCAACACTCATGAGGAGCACTGGCCCGGGTTGTAAATTAAGTCCTCGGGGTCCGAAAAGTCCCTATGCAAGTTTTTAGTTATTAGGCAAATGGTAAAACCAAAGTTGGGTCTTGCTGGAGGAGTTTTATTCAAAGCGAACTGTCAAGGGGTCCCCATATACCCAACCGCGGTAGGAACGCAAAATCAAGGAACATAACATCGGTTTATCAGTTCTTAAGGCGGCATGAGTGGAAAAAAACACCGAGCAAAAGGCCAAGCCTTCCACCCAATGCCAAGTATGTAGGTGCATTAATTATAGTAATAGATATTGTGATATTCCAACATCCCAGATCCAATATGGAGCAATCTTCGTCTTCACCTACAACTAACAACGCTATAAGAGGGGCTGAGCGAGCGGTAACATAGCCAAACAACGGTTTGCTGGGATGATGTCAAAGGTTAGAGGTTTCATGGCAACAAGGAGAGGCTGACAACAAATAGATAGGTACCGCGACATATAGCGATAGCATCGAGACAACTAGCATGGCAATGATAGTAATGAGATTCAAGGTTACGGTCATCTTGCCTGGAATCCCGCAAGGAAGAAGAACGAGTCCATGAAGAAGAAGAAGCCACGAAGACGAACCAAGTGTAGCCGAACGAATCCTCATGATCGCAACGAAACAAGAACTAACGAGAAGAAGCAAACAACATGGTAAACACACAACACATAACAAGACAAGATGCTCAACCAAGTATGATGCATGACAAGGCTACATGATGCAACACATGGCAAGAGATGAAGCACACAAGAACAATACAATCAAGCAAGTTTAAATGAGGCCGAAAACAACATATAACAATTCCGGTAAGTCCTCATATGCAAATTTCGAAATTGGTCCAGATCTGAACAAACCTCATATTAAAGTTGTTAAACAGAAATTTAACATGCACCATGATGATCTACTCGAAATTCTAGTCAAGTTACATATAAATTTCATTTAATTCGGAGCTACGGCCTAGAAGATATGAGCAAAACAAGTCAAGCAAGTCATTGATGCAAAACGCATCCAAACATCAAGCAAACACACTCCAAACAGGTATACAACATGTTATTATGCATCTACATGCAAAACACACAAGTTCCATATAGAGCACGCTCAAAACGGAGCAACGGTTCAACACATACACACGAAACAAGATTAAAGGACAAGCTGTCCCAAAACAACCACTAAGGACTTTGCAATCGTCAAAACAACATGCTACAGGAACATCTCACGGCATCAAAGGGCATGGCAAGCATATACATGTCAAGCACTACGAGCATGATCACTGAACTACTACCAAACACCACTAGAACATGCTCAAAACATCATGGCAAGATTGCAAAACATAACAGATTCACAGACTTAGTGAAATAATCTGAACACGGCAGCAACAACGACAAGTAGGCATGTTTGCAATCTTGTGCAACTCATCTCAAAGCATATCATGGCATGTGAATATAACCAACAGCAAGAAGACATGTTTATGAAGCTACTCATGGCAAGAACATGGTCATAGGATGCATTAAACACTAGCTATTCGCATGGCAAAACTGAACTTACTGATAACAGGCTGATAGAAATATTTTATAGCAATTTGAGAGCAAGAAAGAGACAAGCTACAGCAGGCTATAATTGCAAACAAGGACATGGATGGATAGAGCATAACATGGGCTTCAAGACATGGTCATTGGACATCTCCAAATGTTCATGGAGATGACTAGGGCATCAAGCAAACATGGCATCACAATATGACAGTTTCAAACTTAGCGGTTTTTAACAAGTCTCAGAAAACAGCAAACAGCGAGTAGGCCACTTTACAAGTTTTTGCACTCACCACAAGGCATATCATGAAAAGTGGATTGCACCACAGCAAATATGACATGATTGTGCTCCTAACACATGTTACATGATGCTCAAACAAAAATCACACATAAAGATATGAAAAAGACAAAACAGCAAGTTTCATTAGTTTTCAGCACTTAACAGTCACTTGCACTTTTGCAACAGATATAAACATGGCAAGATGAATCCTAACATGAATTCAAAAGCAACCATCGTGTAGAGCACTCAGAGACGAACATTTTGACATATCATACACTCCAAACGGTTGAACATGCACAAAGATACATCAAGTCAAACATGCTTATATGATGTATGAAATAGAGACTTAGCTGTTTAAGCAAAATAAATGCAAGCAACATTTTAAGTGTTTCTTTACATGTATGAGGATGTCATGTCAAGTCATATGCAATTTTATGAAAATGTTGACATGAGCATGTCATAAGATATGGAGCATTTGTCGCCATGACGGAAAGAAAGGGGTGTCATGGCGGCGAAAACAGAAATGGTGCCACGGCACGTTCCGGTTCCAGTGACTCGTTGAGAGACCGATGCAAAAGAAAGTATGGACGTGCGGAACATGCAAAAGATGGTGAGGTGCTCCCGGTAGCCGGGTTCCCACGTGATGGTGGCAAGGAAACGAGTGACAATTCGAACACGGTGCAAACACGAGCATCTCTTACAACATGCATTCGTCCATGGGCATCGTCTCGGGGTTGTACCTTCCAAGCGTATGTTCGGGGTGGATTGGGTTCAACGAGAGAAGTAGTCATTCACGCGACGGTAGTGGAAGTAGTTGCACACGTTCGTAGATGTACACATCTCGTAGATGTTCGGGTCTTCGGTAGGGACTTGACATTCACGGGGTCTTCAAGGGTCGACGGTAGCCGTTCACTGCGATGGTAGTGGAACTTAACTGATCCAAGGTCTGCGGGCATGGTGGTACTTGGCAAATCCCGAAACGGTCTTGGTGTCTCCGCGCGTAGGGGTACTTGGCGGTTCCGTGTAGTTGAACTTGAGGGGCATCAACGTCGTCGTACTTGGGGTCTTCGGACTTGCCGGTCTCGGTTCTCATGACACTAGTAGTACACATTTTATGTAGATGTTCGGGTCGCCGAAGAGGTACTTGGCACATCGTTGAACTTGGCGTCCGGGGAATCCCGCGTGGTCGTACACTTGTGGTCGTCGAGGCACTTGGCGAGGGTCGACGGTAGTGGAACTTGGTGGACATCCGAGTCTCGCGGGTTACTTCACGGTGATGGGGTCTTGGAGCTGGGGTCTCGCACGCAGCGAATCAACAAGGCGTGCATCACAATAGAGAAGGAAGCAGGGTTGGCTGGTGGTCGTCGTGGCCAGAGCAAAGGCGACCTTGGAGGCGGTAGCGGCTTGAAGGCGAGCGTCAGCTCAGCGTAGGGGACTCGGCGACCTGCGCAAGGTTGAGCTCGTTCGCGAGCAGAACAAGGAGTGGGCAGCGGCGCGGCTTGAGCAGGAGGAGGCCGGGTTCATGGTGGCCGGACGCCAGCGGGAGGCGGAGCTCGAGGTCGGGCAGGGCGGTGGCAGAGCAGGCTGAGGTCGCCGGAGGCAGAGATGGCCGGAGGAAGGAGGTCGACGACGGGGCCGCCGGAGTTGGCCGCCTGGTGGAGATGCGGGAGGCCAGGCGCGGCGCCAAGGTGAGACGCCAGCGCGGAGGAGGCTCGCGAGGAGGGGCGGCGACCTGCTTCGAGGAGGTTAGGCGCGGAGGCAGCGGCGGCGATGCGGACTTGGCGCGGCGGCGGGGTGTGGGAATGGGTGCGGGCGTGAGGGAGAGAGCGAGGCACATAATGGAGCAAGAGGCAAGGAAGGTAGGGGTGGAATTTGTGCATGTGGATAATTTTCACGGACTCGTAAAAGTGAGTTTGATCCTAGAAAATTAGAAGTGGGCATGATTGGAAATTAAATTCAAATTCCTTTGAATTTAATTCAGATGGTTTGAACAAAGACTAGGATTTAGAAGTGCCCAAAAATGTTGAAATTTTTGGAAGAACCTCGGTAAATGGGAAGAGAATTGTTGGCAAGGTTTTGAAGCCAAACTTGAAGTAGAAAAGACATGGGGAATATTTGCAAGTGTGTTTTTGGTGATCCCAAACTAATGGAATATTTTTATAATAGCTCCCTAATATCAGGAGGATATGTTATAAAGAGAAAACACCATGTGAATTCCCTCGATTTAAATAGATCCAACGACCTATGCAATTTATTTAGAAGAGTTATAAAATTAATGATATGATGGCATGATGACAAGATGCAATGACGAATGCAACAAACAAACAAATCACACAATGAAACTCGGAATAGCTGGAAGTTTTCTAGAGCGTCGGTCTCGGGGTGTCAGAACACTCCCCTACTAACAAGAGATCTCGTTCCGAGATCTTAGGCACGAGACGGGAGAGGAATAGGAAGAACAAGTTCTTCTTGGGCAAAAGAGTGAAGCCAAAGAACCTTGAGAGGTTGAGCCACTTGAAAGGAAGAATGCAACAGAGATGAACGAGATTGAGAATCGTCGGTAAAATAAGGAAACAAGGCATACGACGAGAACCAAGAGCTTAAATGACAACAAGGACATTGAAACCACTCCGGTTAAAAGAGATAGACAAAGAATAAGAACACTAAAAAAATTAGACAACACTCTGGTTGAAAATGGAATGAACAGGACATCGGTTGAACATGGAAGGAATAGAACTTGAACTTGACAAGATAGAACGATCCATGACGAGATGAACAAGACAAAGCCTCCGGAAGAAATAAAGAATGGAATGGGAAGCAAGGAGAAGGAACAACATCTTCTAGTACAATGAATTTGAAAGAGCATCTTCACGAAGAAGGGTTGAACGAAGTTGTTGAGAAAATCAAAAACAAAAGAATAAGCTTGGTTTGGACTTATTTAAACATCTCAAAACTTGAGGTGAATTTGTGCCACTACCAAAAGATTGAATAGCCGAGAAGAACGATGAATTGCAAAACTCCACTTCAAAAGAATACGAGAATTATTTGCAGCTCGAGGTGCAAGAAGAAGAATGCTTGAGCTGCTCCACAAGAATTTGACGAACACTTGAAGAATGAATTAAACCATGAAGAACCACCATGAAGAACTCCGGTAACAAAAGAATGATTGGATAGAAATGAAGATAAGAAGAATATGATTAAAGCCTTGAAGTGCTTTAGATGGGAGTTTCGACGAGATAGGCGAGAAAACTTTGAACTCGGGGAACGAAAAGATGAAAACACTTGAGATTAGAATTTATTCATCATGAACAAATTCTGAAGGAAAGGATTAAACAACTTGATGAAAGAAGAGTAAGAATTATGTTATGCTCATCGTCCACCAATTAAATTGATGAGAAGCAATGGATTTGCATATCACTTATTCGCGTTGAAATTGATTAAGAGGGATATAGCACAAAACTTGAGAAAGTCTTCGTGAACCACCGGTATGATTGAAAAGGAATGAATGGGTTGATATGATAACACGGGAAAAAGAACTCTTGAGCGAACCACCATAAGGAATTGAAACCGAGTGAAGAAAAGGAACGAACCACCGGGAAGAATTAAATTGAGTGATGAAAGAGAACAAACCACCGTAAAGAATTGAAATTGAACGAATACAGATAATGAATCGCCGGAACGAATTAGAATATGAATGAAGAAAAAGAATGAGGAGATGGCGAATAGATTGAAAAATGCTTGAACGAAGCACCGGAAGAATATGGAGACGAACGAAGAGGCATCAATGAAGAATAGTTGGAGGACGAAGTTGAAAACTAAGAACGAAGAAATCTTCTGAAATGATGGCCTTCGGAGGAACACAATGGAAAGAATTCATGAAATACTCCGGAAGGTTAAAGAAAAGAATTTTATGACAAATGGAATAATTCGAGAGGATAACATGAAGCTAGAACCACGAATCTTCAAGAGAACGGACAAGAATTAGAGTAAAACTCTTCTCTGGTCTTCAAATGATGACGAGAAATACCATGAAGAATTTGTGAGATACTCGAGAAGAGTGAAAAGAGGAAAGGTTGAACCAACGATGAGCAGAATTTAAAAGCGATCTTGGAGAAGGCACTTGACTGATGGAATAAATTCTTATGTCAAACTTGAAAAGAATTTTGGAACACTCCGGGAAATATTAGAAGAGTCAGGTAAGATCCTGGGAAAAGATCAGTGGGTTATGAGCCCATCGAAAACAAGACACCGTTGGAAAGGATTGAAAAGGAGATAATGCGTCAGAACGATTAAAAGACTTGAATGACGTAACAACCTCGAATTAATTGAAAGACAGACGAATCTCCTGAGATGTCTTTGGAACTCCGGAACAATTAAATAGCGAGAAGCGAACGCGCAAGGGGAAAACATCTGAGCCAAGAAAAGAATATGATGAACACCGAATACTGGAATTGAATCCACCGGAAAAGAATAAGAGGTGGAGAATATCGAATGAGAGGAGAATTCACCCAGTTGAAATAATCGAGGAAAGAAAGCAGAGGCTTCACACGAATATGACGGATACTCGCTTAAGGACTCCGGTCCGAGAAGAAAAAGGGTGGGCGCGTGAAAAAAAGACAACTTCGGATGGGGAAAACGACGCCGGTTGGAAAGAACTGAGGTTGAACTTGCAAAAGATTAAGAGGAATGAATCAACTCGACGAGAAATGCACTGGATGAAAAGAGCCGACCCTCGCGGTTACACAGATGTTTGCGGGCATGTGCTCGGTCATGTTGTTCATGACGTTTGTAACCCATCATGGCACACGACATGGCACATGTATCGGACTGGATGCACATACGTTTGTGCCAAGAGGGAACGTTCCTGTGGCCCGACGAGGACGTCGGTTCCTCTGAGTGGGGGTATATGTGATAGCCTGGCTTATTAGGGATGATAGAGTACTCATAATAATAAGGAATTCCCACTTTTCCGGGAGCCCATTCGGATAGAACTCCAAAGTTAAGCATGCTCAGCTTGGAGTAGTTTCAGGATGGGTGACAGACCGGGAAGTTGCTCCCGGGTGCACACGAGTGAGGACAAAGTGCGCAGAAAAGACTAGTATTGATATGTGGGGCCAGTCTAGATCCTGCCAGGAGTAACGACCACTGGCGGGTGCGTCCGGGGCGTTACATGATGACATATATGTTATAGATAATAATTGTAAGCATGAAATTTGTCATCATGATTTTAACTTTCAATCCCATGATAGTTATTTTGTTGAGTTTGCTCCCACTACTATTCATGATAATAAATTTTCTTATGTGGAGAGTAGCAAAACTTCTATGCTTTTGCATCATGAAAAGAATGATTTATGTGATGGCTATATTGTTGAATTCATTCATGATGCTACTAAAAATTACTATGAGAGAGGAACATATGCTTGTAGGTAATGTGTTGAAAATCTTCAAGTTTTGCTTGTTTTGCCTTCCTATGCTAGTTGATTCTTGCTCCCAAAAGTTGTTTGCTCACAAAATACCTATGCATAGGAAGTGGGTTAGACTTAAATGTGCTTGTGTTTCAATCTTTATATTTTATGTGAGCATAATTGAAATCATCATGCCTAGCTAAAAGGCATTAAAGAAAATTGCTAGTTGGGAGACAACCCAACACTTATGCCTACTGTTTTTTGTGTGTTCACATGATTATGCTACTGTAGTAATCATGTTTTATAGCTTTTGATTCAATAAAGTGCCAAGCAAAGCCTTATGATCATGTTGGGTGATAGTAGATTTGATCTTGCTGAAAAACAGAAACTTTTGTGCTCACGAGAAAAATTCTCATTTTTACCAGAAGAGTGCTTTTAAGTTGACTCTTTTTTCAGAAGATTAATATACAAATTGTTCACGTGGTCCTATTTTTTAAAAGATTTTTAGAGTTGCAGAAGTATGGTGAATGTTCAGATCATTACAGACTGTTCTGTTATTGACAGATTATGTTTTCAATGCATAGTGTGCATGTTTTCTAGTTTCTATGGCTTATATTGATCAATATAAATTGTAGAAATGATATGCTACAGTAGGCATTGTGTGATAAAAAATATGAATCTGGTCTTTGACAGTACCCAAAGTGAATGATCTGCTTTATTATACTAACCCATCTCACGAAGTTTTGTTAAGTTTTCTGTGATTGAAGTTTTCAAGTTTTGGGTGAGATATTGATATGAGGAGAATAAGGAGCGGTAAGACCCTAAGCTTGGGGATGCCCAAGGCACCCCAAGGTAATATTCAAGGAATACCCAAGCAACTAAGCTTGGGGATGCCCCGGAAGGCATCCCCTCTTTCGTCTTCAACATTATCGGTAACCTCACTTAGAGCAATGTTTTTGTTCGTCACATGATATGTGTTTTCCTTGGAGCATCATTTTATTTTGTTAGAATTTGCTTGCTGTTGTTTAGAATAATGTTTTGTATCTTTTTTTTCAATAAAAGTGTCAAGGGTGGCCTTTACCATGCTTATTTTACAAGTCTACATGTTGCTGTTTGAAAACAGAAAGTTTGTCGCTATTGTAAAAATTCCCGAGAAAAGCCGGAATGTGATAAAATTTTGAAACTTTTTGCAAAATAAGCTCTGATAAATTTCTAAAAGTGTGGTAGATTTTAATAACTTTTGGAGTTAGGGAAGTATTGATACTCTTGTATTCTTTACAGACTGTACTATTTTGGCAGATTGATGTTATGTTTGCATTGTTTGCATATGTTTGCGTGTTTAATGATTCTATTTGAGGATAGGAGTATTAAATATGCAGATGCATTTAGTATGCAATGTTGAATAATAATTTTAGTGATTTGCTACAGTAGAGAATGATAAGGTTTTTGCATTGGTTTATACTAACGTATCTCACGAGTTCTTGTTGAGTTTTGTGTCGATGAAGTTTTTGAGATTTAGGAAAACCATGATATGAGAAGAATTAAGGAGACACATAAGCTCGAGCTTGGGGATGCCCAAGGCACCCCAATATAATATTTCAAGAAGTCTCAAGCATCTAAGCTTGGGGATGCCCCGATAGGCATCCCACCTTTCTTCATCAACAATTATTGGTTAGTATCGGTTGATCCTAAGTTTTTGCTTCTTCACATGAGATGTGCTATTCTTGAAATGTCATTTTATTTTGTTTGCTTGCTATTTTAATAAAATACTTAGAGCTGAAAGTGTTTTTTGTATCTGGTGGCAATAATAAAGTTGTTATTTGTATTTCCTTATATCATGATAAATGTTTATTATTCATGCTAGAATTGTATTAACCGAAAACTTAGTACATGTGTGAATACATAGACAAAACAGAGTGTCCCTAGTATGCCTCTACTAGACTAGGTCATTAATCAAAGATGGTTATGTTTCCTAACCAGAGACATGAGTTGTCATTTGATCAACGGGATCACATCATTAGGAGAATGATGTGATGGACAAGACACATCCATTAGCTTAGCAACTTGATCGTTTAGTTTTACTGTTATTGCTTTCTTCATGACTTATACATGTTCCTATCACTATGAGATTATGCAACTCCCGAATACCAGAGGAACACCTTGTGTGCTATCAAACGTCACAATGTAACTGGGTGATTATAAAGATGCTCTACAGGTGTCTCCGAAGGTGTTTGTGGTGTTGGCATAGATCGAGAATAGGATTTGTCACTCCAAGTGTCGGAGAGGTATCTCTGGGCCCTCTCGGTAATACACATCATAATAAGCCTTGCAAGCAAATAACTAATGAGTTAGTCACGAGATGATGTATTACGAAACAAGTAAAGAGACTTGCCGGTGACGAGATTGAACTAGGTATGATGATACCGACGATCGAATCTCGGGCAAGTAACATACCGATGACAAAGGGAACAACGTATGTTGTTATGCGGTTTGACTGATAAAGATCTTCGTAGAATATGTAGGAACCAATATGAGCATCCAGGTTCCGCTATTAGTTATTGACCGGAGATGAGTCTCGGTCATGTCTACATAGTTCTCGAACTCGTAGGTCCGTACGCTTAACGTTTGATGACGATCGGTATTATGAGTTTATGTGTTTTGATGCACCGAAGGTAGTTTGGAGTCCCGGATGTGATCACAGACATGACGAGGAGTCTCGAAATGGTCGACATGTAAAGATTGATATATTGGACGACTATATTCGGACACCGAAAGTGTTCCGGGGAATTTCGGATAAAACCGGAGTGCCGGAAGGGGTTACCGGAACCCCCGGGAGAACTATTGGGCCTCCATGGGCCTTAGTGGGAAGAGAGAAAGGGCCAAGAGGGGTTGGCCACCCACTCCCCCCTTGTGTCCGAATAGGACTAGGGGAAGTGGGTGGCGCCCCCCTTTCCTTCCCTTTCCCCTTCTCCATCCTTTCCCCCTCCTAATAGGACTAGGAAAGGGGAGTCCTACTCCTACTAGGAGGAGGACTCCCCCTCTCCTTACGCGCCACAAGGGCCGGCCGGCCTCCCCCTTGCTCCTTTATATACGGGGGCAGGGGGCACCCTAGAACACACAAGTAAACATCAGTTTTAGCCGTGTGCGGTGCCCCCCTCCCCAGATACACACCTCGGTCATATCGTTGCAGTGCTTAGGCGAAGCCCTACGCCGGTAACTTCATCATCACTGTCACCACGCCGTCGTGCTGACAAAATTCTCCCGCGACGCTCAACTGGATCAAGAGTTCGTGCGACGTCATCAAGTTTAACATGTGCTGAACGCGGAGGTGCCATACATTCGGTGCTTGGATCGGTTGGATCGCGAATACGTTCGACTACATCAACCGCGTCACTAGACGCTTCCGCTTTCGGTCTACGAGGGTACGTAGACACACTCTCCCCGCTCGTTGCTATGCTTATCCTAGATAGATCTTGCATGATCGTAGGATTTTTTTTGAAATACTACGTTCCCCAACAGTGGCATCATGAGCCAGGTCTATGCGTAGATGATATGCACGAGTAGAACACAATGAGTTGTGGGCGATAATAGTCATACTGCTTACCAGCATGTCATATTTTGATTTGGCGGTATTGTGAGATGAAGCGGCCCGGACCGACATTATGCATACGCTTACGCGAGATTGGTTTCACCGTTACGAGCACTCGTTGCTTAAAGGTGACCGGCGGTGTCTGTCTCTCTCACTTTAGTTGAATAGAGAGTGGCTACGTCTGGTCCTTGTGAAGGTTAAAATAGCACACTTGGCGAAAAATCGTTGTGGTTTTTGTATGCGTAGGTAATAACTGTTCTTGCTAAGCCCGTAGCAGCCACGTAAAACTTGCAACAACAAAGTAGAGGACGTCTAACTTGTTTTTGCAGGGCACGTTGTGATGTGATATGGTCAAGACGTGATGAGTGATACGTCTCCAACGTATCTATAATTTTAGATTGTTCCATGCAATTATATATTCTGTTTTGGATGTTTAATGGGCTTTATTATACACTTTTATATTATTTTTGGGACTAACCTACTAACCCAATGCCTAGTGTAAATTGATGTTTTTTTGCCTATTTCAGTGTTTCGCAGAAAAGGAATATCAAATGGAGTCCAAACGGAATGAAACCTTCGTGAAAGTTATTTTTGGAACAATATCAACACGAAAGACTTGGAGCACATGCTAGGAAGCGAAGGAGGTGGCCACGAGGGCAGGGGCGCGCCCGGGGGGTAGGCGCGCCCCCACCCTTGTGGGCCACCTGTTGCTCCCTCGACGTCCCTCTTCAGCCTATATATACTCCCATACCCTGAAAACATCGAGGCAATCAACGAAACCCTAATTCCACCACCGCAACCTTCTGTACCCATGAGATCCCATCTTGGGGCCTGTTCAAAAGCTCCGCCGGAGGGGGCATCAATCACGGAGGGCTTCTACATCAACACCATAGCCCCTCCGATGAGTTGTGAGTAGTTTACCACATACCTTCGGGTCCATAGTTATTATCTAGATGGATTATTCTCTCTCTTTGAATCTCAATACATCGATCTTCAAGGGGATCTATTCGATGTAATCTTTTTGCGTTGTTTTGTCGAGATCCGATGAATTGTGGGTTTATGATCAAGATTATCTATGAACAATATTGGATTATTTTCTGAAATCTTTTATGCATGATTTAAATATACTTGCAAGTCTCTTTGAATTATCGGTTTGGTTTGGCCTACTAGATCTATAATTCTTGCAATGGGAGAAGTGCTTGGCTTTGGGTTCAATCTTGCGGTGTCCTTTCCCAGTGTCAGCAGGGGCAGCAAGGCACGTATTGTATTGTTGCCATCGAGGATAAAAAGATGGGGTTTATATCATATTGCTTGAGTTTATCCCTCTACATCATGTCATCTTGCTTAAGGCGTTACTCTGTTCTTATGAACTTAATACTCTAGATGCATGCTGGATAGCGGTCGATGTGTGGAGTAATAGCAGTAGATGTAGAATCATTTCGGTCTACTTGTCATGGACGTGATGCTTATATACAATGATCATGCCTAGATATTCTCATAACTATGGGCTCTTCTATCAATTGTTCGACAGTAATTTGTTCACCCACCGTAGAAATCTGCTATCATGAGAGAAGCCACTAGTGAAACCTATGGCCCCGGGGTCTATTCTCATCATATTATCTTCCATCAACTATTTACTTTACTTTGCATTATTTACTTTCAATCTCCATACCAAAAATACCAAAAATATTAGCTTATCATATCTATCAGATCTCACTCTCGTAAGTGACCGAGAAGGGATTAACAACCCCTTTTATCGCGTTGGCTACGAGGTTCTTATTTGTTTGTGCAGGTGCGAGGGACTCACGCATGGTCTCCTACTAGATTAATACCTTGGTTCTCAAAAACTGAGGGAAATACTTACGCTACTGTGCTGCATCACCCTTTCCTCTTCGAGGAAATACAACGCAAGCTCGAGAAGTAGCAAGAAGAATTTCGGCGCCGTTGCCGCGAAGATCTACGCAAAAGTCATATACCAAGTACCTATCACAAACCCTTCTCCCTCGCATTACATTATTTGCCTCCCGTTTTCCTCTCCCCCACTTCACCCTCGGCGTTTTATTCGCCCTTCTTTTTCCGTCTGTTTTACCGTTCGCTTACCTCTTGTTTGCTTGTGTGTTGGATTGCTTGCTATTCACTATGGCTCAAGACAATACCAAATTATGTGACTTTTCCAATACCAACAATAGCGATTTTATTAGCACGCCGATTACTCCTATTACCGATGCTGAATCTTGTGAAATCAATGCTGCTCTGTTGAATCTTGTCATGAAAGATCAATTTTCTGGCCTTCCTAGTGAAGATGCCGCTACCCATCTAAACAACTTTGTTGATTTGTGCGATATGCAAAAGAAGAGGGATACGGATAATGATATTGTTAAACTGAAGCTATTTCCGTTTTCGCTTAGAGGTCGTGCTAAAACTTGGTTCTCTTCTTTGCCTAGAAATAGTATTGATTCATGGAATAAGTGCAAAGATGCCTTTATCTCTAAGTATTTTCCTCCCGCTAAGATTATCTCTCTTAGAAACGATATTATTAATTTTAAGCAACTAGATCATGAGCATGTTGCACAAGCTTAGGAGAGAATGAAATTAATGATACGCAATTGCCCTACACATGGTTTGAACTTATGGATGATTATACAAAAAAATATGTTGGCTTGAATTTTGCTTCTAGAAATCTTTTAGATTCAGCCGTAGGGGGCACTTTCATGGAAATTACTTTAGAAGAAGCTACTAAACTCCTAGATAATATTATGGTTAATTACTCTCAATGGCACACCGAAAGATCTACTAGTAAAAAAGTACATGCTATTGAAGAGATTAGTGTTTTCAGTGGAAAGATGGATGAACTTATGAAATTATTTGCTACTAAGAGTGCTTCTTATGATCCTAATGATATGCCTTTGTCCACGTTTATTGAGAATAATAATGAATCTTTGGATGTGAATTTTGTTGGTAGGAATAATTTTGGTAACAATGCTTATAGAGGAAACTTTAATTCTAGGCCTTTTCCTAGTAATAATTCCTCTAATAATTATGGTAATTCCTACAAAAATTCTTATGGAAATTTTAATAAGATGCCCTCTGATTTTGAGACTAGTGTTAAAGAATTTATGAATTCGCAAAAGAATTTCAATGCTTTGCTTGAAGAAAAATTGCTTAAGGTTGATGAATTGGCTAGGAACGTGGATATAATTTATCTTGGTGTTGATTCTTTGAAACTTATATCTATTACACCTAAGCATGATATCAATGAGTCTCTCAAAGCCATGAGAATTTCCATTGATGAGTGCAAAGAAAGAACCACTAGGATGCGTGGTAAAAGAGATTGCTTTACGAAAGCGTGTTCTTCTAGTTTTTATGATAATAAAGATGAAGATCTAAAAGTGATTGATGTGTCTCCTATTAAATCCTTGCTTTCTAGTATGAATCTTGATAAAGATGAGACTGGAGATGAGTCTACTTTAGTTAAAAGGCGTCCCAATGATTCAGAGTTTTTAGATCTTGATGCTAAAAGTGTTAAAAGTGGGATTGAAGAGGTAAAAACTTTACATATCAATGAACCCACTATCTTTGATTTCAATGGATTTAATTATGATAATTTCTCTTTAATAGATTGCATTTCCTTGTTGCAATCCGTGCTAAATTCTCCGCATACTTATAGTCAAAATAAGGCTTTTACCAAACACATAATTGATGCTTTAATGCAATCTTATGAAGAAAAACTTGAGTTAGAAGTTTCTATCCCTAGAAAGCTTTATGATGAGTGGGAACCTACTATTAAATTAAGATTAAAGATCATGAATGCTTTGCCTTGTGTGATTTGGGTGCAAGTGTTTCCACAATTCCAAAAACTTTGTGTGATATGTTAGGTTTCCATGAACTTGATGATTGTTCTTTAATTTTGCATCTTGTGGATTCCACTATTAAGAAACCTATGTGAAGGATTAATGATGTTCTTATTGTTGCAAATAGGAATTATGTGCCCGTAGATTTCATCGTTCTTGATATAGATTGCAATCCTACTTGTCCTATTATTCTTGGTAGACCTTTCCTTAGAACGTTTGGTGCAATTATTGTTATGAAGGTAGGAAATATTATTGTCGGGGAAACTGATCGCCCACGAACACCTATGGGACCGGAGCCCCTTTTCGGTACGGCAAGGGAGCGGAGGATGCACGAAGAGCGGATCGAGGCGAACACGCGAGCAGTTTACCCAGATTCGGGCCGCACAAGTGCGTAAAACCCTACTCATGCCTTGGTTTGTATTGCGTTCTTGGCTCGGGAGCGGGAAGAGGTATAGTGCTTATCGCTAACAACGCCGAGCGTGAGAGTGGTCGAAGATCGGAACCTCCTCTACGTTGCGCACGGGCCTCCTTTTATAGGTCAAAGGGGTCACCGACAGGTGGCAACGCAGTTGAGGGTAGAAATGTAAAAACGGTGGTAGTTGGAATAGTGCATGTATAGTGCTCTATACCTAAACCTGACGGCAGGGGACAAGGGCATTAAATGCCCGTCGCCGTCGCCCCAAACAGTGCAAAAAAGCGCCCGTCAGGGCGTCTCCGTTCGCCGCGAAGATGGCCTCGTCATCGCGGCTCGCCACCGTGTACCCCAGGCTGCACAGCCTTCCGCCACGTGTGCCTGGAAGGGCCCCAGGGCGACGCGTGGGCGGATGTGCTGGAGCGCGGGTATTTAGTGGAAGTTTGCTGCGGCAAGCGCCTTGCCGCGGCCGCCATCTTGTCGCGCCTGGGAGCTTGTCGCTCTCCGGGCCTTGCCGAGACGCGTGGCGCGTCGCGGAAAGTCTCTTGAAATGCCACGTTTGGCCTTCCCGGCAAGCTCCTCTTGCCGGGGCCTTGTCTCTTTAACTTGAATACTTTGTTCTTGAATGGCTCTAAAGAAAACACAGTGGGCCTTGGCGGACGCGCGGCAAGCCCTGCCACGGGACGCTGCGACTGCCCGTGCACAAGTTCGGGATACTAAGGTACCCCTACTTTAGTACACCGACAGGAGCCCCCGGGCCTGGGCCACACACGATGCCGAGCGCTGTTGGGCAAGGCCCAAAACAGTGCACGGGCACACGCGGCCCACGGCGCGCCGTATCCCACTCCGTATCCACCGCGCCCCTCCCTAACGGCACGCGTCAATCGCGGCGTCGTGGGAGAGATCATGGCTTGTTTCTTTAATGGGGAAAATGCGGAACGTCCCCTCCTCCCCCTTAAAAGTAGGGGGAGCAGGGGCAGTTCTTTCCATTCGCCCGTTGCTTCTTCAACCTCCAGAAACCCCCGCCGCTCCCTTCCTCCCGAAGATCGAAAGAGAGCAGCGCTCCGCCCCTGTCCGCCGCCGCCAGCGCCTCCAGCGCCGTCGACTTCCCTCGCCGCCCCCGCCATGGCCCCGAAGAGCGACAAGGCGAAGGCCGCGAAGACTGCCAAGGCGCTGCGGCTAGCGTCAATGCGGAAGAAGATGGTGGTCTTTCCGCCACAGCTAAGCGTGGAGGAGCTGAAGGAAAACTTCTATCTCTTCTGGTCGAGGGAGACCAAAGCGCATCCACGCACCAAGGTACTCCCTTCCGTGGCCTGCGACATGTTCCCGGGCGGATATGCCTTCTTTGCTCTGTTCTTCTATTGCGGACTCTGCATGCCATATTCCGAATTCTTCTGTGATATCATGAATACCTACGGGTTTCATCTTCTTGACTTCACCCCAAATGCTGTCTTGACCATGGCCGTTTTCGCACACCTGTGCGAAAATTCCGTCGGAGTTTACCCCAACGTAGCCCTCTTCCGCCATTACTTCATTCCTCGAGTCGAGTCTGGGTCTCCTCTGTCCGGCGGGATCTCTTGGATCTTCAGGCTCCATAAGAAAGAGCCTTACTTGACTGGGGAGCTCCGCGGCAAGTGGGAAGAATGGAGGGCCAACTGGTGCTGGATCATGGAGGACGACCCCCAGCAGTTCACTTCCCGGCGTCAAGTTGCAATAGTGCACGGCAATGACTGGAGTGACCTAGCTCCTGAAGACGACAAGCTGAAGATAGCCACCAATAGGATTCTTCGCCTCCGGCAAGCCAAGATCACTGTAGGTGCCATCGGGGCAGACTTTCTTCGCTGCCGCGTCGCTCCCTTGCAGGAGAGGAAAAGGCCTGCTTGGGAGTTTGATAACGCGATAGACATCATGAGGCTGCGCCCTGGCCTTAACTATAATTTCACCGTCATGGAACTCAACGGGATGCTCCGAGCGTTATTCAAGTATGACTCCGCCCATCCAGAATGGTTTGCATTGCCGCGGGACATAGTTCCGCTATGCAACAATTTGTCGCTCGGCGCTATCCGCGCGGCGATGCCGTGGTGTGACTCCCATGGGATTGACCCCACTTGGCGGGAGCCTTCTGACAAAGCCGTGCAAACGTTCTTTGACAACTTGGTGGAGCAGCCAGTCAAACCCGACGAGAAGATGGGCCTCACCCGTGACACCACCGATGAGGAGATGGCGTATATTGCCACCAGGTTGGAGGAGGCAGCCGCAGCCAGGGCTGCGGGTGAGTTTGGATATACTGTGGAGGAGGCGGACGCAGCGGAGGCAGTAAGTTTGGCCGAGGAGGAAGAATTCCTTAGAGTGGGAAAGCTTGCCGGGCGACCTGTCGGGACAAGCGAGGCCGCCGAGCAAGGTACAGAGTCGAGCGGGCCCGCCGAGCAGGGCGTCGGATCAAGCGATCCTGCCGAAGACTCAGGCGGGTCGCTAAATCTCGACTCTTCTTCTTCGTCCTCGGGGAGCTCACCACCGCCACCAAGTCCTCCAGTTGCGCCGAAAAGGCGCATCCGCAAGGCCGCAGGCGTGACCGGGCGGCAGACGAGCCAGCAGCCGCAGCGCCGCCCGACACGTGCCACCATGACGAGTAAGGCCGCCAAGGGAATGCCCCGTGCCTCAGTGGCAACAGGAGGGGGATCTTCCCGGACTGGCGCCAACGCTCCTGCTGCCCCCCGGGCCTCGGCGACAACTGGAGCGGGGTCTTCTCAGACCACCGTCCCCGCTCCCGCCAAACGGTCGAGGGAGCCTACTCCTCTAGCTCCTTGCGCCGGGACGCGTGAGGCGGACTTTGATTTCTCCGTGCTCAGTTCTGAATCTAATTTTGTCTGTCCTCCAGGACCCTGGCCCAGAGGGCGGCGAAGAGGGCCAAGATCCCGGTGGTCGATCTTGAGGACGAGTCCGTCGCAGCAGCAGGGGATGCGCCTGCGATGAGCTTGCCGGACCAGGCAACTGCTCCTCAGGGCAGCCCCCAGCGCAGCCCCCAGCGTAAGTCTTATGTTCGCTCTTCGCTTGTTCGGCGCGCGTGGGCTTCGTATCCTTGTTAACGTTTTGCTTGTTTGTTGACTTGTGCAGAAGCAGAGCCGTAGCCTCAGGAGCGCCAAGCGATTGCTCCCGAAGAGCCGCACGTCTCGACCTCTCCGCCAAGGAGGAGCTCCCCGGGGAGGGAGGATACTCCGCCAAGGGTGAGTACTCCGCCGAGGGCGAACACCCCGCCAAGGGAAGGCACCCCGCCAAGGGAAGGCGCCAGCGGCCCTCCGCCGGCGGGAGCTACCACCACGCCGCCGAGGGAGAACTCCCCGGCAAGGAACCCCATCGAAGAGGAGGTCCGCGCAGGTAAAATCCTAGGACTTTTCTTTTCCTGAATTTCTCTTTTTGGATATTTGCTTGACTATTTTCTTTCTTCTTTCTCTTCCGTCAGATCCGTCCGTCGCGGTGCCGATGGAGACAGAGGCCACCACTGACGAGGGCACGCATGACAACGCTGGCGACATCGCAGCCGATGAAGGGGCGGCCGGTGCTAACGAGCCCGCCGCCGACGAGACCGCCGAGGCTGCTGGCGTGGCAGCTGAGGGGGAATCCGGCAGCCGCACTGACGGCCCTGAGGCCGCAGGAGCGTCAGACGCTGCGCCGGCTGCCGACCCCCCTGCTGTCGCGACTGAGCCCGGCGTCTATCTGGAGGCTGGCAATGGAGTCTTCATCCAGCTCCCGTGGGCATCCACGTCAAGGGCGCCCGCGGAGGGAGAGGTCTTCGACGGGGAAGTCCTCGCCTCCGCCGGGCTGAAGTTCGTCGACGCGCCCGGCAGCAGTAGCGAGCCCGAGGAGGAGCGGCTTCTGCGGAGGCTTCTGGCCCTGTACCGCGCCGGGCAGGCCAAGTTGGAGTCCCGAGAGGCTCTGGCCGCCAAGGCGGGCACTGACTTGGAGAAGCGTGCCGAAGAGCTCCGGGCCGCCAACCAAGCAGCCCTCCGATCCTTGGCGGAGGAGCGGGAGGAGCTCGCCGAGGCGCATCAGGCTTTTATTCTTGAGAAGGCCGAAGCAGAGGAGCAGCAATGGCTTGCCGCCGGGGAGTTATCCCGGCGAGAAGGCGAACTAACGCAGCGGAAGGTCGACCTCGACAGCCACGAGGACGACCTTGCCGCACACGAACAGTCTCTCGGCGGGGCTCTGCAGGAGGCGAAGGACGCTGCTGCAGCTGCTGAGACCGCCAAGAGAGACTTTGAGGAGAGGGTGGCGCAACTGGAGGTCCACTTGAAGACGAGCGAAGAGAAGGTTGCTGCACTTGTGTCGGAGAGGGAGAAGGACGCCCACAGTCACTCCGAGCTGCAGGTCCGCCTCTCCGACAAAGGCAAGGAGCTTGCCGTCGCCAAGGACTCCATCGCCGATCTGGAGTTGAAACTTTCCACCCTCACCGCATCGCTCGACGGTGCCAGAGAGCGGGAGACGAAACTGAAGGAGGATCTCAGGGGTGAGAGGGCACTGTTGGAGAGTGCCGCTATCTCCCAAAACAACTTCAGGCTGACGGTGGAGCAATGGACCGAGGGGCTTGTTGCCGCCGCTGCCGATATTAACCAGGAGTTGGCGGGGCTGGGGACGGAGCACCTCGGGTATTCCACCGACGAGAATCTCCCTCACAGCGCCAAGCTAAGCTTGTTCTTCAGGGGAGTGGCGCCGGCCCTCCAGCAGCTCCGGGAAAGGATCCCCACGCAGCTGGTGAACGAGGCGCGCAGGCTCTGCACGGGCGTCTTGGAGAAGGTGCTGATGAAGATAGTCTTCCGCAACCCGGGGCTCAACCTCAACAATGTTCTCCGGACCTTGCCGCCCGACGCCGACCAGGAGACGCTCAAGGCCCTTGTCGCACCTATTGTGGCCAAGGTGGGCAAGATCAAGAGAGTCGAGGGCGACCGTGCAGATTAGGCTATCTTTCCTTTTTCTTCCTTTGTCGCTGCCAACCGTGCCATGAACAAAAATCTATTAGAACAGCGACAAGTCATTTTGTAACATAACTTTATTTTGGGTAATTAAGGCAATGTTATTTCCTTTACTTTATTTCTTCGCTTTGTATGCTTTTACCCTACGCTTTTAGGGGACTTGCCGACGAAGGGACCCTTGCCGCGAGCGCTGAGTGCGGAACTTCAGCAGCCTGCTGGCAGTGCCGTTGCCGACAAGAAACCTCGTCGCGGCTAGTCGCAGCACACTTAGGTTGTTGAGCGAACTCGAAAACGAAGTAAGGGCGCGACACTTGTCGCAGCACGCTTAAGCCGTTGAGCGTGCTCGAAACAAAGTAAGGGTGCGGCTAGCCACGAGTTGGTTCCTCCGCGCACAGGTTTTCCATACAAAGTGCGGTCGTTCAAGGGAGATAACTCTAAAATTTTAAAAATTTGATTGCTCAAACTTTGGCGACTTAACTTTTGTGTCGTTTGCTTCCCGGCAAGGCAAGGCTTTCTTGAACGGCACTTGGTCCACACCACTGTCTCCT
>LR738713.1:618647913-618666617 GCA_902687465.1 Secale cereale
AAACTTGTGCGCGAGGAAAACTTCTTCTGCTTGAGAGAAAAGAAAAAAGGGGGAAAACATAGACATGGAGCCTTGCGGCTCATTATTGCTTACCGGGGATGCGTGCTGCACAAGGTGTCATATAGTATATGCAAGGAAAATGAAAAGGCATGAAATGACTAGTTGTGCGAGGCACATAAGTTTTACTAATGCACGGGGTCTGCGCCCGGCTTTGTACAAAGGTTTACATGCAACAGCGGCAAGACTTGTACGAAAAGTGGTTGCCGGAGCGGATCACGGCAACCGCGCCTTATGGGTAAAACTTGCGAAGGTGCTCAATGTTCCAGGAGTTGCTCACCGGTAAGCCCTCTTCGGTCGCAAGGCAGGCAGCGCCAGGCCTTGTGACTTGTCTCACCCGATAAGGGCCTTCCCACTTCGGCGTCAACTTGTTGGAATTCTTGGCGGACTGAACACGCCGAAGAACAAGGTCGCCTTCCTCGAGACTTCTGGCTTTAACTTTGCGGCTATGGTAGCGGCGCAAAGCTTGCTGGTATCGAGCAGCTCATACAGCAGCCTGAAGACGGTCCTCCTCAAGGAGCAGTGCGTCATCTTGCCGCAGCTGCTCTTACTCGAGCTCATCGTAAGCGAGCACTCGAGGCGACCCGTATACGAGTTCCGTGGGGAGAACTGCCTCTGCTCCATAGACAAGAGCAAAGGGTGTCTGTCCAGTGGCTCGATTTGGTGTCGTCCTGATGGACCAAAGAGTCGCCGGCAACTCTTCAATCCAGTTTCTTCCGCATTTGTGCAGCCTGTCGAAAGTCCTTGTCTTGAGCCCGCGCAACACTTCAGCATTTGCCCTCTCCGCTTGACCGTTGCTTCTCGGGTGAGCAACAGAAGCGAAGCAGACCTTGGCGCCAAGGTCTTGGACATATTGCATGAAGGCGCGACTTGTGAATTGTGTGCCATTGTCGGTGATGATCCTGTTAGGGATTCCGAAACGGCAAACAATCGACCTGAAGAACTTGACTGCTGATTGTGCGGTCACCTTTCTCACTGGTTCCACTTCCGGCCACTTTGTGAACTTGTCAATGGCGACGTACAAGTACTCAAAGCCCCCGGCTACGCGGGGAAAGGGGCCGAGGATGTCGAGCCCCCAGACCGAAAATGGCCAGGACAAAGGGATTGTCTGGAGAGCTTGAGCTGGCTGATGTATCTGTTTGGCATGGAACTGGCACGCTTCACACTTGGTTACTTGTGCAGTTGCATCCTGGAGGGCTTCTGGCCAAAAGAAACCTTGCCGAAATGCTTTTCCGGCAAGTGCTCTGGCGCCAATGTGGTGGCCACATATGCCTCCGTGTATCTCCGCCAACAGCTTATGTCCGTCTTCCCGGGGAATGCACTTCAATTTGACACCGTTGAGTCTCCTTCTGTACAGTTCATCGCCGACAAACTGATACATACTTGACTGCCGGGTTATTCTCTCTGCTTCTTCTGGCCCTTCGGGAAGTTCTCCTGTTTGAAGGAAACGGACAATCTGCTGTGCCCAAGCTGGAGCCCGAGGCTCAACAACAAGGACTAAAGGCATTAGTGCTGCTGCGGGAACGTTAGCTTCTACGGCCAGAACCTGTGGCTTGGCCGGAGCTTGACGTTCCCCGGCGAGCTTGCCGGGGCAAAGCTTGTCGGGAACGCCTGCTTCAACTGTACAAACCCTAGGGTCTGCAGGAGCAGACTGTTCCTCAGCAACTTTATCGTTGATCTTGGGGACCTTGTTGGCGGCGGCTTCAAGAAGTTCTGCCGGCAAGTAGTCACCGGAAATCAACTTTCTTTTCTTACTTTGTCCAGCCGATGGTGTAGCGGATGGTTGAGTTAACTTGAGCACAAAGATCCCTGGTTCCACAGGTGGCTTTAGTGCGGCACACTTTGATAGGCCGTCTGCGATGTCGTTTTGAGCTCTTGGAACGTGCTCCATCTGTAGGCCTTCAAAGTGCTCTTCAAGCTTTCTCACTTCGTCGATGTAAGCTTCCATCAACGGACTCTGGTAGCTCTTGTTTCCTTGGCGAACGACCAACTGTGAATCACCCCGCACAACCAGCTTCTTGATCCCAAGCTCTGCTGCGATTCTGAGGCCAGCAAGCAAACCTTCATACTCTGCAGTATTGTTTGTTGCTTGCTCCTTGGGAAAGTGCATCTGGACGACGTACTTGAGGTGTTCGCCGGTGGGCGCGACAAGCAGCACGCCAGCGCCGGCGCCTTGCAGCGAGAAGGCACCATCAAAGTACATTATCTACTCTTTGCTTGCTACGGGGATGCTCGTCTCTGGATTCTCTTCGTCTGGTGTTGGCGTCCATTCTGCTATAAACTCTGCCAATGCTCTACTCTGAATAGTTGAAGTACTTTCAAACTTGAGGCCGAAGCTTGACAGCTCCAGTGCCCACTCGACAATCCTGCCTGTCGCTTCTGGGTTTTGCAGTATCCTTTTTAGCGGAAAACGAGTGACCACAGTTATCTCATGTGCTTGGAAGTAATGGCGCAGCTTTCTTGAGGCCATGAGGAGGCCGAAAAGCAGCTTCTGCACCCCAGAGTATCTTGATCTAGCCCCCTGAAGAAGGGAGCTAACAAAATAAACTGGGCGCTGCACCATCTTCTTCCGCACCTCTTCTTGCGTCTGCGCAGATCCATCCTTGTCGGGGCCAGAGCTTGTCGGGGAAGCCCCCTGCTTGTCGCTGGACGTACTTGCCGGGGCTGTGGGCTCCTCATCTGCCTCCCTTTCCGCTACCAACGCAGCACTAACCACTTGATTGGTTGCTGCTAAGTACAGCAGCAACTTCTCTTGGGGCTTAGGTGCGACAAGTATTGGAGTGGAGGACAGGTACCTTTTCAAATCTTGCAGCGCTGCCTCCGCTTCCGGAGTCCATTTCATTGGACCTGCCTTTTTCAAGATTTTGAAAAACGGCAGGGCGTGTTCTGCGGACTTAGAAATGAACCTGCTGAGAGCAGCCACGCAGCCGGCAAGCCTTCGCACATCCTTGACGCGCTTCGGAGCTTCGATCTGCTCGATGGCTTTGATCTTGTCGGGATTGGCTTCAATCCCCCTCTGGGACACAAAGAATCCGAGAAGCTTGCCGGAGGGGACTCCGAACACACACTTCTCGGGGTTAAGCTTGAGTTGTATCTTGCGCAGATTCGCAAAGGTTTCATCTAGATCTTGAATCAGAGTATCCTTGTCCTTGCTCTTGACCACTATATCATCCATGTAAGCTTCTACATTCCTGTGTATCTGTTGCTCAAAAGCAGTGTGGACTACCCTCGCAAACGTTGAACCGGCATTCTTCAATCCAAAGGGCATGCGTATGAAGCAGTAAGTGCCACACGGAGTAATGAACGCGGTCTTCTCTTCATCTTCTTCAGCCATAAATATCTGGTGGTATCCTGAATAGGCATCAAGAAATGAAAGCAACTCACATCCAGCCGTGGAGTCAACAATCTGGTCAATGCGCGGCAAGGGAAACGGATCTTTGGGACAAGCTTTATTCACGTCGGTGAAGTCTATACAAAGCCTCCACTTCCCATTTGCTTTGCGCACGACAACAGGGTTGGCCAGCCACGTGGGATGAAGTACACCTCTGACAAGGCCTGCCGCTTCCAGCTTCTTGATTTCTTCAGCAATAAACTCTTGGCGTTCCACCGCTTGCTTTCTGACCTTCTGCTTGACGGGCCGCGCGTGAGGACAAACGGCAAGCTTGTGCTCAATCACTTTCCTGGGAACACCGGGGATGTCAGACGGTTTCCATGCAAACACGTCGACATTCGCCCGCAGGAAAGTAACGAGCGCGCTTTCCTATTTAGGATCGAGCGTGGCACTGATGGTGAAAGTACCACCAGTGTCGTCCTCCTTGGCGGACACCTTCTTGGTTGTGGGTGGAGCTGCCATCGCCTTCTTGCACTTGCCGGTGGAGCTCGATGGTGCGTCCTCGACGGCAGCGCAACACTCCGAGGAGGTGCGTTTGCCAGAGTGGGCCCCAGAGCTCTTGCCGGACTTGGTCTTATTCTTCCCCCCGGGAGCTTCAACGGCAAGTGTCTTGCTGTCCGTTGCGGCTGCTGCGTCCCGGTAGATCTTGTCGGCACAGATAAGCGCGTCCTTCTTGTCGCGGGGACAGAGATGACGCTTATCGGGCCTGGCATCTTGAGCATGTTGTAGGCATAATGAGAGGCTGCCATGAACTTGGCGAGCGCTGGACGGCCAAGTATCCCATTATAAGGCAATGGGATATCGGCAACGTCAAAGGTGATCCTCTCAGTCCTGAAGTTCAGCTCTCCGCCAAAAGTTACTGGCAGTGTGATTTTCCCCTTCGGCTTGCTCCTTCCCGGGTTGATCCCTTGGAACGTGTCGGTTTCTTCAAGCTCGCTGTCGGGGATCTGTAGTTTCCGGACCACAGCAGAGGAGATCAGGTTCAGGCCGGCCCCGCCGTCAACCAGCATCTTGGTGACCTTGAGGTTGCGGATGGTTGGTGAAACCAACATTGGCAAACACCCGACCGCAGTTGTGCGGTCAGGGTGGTCCTCAATGTCGAAGATGATGGCATGCTAGACCACTTCAGAAGTTTGCGCGACTCGACGGGCGGCTCTGCTGCATTAACTTCCCGCACCCATTATTTGAGTTGGCGGTGGGAAGTATGCAGAGAGGCACCTCCATCGACGCACAGAACTTCTGTGGCCTTCTGGAACTCCTGCTCGCTGTTGTCCCCGTCATCCATGTCTTCGTGGTCGTCTTCGTCTTCGTCCTTGTCGCGGCCGCGGGGAGGTCTGTCTCCTTGCCGCTGCTTGGCCTTGCCGCGGCGTCCTCCCCGGCCATTGAATGGCCGCTTCTTGCCGGACTCTCCTCCACCTCCTTGGGCCTTCTCCTTGTCGCGTCGCTCGTACTCAGCCTTCTACTGCTCGACGAGGTACTCGACCCTTTTACAATTCTGGAGGTCGTGGCCCTTGGTGCGGTGGATCTTGCAGTACTGCTTGTCGGGGCCGTCCTGCTTGTCGGCGGCCGCCACAGCGGCAGCCTCCTTGCCAGAGCCACTAGCCTGGGCTTTCTTGACGCCAACCTCCTTGTCGGACTGCTCGACGACCAGTACCTCCTTGCTCTTCTTTTTCTTGTTGTTCCGCCGCCGGTTCTTCCTTGCCGGGGTGGCATCCTCACTATCTGTTCCTCCTGCTCTAGTATCCTCTCCGGGGAGTCTCCTCCCCTCTTCAGCTAGGGCATAAAGCTCACTGACATCTCGGATCTTGCACATCGCCATTTCCTCCCTCATCATGTGGTTACGCACGTTCTGGTGGAACGCGCTGATAACCGCGGTAGGGTGGACGTCTGGGATGTTGTGCTGGACGCGGCTGAATCTTTGGATGTACTTTCGCAGGGATTCTCCTTCCTTCTGGGCGAGTATATGAAGGTCGCTCTCCTGGCCATGAGGCTTGTGGCCACCTGTGAAGGCGCTGACAAACTGATGGCACAGGTCGGCCCAAGAAGAAATGGAGTTCTCCGGCAAGTGCATGAGCCAAGACCTAACGTTTGGCTTGAGCACGAGCGGGAAGTAGTTTGCGAATATCTTCTCGTCTCGTCCCCCGGCAGCCTGCACCGCGATGGTGTAAATGCTGAGGAACTCCGACGGATGAGTCTTGCCGTCGTACTTCTCGGGTACGTCGGGCTTGAAGTTCTTCATGCTGGGCCACTGGACTTGCCGCAGCTCACGGGTGAACGCAGGACAACCCGCCGCGTACGGCAAGTCGCCTGGTTCTCCGGGCGCGTGCATGTCGACAGCGGGCCCAGCGCGCTGGTCGGATTGTCGCCGCGCTTCTCTTCGACGCTCGATGCGAGTTCGAGCGTCTTCTTGTCGTCTGTCGTCAAGGACTTGGCGTTGATCGCGGCAAGCTCGTGGATCCGACGACGCCGTGGAGTCGTCGTCGATGTTGATCCGGCGAGTCGGCGATTTCGGCCTTCGGGGCGGGGAGTGCACGGTAGTTGCACCCCCGGCGGTCTTGTCGCCATCAGCCCGCGCCTGGCTAACTTGCCGCGGCCGTGACGTCGTCGGCTGCTACGGAGTGTCGTTATTAGCGAAGGCGATGAGGCTTTGGATGGTGGCTCTCCAGTCGTCGGCCTTGTCCGCCGCTAGAGGGAAGTCGAGGAGTAGCTGGGCTCGAGCTAGAGCTTCTGCTGGAGTGGCGGGGAGCGGTGGCGAGCGGTGCGAGGAGCGAGATATGCTCGGACTTCTAACAGCGTCAGAAGGAGCAGCGTCTCGTCCCGGTGACCGCGCCTTGCTCGTGCCAGCGCGTTGACCTTGAGCGTCCCGCGAACCGCCAGCTTGACCTTGGCCCAGCAAGCGTATGGTACCTTGTGTACCACGTCGTTGCCGGTCCGGCGCCTCCTGAGACGGGCGCGGAGCATGTACGGACGCCGAGGTCTTGGAGTGCGCTCGGTCGTCCGTCTTGTCCTTGGACTTGGCGGCGCCGTGAGTTTCCTCGCCGGTGTCCGTCCTTCCGCTGGCGTCTACCCCACCAACCGTTGGCTCCGGTGGCGGCGGGATCAACGCGGACGGGCCTGCTACCTCCGAAGTCTTCTTCTTCGGGGGGCATGTCGATGAAGTCGATGAAGTTGATGAAGTTGCTGAAGATTTCGACCGCGTGAATGCCGGATCGGGTTCACGCAACCTCGACGCCCCCTACCTGGCGCGCCAAAGATGTCGGGGAAACTGATCGCCCACGAACACCTATGGGACCGGAGCCCCTTTTCGGTACGGCAAGGGAGCGGAGGATGCACGAAGAGCGGATCGAGGCGAACACGCGAGCAGTTTACCCAGGTTCGGGCCGCACAGGTGCGTAAAACCCTACTCCTGCCTTGGTTTGTATTGCATTCTTGGCTCGGGAGCGGGAAGAGCTACAGTGCTTATCGCTAACAACGCCGAGCGTGAGAGTGGTCGAAGATTGGAACCTCCTCTACGTTGCGCACGGGCCTCCTTTTATAGGTCAAAGGGGTCACTGACAGGTGGCAACGCAGTTGAGGGTAGAAATGTAAAAACGGTGGTAGTTGGAATAGTGCATGTATAGTGCTCTATACCTAACCCTGACGGCAGGGGACAAGGGCATTAAATGCCCGTCACCGTCGCCCCAAACAGTGCAAAAAAGCGCCCGTCAGGGCGTCTCCGTTCACCACGAAGATGGCCTCGTCATCGCGGCTCGCCACCGTGTACCCCAGGCTGCACAGCCTTCCGCCACGTGTGCCTGGAAGGGCCCCAGGGCGACGCGTGGTCGGATGCGCTGGAGCGCGGGTATTTAGTGGAAGTTTGCCGCGGCAAGCGCCTTGCCGCGGCCGCCATCTTGTCGCGCCTGGGAGCTTGTCGCTCTCCGGGCCTTGCCGGGACGCGTGGCGCGTCGCGGCAAGTCTCTTGAAATGCCACGTTTGGCCTTCCCGGCAAGCTCCTCTTGCCAGGGCCTTGTCTCTTTAACTTGAATACTTTGTTCTTGAATGGCTCTAAAGAAAACACAGTGGGCCTTGGCAGACGCGCGGCAAGCCCTGCCACGGGACGCTGCGACTGCCCGTGCACAAGTTAGGGATACTAAGGTACCCCTATTTTAGTACACCGACAATTATATTTCAATTTCTGTTAAGGAAAGGCATGGAACACATTCCTAGAAATAAAATCAAATTACCTTATGAATCTATTATGAGAGCCACTTATGGATTACCTACCAAAGATGACAATACATAGATCTATTCTTGTATCATGCCTAGCTATTCTTTGTTTTTGCTTCTGTTTAGGAATAAATAATGCATCTAGGTTCTGTTTAGATGTGGTTTTGTGTTTTAATTAGTGTTTGTGCCAAGTAGAACCTTTGGGAAGACTTGGGTGAAGTTTATGCGATCATGCTGTAAAAAACAGAAACTTTAGCGCTCACAAGATTAGCTACCATTTTTTACTAGAGTCTTTTTTAGTTGATTCCTTTTTCAGATGATTAATAGAAAAATTCCTCACTTCCACCAATTTATTTAAATTTTTTAGAGTTACACAAGTATTCAAAAGTTACAGATTGCTACAGACTGTTCTGTTTTTGACAGATTATGTTTTTCGTGTGTTGTTTGCTTATTTTGATGAATCTATGAGTAGTATCGGGGGGTATGAATCATAGAGAAGTTGGAATACAGTAGGTTTAACACCAATATAAACAAAGAATGAGTTCATTACAGTACTTTGAGTGGTGGTTTGTTTTCTTATACTAACGGAGCTCACGAGATTTTTGTTTAAGTTTTGTGTTGTGAAGTTTTCAAGTTTTGGGTAAGGATTTGATGGACTATGGAACAAAGAGTGGCAAGAGCCTAAGCTTGGGGATGCCCAAGGCAACCCAAGGTAAAATTCAAGGACAACCAAAAGCCTAAGCTTGGGGATGCCCCGGGAAGGCATCCCCTCTTTCGTCTTCATCTATCGATAACTTTACTTGAGACTATATTTTTATTCACCACATGATATGTGTTTTGCTTGGAGCGTCATGTATGATATGAGTATTTGCTTTTTAGTTTACCACAATCATCCTTGCTGGACACACCTTTTGAGAGAGATACACATGACTTGGAATTTATTAGAATACTCTATGTGCTTCACTTATATCTTTTGAGCTAGATAGTTTTGCTCTAGTGCTTCACTTATATCTTTTAGAGCATGGTGGTGGTTTTATTTTGTAGAAATTATTGATATCTCATGCTTCACTTATATTATTTTGAGAGTCTTTTAGAACAGCATGGTAATTTGCTTTGGTTATAAAACTAGTCCTAATATGATATGCATCCAAGATGGGTATAGTAAAAACTTTCATATGAAGTGCATTGAATACTATGAGAAGTTTGATACTTGATGATTGTTTTGAGATATGAGGATGGTGATATTAGAGTCATGCTAGTAGAGTAGTTGTGAATTTGAGAAATACTTGTGTTGAGGTTTGCAAGTCCCATAGCATGCACGTATGGTAACCGTTGTGTGACAAATTTGAAGCATGAGGTATTTCATTGAGTGTCATCCTTTGTGTGGAGGTTGGGATCACGCGATGGTTAACTCCTACCAACCCTTCCCCTAGGAGCATGCGTGTAGTACTTTGTTTTGATGACTTGTAGATTTTTGCAATAAGTAGGTGAGTTCTTTATGACTAATGTTGAGTCCATGGATTATACGCACTCTCACCCTTCCACAATTGCTAGCCTCTCTTGTACCGCGCAACTTTCGCCGGTACCATACACCCACCATATACCTTCCTCAAAACAGCCACCATACCTACCTATCATGGAATTTCCATAGCCATTCCGAGATATATTGCCATGCAACTTTCCACCGTTCCGTTTACTATGACACGCTTCATCATTGTCATATTGCCATGCATGATCATGTTTTTGACATCGTATTTATGGCTAGGCCACCATGCATAACCTTTCATACATGTCACTCTTGATTCATTGCACATCCAGGTACACCACCGGAGGCATTCATATAGAGTCATACTTTGTTCTAGTATCGAGTTGTAAATCAATAGAAGTGTGATGATCATCATTATTAGAGCATTGTCACAAAGAAAAAAAGAAGAGGAAGAAAGGCCAAAGAAAAAAAAGAAAGGCCCAAAAAAAGAAGAAGAAAAAATAAAAAATAAAAAAAGGGAAAAAAGGGACAATGCTACTATCTTTTTCCACACTTGTGCTTCAAAGTAGCACCATAATCTGCATGATAGAGAGTCTCTTGTTTAGTCACTTTCATATACTAGTGGGAATTTTCATTATAGAACTTGGCTTGTATATTCCAACGATGGGCTTCCTCAAATGCCCTAGGTCTTCGTGAGCAAGCAAGTTGGATGCACACCCACTTAGTTTCTTTTGTTGAGCTTTCATACATTTATAGCTCTAGTGCATCCGTTGCATGGCAATCCCTACTCACTCACATTGATATCTATTGATGGGCATCTCCATAGCCCGTTGATACGCCTAGTTGATGTGAGACCATCTTCCTCTTTTGTCTTCTCCACAACCACCACTCTATTCCACCTATAGTGCTATATCCAAGGCTCACGCTCATGTATTGTGTGAAAGTTGAATTGTTTTGAAAAAAAATGAAGTATGAAACAATTGCTTGGCTGAAACCGGGGCTGTGCATGATTTGAGTATTTTGTGTGACGAAGATGGAGCATAGCCAAACTATATGATTTTGTAGGGATGAACTTTCTTTGGCCATGTTATTTTGAGAAGACATGGTTGCTTTGTTAGTATGCTTGAAGTATTATTATTCTTATGTCAATATAGACTTTTGTCTTGAATCTTTCGGATCTGAACATTCATGCCACAATAAAGAAAATTACATTGAGAATTATGTTAGTTAGCATTCCACATCAAAAAAATATGTTTTTATCATTTACCTACTCGAGGACGAGCAGGAATTAAGCTTGGGGATGCTTGATACGTCTCCAATGTATCTATAAATTTTGATTGTTCCATGCTATTATATATTCTGTTTTGGATGTTTAATGGGCTTTATTATACAATTATATATTATTTTTGGGACTAACCTACTAACCCAAGGCCCAGTGCAAATTGCTGTTTTTTGCCTATTTTAGTGTTTCGCAGAAAAGGAATATCAAACGGAGTCCAAACAGAATGAAACCTTCGGGAGAGTTATTTTTGGAACAATATGAACACGAAAGACTTAGAGTACACGCCAGGAAGCAAAGGAGGTGGCCACGAGGGCAGGGGCGCACCCAGGGGGGTAGGCGCGCCCTCACCCTCGTGGGCCACCTGTTGCTCCCCCGACGTCCCTCTTCAGCCTATATATACTCCCATACCCTGAAAACATTGAGGCAATCGACGAAACCCTAATTCCACCGTCGCAACCTTCTGTACCCGTGAGATCCCATCTTGGGGCCTATTCCGGAGCTCCGCCGGAGGGGAATCGATCACGGAGGGCTTTTTCCGTTTGACGTCGTCTTCGGGCCGGAACGTGACCATCTTCTAAAAACGTTCTCAGACAGATTTCAGGAAAGTCAGAGTCCTACTCCAATACGACTCCTTTTGCGTTTTTGTCAATTTCCAAGTAATTCCTACACAATAAAGTGTAAAACAAGAACATTGTGCACTTTTGCAACCATTAGTATGTTAGTCCAATAAATGCTTAAAAAGATATAAAACTTTGATAGAAACATGAGACAATGATGCAAAACAAGCATGGCACAAGCAAAAATTATGGATACGTGTCGGGGGAAACTGTCCTCCCACGAGCACCTATGGGACCGGAGCCCCTTCTACGTTGCGGTAAGGGAGCGGAGGGAGCACGGAGAGCAGATCGAGGGGCACACGCGGGCAGTTTACCCAGGTTCGGGCCGCGCGGACGCGTAAAACCCTACTCCTGCCTTGGTTGTATTGAACTCTTGGGCTCGGGAGCTTGAAGATCTACAGTACTAGCTACACCGAGCGAGGGAGTGAACTAGGTTTCGAACCTCCTCTACGTTGTGCATGGGCCTCCTTTTATAGCTCAAAGGGGTCACCGACAGGTGTCAACGTAGAGGAGGGTAAAAGTGTAAATTTGGTGGTAGTTGTAACAGTGCGTGAATAGTGCATGAACAGTGGTCTTCACCTAACTTTGAGGGGGGACAAGGGCATTAAATGCCCGTCGCCGTCGCCCCCAAAAGCGTCTGTCTGTGCGTCTCCGTTCGCCACGGCGGTAGCCTCGTCACCGTGGTTTGCCACCGTGTGCCCCAGGCTGCACAGCCGTCTGCCACGTGCCCCTGGAAGGGCCCCAGGGCGACGCGTGGGCCGATGAGCTGGAGCGCGGGCACACAGCGTAGGTTTCCCCGGCAAGCACCTTGCCGGGGTCGTGATCTTGCCGGGCCCGGAAGCTTGTCGCTCTCCGGGTCCTGCCGGGGCGCATGATGCGCCGAGACATCTCTTGAGGTATGTGTTCCTTGGCCTTCCTGGCAAGCTCCTCTTGCCAGGGTCTTGTGCTAAAGTGATAACCTTGAGCCTGGTGCGGCCTTCCCGGCAAGCTCCTCTTGCCGGGGCCTTGATCTTCTGACTTGTATACTTTGTTCTGAAATGGCTTCATAGGGACCAGAACGGTTCTTGGCGAGCACGTGGTAAGCCCTGCCACGGGAAGCTGCTACTGCCCGTGCACAAGTTGGGGTACTAAGGTACCCCTATCTTAGTACACCGACAGGAGCCCCCGGGCCTGGGCCACACACGGTGCCGAGCGCTGTTGGGCCAGGCCCAAGACAGTACACGGGCACACGCGGCCCACGGCAAGCCGTATCCCCTTCCGTATCCGCCGCATCCCTCCCTAACGACACGCGTCGATTGCAGCGTCGTGGGAGAGATCGTGGCCTGTTCTTTAATGGGAAATGCGGAACGTCCCCCACTTCCCCCTTAAAAGCAAAGGAAGCAGGGGCAGTTCCCCTCCATCGTCTTCATTGCGCCTTGATTCTCCAGAAACCCCCGTCGCCCTCCGCCTCCCAAAGGTCGACAGAGAGCCAAGCCCCTCCCTTCCTCCGCCGTCTCCCGCATCCGTGGCACCGTCGACCTCCTCGCCTCTTTCCTCGCCGCCCCCGCCATGGCTCTGAAGAGCGACAAGGCGAAGAGTGACAAGGCCAAGAAGGAGAAGTCCGAGCAGGCGGCGAAGCTGGCAGCCCTGCGGAAGAAGTGCGTGGTCTTCGCGCCGAGGCTTGGCGCGAGGGAGCTGCGGGACAAATACTATTTGTTCTGGGCGAGGGAGACCAAAGCTCATCCCCGCACCAGAGTCCTCCCCGCCGTCGCCGCTGACATGTTCCCCGGCGGGTACTTTTTCTTTGCCGCATTCTTCCATTGTGGTCTGTGCCCTCCGTACTCGGAGTTCTTTTGTGATGTAATGAATACATATGGCCTCCACCTCCTAGATTTCACCCCCAATGCCATCCTTACGATGGCCGTTTTCGCACATCTGTGCGAAAACTATGTTGGGGTTCATCCAAATGTAGCTCTTTTCCGCCACTTCTTCATGCCTAGAGTAGAGTCTGGTGCTCCCCTCTCTGGCGGCATCTCCTGGATCTTCAGGCTGAACAAGAAGGACGAGTACTTGAAGGGAGAGCTCCGCGGCAAGTGGGAGGAGTGGAGAGCCGATTGGTGCTGGGTGCTGGAAGCTAAGCCTGAGCCCTTTACCTCGCCGCGCCAGACTGCCATAGTGCGCGGCAGGGATTGGAGTGAATTGGCCCCGGAGGACAGCAAGCTTCAGATCGCCCTCATTAGGATCATTCGTCTCCGGGTCGCCAATCTGACTGTTGGAGAAGTTGGAGCAGATTTCCTCCGCCGCCGCATCGCCCCTTTACAAGAAAGGAAGAGGCCCGCCTGGGAATTCGGCAATGCGGCAGACATCATGAGGCTGCGCCCTGGATTGAACTACAACTTCACCGCCTTGGAGTTGAAGGGGATGGTTCGGGAGCTCTTCAAGCATGACCCCGCCCACCCGGAGTGGTTCAAACCTTCCCGGGGGGTGGTGCCGCTGTGCAACAGCACTGCCCGCGATTCCATACGCGCGATGATGCCCGAGTGCGACTCCCATGGCGTCGTCCCCACTTGGCTGGAGCCTCCACCGGAGACCGTGCTGACCTACTTCGACAACTTGGTCGAGAAGCCCCGCAACGCCGAGGAGAAGAAGGGCCTCACCCGGGATACTACTGACCGGGATGTAGCTTACATTGCCTCCAGGATGGAGGAGGCCGCCGCATCTGCGGCTGCGGGCGACTTTGGATACACTGTGGACGAGGCAGAGGCCGCGGACGCAGTGAGTCAAGCAGAGGAGGCGGAAATCCTCAAGCTGCTGATGCTTGCGCCCGAGGAGTTTGCCGGGGAGCCCTCCGTGAAGCTTGCCGGGACGAGCGAGGTTGCCGGGGGGAGCGAGGCCGCCGGGCATGGTACTGAGTCCAGCGGGCCTGCCGAGGAGGAGGAGGACGCCGAGGCTGCAGATTCTGATGAAGACTCTGGTGGATCTCTGAATCTTGACGACGATGCCTCCTCATCCTCGGAGAACCCTCCGCCTCCGTCAAGCCCTCCGCAGCAACCGAAGAAGCGCCTCCGCAAGGCAACTGAGACGGCGAGTCCGCAGGCGCCTCGACAGCAGCCGGCGCGCCGTGCGACGCGCGCCACCAAGACGAGCGAAGTCGTCAAGGAGGCGCCCCGTGCTCGAGCGCCAAGCGGAGGGGGATCTTCCCGGAGCAGAACGGGTGCTCCTTCTGCCCCTCGGTCCTCGGCGACAACGGGGGTCGGGTCTTCACAGCCCACAGCCCCGGAGACCGCCAAGCGCCCGAGGGAGCCTTCTCCTCCAGCTCCTCGCGCGGGAGCACACCAGGCAGAGTTTGACTTCTCCGCCCTCAGCTCCGACGAAGAGGAAGAGGAGTAAGTACTTGCAATTCTTTTAGTTTCTTTGATTTTGTCTTGATTTTCCTTGCTGGTTCTGATCTTGCTTTTGTTTTGCTCCGCAGGACCTTGACCCAGCGGATGGCGAAGAGGGCCAAGATCCCTGTGGTCAATATCGAAGACGACGAGCCCGTCGCAGCGACAAGCGACGTGCCGGCGACGAGCTTGCCGGATCAGCCTGCTGCTCCGAGGAGCAGCCCCCAGCGCAGCCCCCAGCGTAAGTCTGGTATTTATCTTTCTGCTTGATGGGTGCGCTTGAGGTTATCATCTTGGTTGATGTTTTGTTGTCTTGTGCAGAAGTGGAGCCGCAGCCGCAGGAGCGCCAGGAGGTCGCCCCCGACGAGCCACTTGCTCCACCCTCCCCGCCAAGGATGAACTCCCCGGCAAGGGAGAATGCTCCGCCAAGGACGGGCACTCCGCCAAGGGCGAGTACCCCACCAAGGGTGAGCAGCCCGACAAGGGTGAGCACCCCGCCAAGGGAGGGCGCAGGCGGCCCTCCGGCAGCAGGGGCCACTACTCCGCCGCCAAGGGAGAATTCCCCGGCGAGGGACCCCGTCGTTGAAGAAGTCCGCAAAGGTAAAGCTTGTAATTTCTTCTTCCCGGATTCGTCTTTTTTGGATATTTGCTTGATTCTTTCTTTCCTTCTTCTTCCACTAGATCCTCCTGCCCCAGAGCTGATGGAGACGGAGGCCACCGCTGAGGAGGAGGTGCACGGCGACGGCGGCAACGCCACTGCCACCGAGGGAATGGCTGGAGCCGACGAGCCTGCCGCTGAAGAGACCGCCCCGACCGCAGACGCCGCGGCTGGGGAAGGGACCGACGACCGCACTGCCGGCCCGGAGGCCGCAGGAGCGCCGGACGCTGCACCAGCCGCCGACCCTTCCGCCTCCGCGGCTGGGCAGGGCGTCTACTTGGAGGCCGCCAACGGGGTTTTCATACAAGTCCCGTGGGCGTCCTCGTCTCGAGCACCCGCGGAGGGAGAGACCTTTGACGGAGAGGTCCTCGCCTCCGCCGGATTGAAGGTTGTTGAAGCGCCCGGCAGCAGCGACGAGCCCGAAGAGGAGAGACTCCTTCGTCGGCTCCTGGCCTTGTATCGGGCCAGGCAGGCGAAGTTGGAGTCTCGGGCTCGTCTCTGAATCTTGACGACGATGCCTCCTCATCCTCGGAGAACCCTCCGCCTCCGTCAAGCCCTCCGCAGCAACCGAAGAAGCGCCTCCGCAAGGCAACTGAGACGGCGAGGCCGCAGGCGCCTCGACAGCAGCCGGCGCGCCGTGCGACGCGCGCCACCAAGACGAGCGAAGTCGTCAAGGAGGCGCCCCGTGCTCGAGCGCCAAGCGGAGGGGGATCTTCCCGGAGCGGAACGGGTGCTCCTTCTGCCCCTCGGTCCTCGGCGACAACGGGGGTCGGGTCTTCACAGCCCACAGCCCCGGAGACCGCCAAGCGCCCGAGGGAGCCTTCTCCTCCAGCTCCTCGCGCGGGAGCACACCAGGCGGAGTTTGACTTCTCCGCCCTCAGCTCCGACGAAGAGGAAGAGGAGTAAGTACTTGCAATTCTTTTAGTTTCTTTGATTTTGTCTTGATTTTCCTTGCTGGTTCTGATCTTGCTTTTGTTTTGCTCCGCAGGACCTTGACCCAGCGGATGGCGAAGAGGGCCAAGATCCCTGTGGTCAATATCGAAGACGACGAGCCCGTCGCAGCGACAAGCGACGTGCCGGCGACGAGCTTGCCGGATCAGCCTGCTGCTCCGAGGAGCAGCCCCCAGCGCAGCCCCCAGCGTAAGTCTGGTATTTATCTTTCTGCTTGATGGGTGCGCTTGAGGTTATCATCTTGGTTGATGTTTTGTTGTCTTGTGCAGAAGTGGAGCCGCAGCCGCAGGAGCGCCAGGAGGTCGCCCCCGACGAGCCACTTGCTCCACCCTCCCCGCCAAGGATGAACTCCCCGGCAAGGGAGAATGCTCCGCCAAGGACGGGCACTCCGCCAAGGGCGAGTACCCCACCAAGGGTGAGCAGCCCGACAAGGGTGAGCACCCCGCCAAGGGAGGGCGCAGGCGGCCCTCCGCCAGCAGGGGCCACTACTCCGCCGCCAAGGGAGAATTCCCTGGCGAGGGACCCCGTCGTTGAAGAAGTCCGCGAAGGTAAAGCTTGTAATTTCTTCTTCCCGGATTCGTCTTTTTTGGATATTTGCTTGATTCTTTCTTTCCTTCTTCTTCCACTAGATCCTCCTGCCCCAGAGCTGATGGAGACGGAGGCCACCGCTGAGGAGGAGGTGCACGGCGACGGCGGCAACGCCACGGCCACCGAGGGAATGGCTGGAGCCGACGAGCCTGCCGCTGAAGAGACCGCCCCGATCGCAGACGCCGCGGCTGGGGAAGGGACCGACGACCGCACTGCCGGCCCGGAGGCCGCAGGAGCGCCGGATGCTGCACCAGCCGCCGACCCTTCCGCCTCCGCGGCTGGGCAGGGCGTCTACTTGGAGGCCGCCAACGGGGTTTTCATACAAGTCCCGTGGGCGTCCTCGTCTCGAGCACCCGCGGAGGGAGAGACCTTTGACGGAGAGGTCCTCGCCTCCGCTGGATTGAAGGTTGTTGAAGCGCCCGGCAGCAGCGACGAGCCCAAAGAGGAGAGACTCCTTCGTCGGCTCCTGGCCTTGTATCGGGCCAGGCAGGCGAAGTTGGAGTCTCGGGAGGCTCTGGCTGCCAAGGCTGGAGCTGATCTGGAGAAGCGCGCCGCGGAGCTCCGCGCCGCCAACCAGGCGGCCCTCCGCAACTTGGCGGAGGAGCGTGAAGAGCTTGCCGGGGCGCAGCAAGCCTTCCTCCTTGAAAAAGCTGAGGCCGAGGAGCAGCAACGATTGGCCGCCGAGGAGCTGTCTCGGCGGGAAGGAGTACTCAACCAGCGGAAGGTCGACCTCGACGCCCACGAGGACGACCTCGCCGCCCGGGAGCAGGCCATTGGCGGGGCTCTGAAGGAGGCGAGGAACGCCGCAGCCGCCGCAGAACCCGCCAAGAAGGACCTGGAGGCCAAGGTGGCGCAGACGGAGCTGTACCTGAAGGCGAGCGAGGAGAGGGTCACTGCGCTCAACGTGAAGCGGGAAAAAGATGCACATACCAACTCTGAGCTGCAGGTACGTCTCTCCGAGAAGGGCAAAGAGCTCTCTGACGCCAGGAACTCCATCGCTAATTTAGAGCTGAAGGTCTCCACCCTGACCGGCTCGCTCGACGCCGCCCGGGACCGCGAGACGAAGCTGAAAGACGAACTCCGCAAGGAAAGGGCCTTGGTGGAGAGCGCCGCCGTCTCGCAGAACAACTTCAACCGGGCAGTGGAGCAGTGGACTAATGAGCTGGTCACCTCCGCTGCCAATATTGACATGGAGATGATGGCGCTGAGGGCGGAGCATCTCGTGTACTCCCCGGACGAGAGTCTCCCCCACAGCGCCAAGTTGAGTCTGTTCTTCAGGGGAATTGCGCCGGCGCTTGCGCGGCTGCGGGAGAAGATCCCCGTGCAGCTGGCCGATGAGGCGCGTCGGCTCTGCATGGGCACCATGGAGCGGGTCTTGTCGAAGATCGTCTACCGCAACCCCGGCATCAACCTCGTCAATGTCCTCCGCACCTTGCCGCCCGAAGCTGACCAGGAGGCGTTGAAGGCGCAGGTTGCCCACATCGTCGCCAAGGTGGGCAAGATCACGAGGCGTGAAGGCGACCGCGCAGATTAGATTCCTTTCTTTCTGCTTCCTTTGCCGCTGCCAATTAAGTCATAGGCAGTAGTTGATTAGAACAGCGGCAAGCTATCTTTGTAATATACACTTTTATTTTGGGGTAATCAATGCAGTGTTATCTCCCTTGCTTTTGGCCGTTTACTTTGTATGCTTTTTACCCTACGCTTTTAGGGAACTTGCCGGCAAGGGGCCCTTGCCGCGAGCGCTGAGTGCGGGACTCTTAGCAGCCTGCTAGCAAGGACCTTGTCGGCAAGTAACCTTGCCGCAGCTAGTCGCGGCGCACTTACATTGCTGAGCGAACTCGAAAACGAAGTAAGGGCGCGACACTTGTCGCAGCTCACTTAAGCCGTTGAGCGTGCTCGAAACAAAGCAAGGGCGCGACTAGCTACGGGTAGGTTCCTTCGCGCACAGGTTTTCCATACAAAGTGTGGTTGTTCAAGGAAGACAACTAAAAAATTTGAAAAGTTTGAAATACTCAAACTTGGGTAACTTAGCTTTCATGGGTTGCTTGCTCCCCGACAAGGCTTCTCTTTCTTGAACAGTACTTGGTTCATGCCTCCATCTCCTCC
>LR738713.1:618666767-618757100 GCA_902687465.1 Secale cereale
GTGCGCGAGGAATATTCCTTCTGCTTAAGAGGGAAAGAAAAAGAGGAGGAAAAACAAGTATAGGGCCTCACGGCTTGCTAGTGCTTACCGGGGATGTGCGTTGCACAAGATGCCAAACGATGCATGCAAATAACAAAGAAAAGCATGGAAATGACTAATAGTGCGAAGCACAAAAGCTTTACTGATGCACGGGATCTGCGCTCGGCTTTGTACAAAGGTTTACATGCAACAGCGGCAAGACTTGTACAAAAGGTGGTTGCCGGAGCGGATCACGGCAACCGCGCCTTATGGGTGAAACTTGCGAAGATGCTCTATGTTCCAGGAGTTGCTCACCGGTAAGCCTTCTTCGGTCTCAAGGTGGACAGCGCCGGGCCTTGTGACTTGTCTCACCCGATAAGGGCCTTCCCACCTCGGCGTCAACTTGTTGGAATTCTTGGCGGACTGAACACGCCGAAGAACAAGGTCGCCTTCCTCGAGACTCCTGGCCTTGACCTTGCGGCTATGATAGCGACGCAAGGCTTGCTGGTATCGAGCAGCTCGTACAGCAGCCTGGAGACGTTCCTCCTCAAGGAGCAATGCGTCATCTTGTCGCAGTTGCTCTTGCTCGAGCTCATCGTAAGCGAGCACTCGAGGAGATCCGTATACGAGTTCCGTGGGGAGAACTGCCTCTGCTCCATAGACAAGAGCAAAGGGTGTCTGTCCGGTGGCTCGATTTGGTGTCGTCCTGATTGACCAAAGAGCCGCCGGCAACTCCTCTATCAAGTTTCTTCCGCACTTGTGCAGCCTGTCAAAGGTCCTTGTCTTGAGTCCGCGCAGCACTTCAGCATTGGCCCTCTCCGCTTGACCATTGCTCCTCGGGTGAGCAACAGAAGCGAAGCAGACCTTGGCGCCAAGGTCTTGGACGTACTGCATGAAGGTGCGACTTGTGAACTGTGTGTCGTTGTCGGTGATGATCCTGTTAGGGATTCCGAAACGGCAAACAATCAATCTGAAGAACCTGACTGCTGACTGTGCTGTCACCTTTCTCACTGGTTCCACTTCTGGCCACTTTGTGAACTTGTCGATTGCAACGTACAAGTACTCAAAGCCCCCGACAGCGCGGGGAAAGGGGCCGAGAATATCGAGCCCCCAGACCGAGAAGGGCCAGGACAAAGGGATTGTCTGGAGAGCTTGAGCTGGCTGGTGAATTTGCTTGGCATGGAACTGGCACGCTTCACACTTGGTTACTTGTGCAGTTGCATCCTGGAGGGCTTCTGGCCAGAAGAACCCTTGCCGGAACGCCTTCCCGGCAAGTGCCCTTGCGCCAATGTGGTGGCCACATATGCCTCCATGTATCTCTGCCAACAGCTTCTGTCCATCTTCCCTGGAAATGCACTTCAACCTGACACCATTGAGTCTTCTTCTGTACAGTTCATTGCCAACGAACTGGTACATACTTGACTGCCTGGTTATTTTCTCTATCTCTTCTGGCTCGTCGGGAAGTTCTCCAGTTTGCAGAAAACGGACGATTTGCTGTGCCCATGCTGGAGCCTGAGGCTCAACAACAAGGACTAAAGGCATGAGGGCTGCTGCGGGAACCTCAGCTTCTACGGCAAGAACCTGCGGCTCTGCCGGAGCTGATGGTCCCCCGGCAAGCCTGCCGGGGCAAGGCTTGTCGGGAACGCCTGCTTCAACTGTACAGACCCTTGGATTTGCAGGAGCAAACTGTTCCTCAGCATCTTGGCTGTTGATCTTGGGGACCTTGGCGGTGGCTTCGGGAAGATCCGCCGGCAAGTAGTCGCCGGAGACCAACTTTCTCTTCTTGTTTTGCCCAACTGATGGTGTAACGGATGGCTGAGTTAACTTGAGCACGAAGGTCCCTGGTTCCACAGGTAACTTCATTGCAGCACACTTTGAGAGGCCATCTGCAATATCATTCTGAGCTCTTGGGACGTGCTCCATTTGCAGACCTTCAAAGTGTTCTTCAAGCTTCCTCACTTCATCAACATAAGCTTCCATCAAAGGGCTCTGGATCGTCGCCCTCCAGTCTTCGGCCTTGTCGGCCGCTGGAGGGAAGTCGAGGAGCAGCTGAGCCCTGGCCAGGGCTTCTGCTGGAGAGGAGGGAAACGGTGGCGAACGGTGCGAGGAAAGGGACACGCTCGGACTTCTAACCGCGTTAGAAGGAGCATGTTCCCGCCCCGGCGACCGCGCCTTGCTCGTACCAGCGCGCTGGCCTTGAGCATCCCGCGATCCTCCGGCTTGGCCATGCCCCAGCAAGCGTATGGTACCTCCCGTACCACATCGCTGCTGGTCTTGCACCTCCTGGGAGGGACGTGGGGCGTGTACTGACACCGAGGCTTTGGAGTTGGCTCGGTCGTCAGTCTTGTCCTTGGACTTGGTGGCGCCGTGAGTTTCCTCGCCGACGACCACCCTTCCGCCGGCGTCTCCTCCACCAACCGTTGGTTCTGGTGGCGGTGGGATCGACGCAGACGGGCCTGCGACCTCCGAAGCCTTCTTCTTCAGAGGCATGTTGATGCTGTCGATGAGGTTGATGAAGCTGGTGAAGTTGCTGAAGGTTGCGCCCGCGTGAGCGCCGGATCAGGTTCGCACAACCTCGACGCCCCCTACCAGGCGCGCCAAAGATGTCGGGGGAAACTGTCCTCCCACGAGCACCTATGGGACCGGAGCCCCTTCTACGTTGCGGTAAGGGAGCGGAGGGAGCACGGAGAGTAGATCGAGGGGCACACGCGGGCAGTTTACCCAGGTTCGGGCCGCGCGGACGCGTAAAACCCTACTCCTGCCTTGGTTGTATTGAACTCTTGGGCTCGGGAGCTTGAAGATCTACAGTACTAGCTACACCGAGGGAGGGAGTGAACTAGGTTTCGAACCTCCTCTACGTTGTGCATGGGCCTCCTTTTATAGCTCAAAGGGGTCACCGACAGGTGTCAACGTAGAGGAGGGTAAAAGTGTAAATTTGGTGGTAGTTGTAACAGTGCGTGAATAGTGCATGAACAGTGGTCGTCACCTAACTTTGATAGTGGGGGACAAGGGCATTAAATGCCCGTCGCCGTCGCCCCCAAAAGCGTCTGTCCGTGCGTCTCCGTTCGCCACGGCGGTAGCCTCGTCACCGTGGTTTGCCACCGTGTGCCCCAGGCTGCACAGCCGTCTGCCACGTGCCCCTGGAAGGGCCCCAGGGCGACGCGTGGGCCGATGAGCTGGAGCGCGGGCACACAGCGTAGGTTTCCCCGGCAAGCACCTTGCCGGGGTCGTGATCTTGCCGGGCCCGGAAGCTTGTCGCTCTCCGGGTCCTGCCGGGGCGCATGATGCGCCGAGACATCTCTTGAGGTATGTGTTCCTTGGCCTTCCTGGCAAGCTCCTCTTGCCAGGGTCTTGTGCTAAAGTGATAACCTTGAGCCTGGTGCGGCCTTCCCGGCAAGCTCCTCTTGCCGGGGCCTTGATCTTCTGACTTGTATACTTTGTTCTGAAATGGCTTCATAGGGACCAGAACGGTTCTTGGCGAGCACGTGGTAAGCCCTGCCACGGGAAGCTGCTACTGCCCGTGCACAAGTTGGGGTACTAAGGTACCCCTATCTTAGTACACCGACAATACGTTTGGGACGTATCAACATCCCCAAGCTTAATTTCTACTCGTCCTCGAGTAGGTAGAATGATAACATAGATAATTTTTGAGGTGACATGCTACTAACACAATCTTGATCAAGTAATATAGTAAAGCACATGAACTGAAATAAAGTGAACCAAAACAATTGTCTATAGTTGAAAGCAAGTAAACAATGAATAACCAAGTGATCATCTAAGTAAATTCTTTTCATGAATAGTACAATTGAAGACATGAAACTATAAAGTTAAGCACAATTGTTAGCCCCAAAGGAGTTCTCTCATCAAAAGCATTCTAGTTAACACAAAAGGAAGATAAAGTTTCAGCAATGCTTTCCACTTTTCAACATTTTATCTCATGGATAAGTTCAATGCACAAGGATTATATATAACTAAGCAGAAATTTTGAACATAATCAACTTGAACCCAGGGTTAACACTAGATGCTTGTTTATGGTGGAGGAAGAAGATTAGAACATAGGAAAACTGACTCAACATTTAAAAGTAAAAGATAGGCCCTTCGCAAAGGGAAGCAGGGATTACTCATGTGCTAGAGCTTTTTATTTTTGAAAACATAGAGATATAAAAGCAATTTTGAGAGATGTATGCTTATGTCAACGAATGGTAATAAACAATGCACTACTACTCATGCCAAACAGAACTTAAGAGCGGCTCCCATAGAGGAATGATAACACTCCCCTTTCTCCTTTGTTTATCACTAGCCAAAGTTTGTCTGATTTCTCAGGTACGATGTGTGAAGGAGGTTTTTGATATTGATATTGATGACATGTAAAGTGGGTTGGGCATACCCTTTTGCCAGCTCTTTTTGCAAAATTAAGGACATGCACATTATTCATGCACGTCAGGGATCGTTCTGTCCAACACAAGTAATAATGAACTGTCTACCACTTCCTCATGAGCTAAAACAGAGACACAAATAAGGATAAATTTTGAAGGTTTTAAAGGTAGCACATGAGCAATTTACTTGGAATGGCTATTAAATACCATGCATATAGGTAGGTATGGTGGACACATATGGCAGAATTTTGGCTATGGAATTTGGATGCACGAGCAGCATTCCCGCTCAGTATAGAGTTTTTGGTTTAGCAAGTTTTTAGCAAGCACATGTTAACCGGTACAAGAGAATTATAACATCCTTTCAGCATAATTATAAGACTTCTACACTGTCTTCCTTGTCAACCATCTTACTTCTAAAAAGAGAACAAGAACTTTAAAACTACCAATGGTGAAAAACTAAAGAATTGCTAACTTCAAAGGTATTTCTTCACTAATAAGACTTTATTAAATGATCTCCATGTTTAGACATCACTACTTAATTTCTCAAAACAATTGATAGGGATCAAGTTACTCAATGATCTTCAAGACTATGCAAGCTTTTTATTCTGTGCACCACGGCCACACTTGGCATTTACTTTACCAACATATTATTTAGCAATTCAAACCAATTCAACTCTCCAAAAAGATATAAGTGAAGCAAGAGAGTACTTTCTATAAAAGAACTAATAGCTCTGAACATGATATGAAATAAAAACAAGAGCTAGAAGCATATAACAAGGTAGCTAAAACACTCAAAAAGATATAAGTGAAGAACATGAGTGTTTCATGAAAAAGCGGAGCGTGTCTCTCTCCCAAATAAGAATGATCAGATGCAACTTATTTAAGACCATCAAGTAAAACTAAATAAACTAAAAAGAAAAGAGCAAGATGCTCCAAGAATAACACATAATGGGCAAAGGAATAAAAATATAGTGACACGAGGAGAACCTGGTGATTGTTAATGAAGAAGTGGATGCCTTGGGCATCCCCAAGCTTAGATGCTTGGGACTTCTTGAATATTTCTTGGTGGTGCCTTGGGGGCATTCCCAAGCTTGAGCGTTTGACCCTCCTGAATCTTCTTTTATCATCTTCCCTCGCGCACTTGAAAAATCCCTTCATACATAACTCATCATAATCTGATTAGTGAGGTTAGTACCCACAATAAAATAACTTTTCCCTGCTGGAAATAAAGATAATCTTGAAGAGCTACTGTTTCTCAAGATTGCCAAAAGGTTTTTGCAAAGAAAAAGCAAGCTCAAGGTTTGCAAAACGAAGAAAAGGCAAAACAGGACAGAATCTGTGAAAAACAGACCAGCAGGTAGTAAATAATTTTTTCGGGGCACTTCTGCAACTCAAATCAAAAAACTCAGAACAGACGCCCGAAAGCCAATTGTATAGAGCACGCTGTCAAAACAATTCAGATCAAAAAGATGATCTGGTGATTTTATTCGAATTTTTCTGTCCAAGGACAGAATCTGTTTTCTGGACAGCACGTCACAACTTTTGAACTTTCTTGCAATCGGAGGCTAAACTTGGCACAAAGCTAAAAAATAAAGATACAATGATGTTGCTACAATAGTAACAAACATCAAGACCACTAAAAACTGAAAGAACAAACTGAAAGCAAAGATAACAAGGGTTGTCTCCCTAGAGCTCTTTATTTATAGCCATAAAGATAGGCTTAAGACTTTAATGATGCTCTCGTAGGAATAAGAGTTGAAGAACAAGAGAGAGCATCAAGAAGCATATATAAAACATATTTAAGTCTAACATACTTCCTATGCATGGGAATCTTGTAAGAAAATAAATTATTGAAGCATAAAGCAACTAGCATAGGAAGGCAAAACAAGCATAACTTCAAAATATTCACCATAAAGAGAGGAAACTTCTTATTATTAAGATATTTAGAACCATGTCTCCCTCTCTCATTATAAATTTCATTGGCATCATGGATGAACTCAACAATATAACTATCACATAAGGCATTATTTCCATGATCCAAAAGCATAAAAGTATCATTACTCTTCATATAAGCAAAATCTTTCTTATTAGGAATAGTGAGAGTAAAGCAATCATAACCATCATGGTAATCATCATATTTAGGAGGCATATCATAATCATAATAAATTTTATCCTCAATAGTAGGTGGACTAAAAAGCTCACATTTATCATTGTAATCATCATATATAGGAAGCAAAGTATCATCAAAGTAAATTTTCTCTTCAAAAGATGGGGGACTAAAAATATCATGTTCATCAAACGTGTCATCCCCAAGCTTAGAGCTTTCCATGTCATTAGCAATATTGATATTAAAAAAACATACTAATAACATCACCACCATCATGATTGTTATGCAAATAATAAAGTTCCAAAGGTTTTTTAATTTTCTCTTCAAACACATCATGTCCAAGTTCAAGGTAGAGCTTATAAAGCTCTCTCATATTTTTGTTGTTTTCCATTAAGCAAAACTAGTGAAATAAAAACAAGAAACAAAAAGATTTAATTGCAAGATCTAGAGAAGGTACCTTCACTTACCTCACTTCCCCGGCAACGGCGCCAGAAATAGCTTGATGTCTACTACACGCTTCTATTCCTGTAGACAGTGTTGGGCCTCCAAGAGCAGAGGTTTGTAGGACAGCAACAAATTTCCCTTAAGTGAGTAACCCAAGGTTTATCGAACTCAGGTTGAACGTACCCCTTTCAAGCAACCCTGCAATCAAGATACGAGAAGTCTCTTGTATCCCCAACACACCTAATACACTTGTCAGATGTATAGGTGCACTAGTTCGGCGAAGAGATGTTAAATGGCAAGTGATATGGATGGCAAAAGATGTATTTGTAAATCTGAAATAAAAATGGCAGCAAGCAAACATGTAACAAAACTGAAAGTAAACGGTGTTCAATTGATGAAAACAAGGCCTAGGGATCATACTTTCACTAGTGGCAACTCCCAACAACATTTACATAATCTAATCACATGATATTTCCCATAAAACATGCAATGGAGACGCACCCGGAGGTCATTCCTTTGTGGTCAAGAGAGGACGAGAATTATGTAGGGCTACAAAAGCACACCTCAAAGTTCGTAGTTCTCAATCTATGGATTTCCCAATGTCACCGCGGCCATCCAAAGAGAGTACCTCAATCACCACAACATATCTCAAGGATAGTCAAAGACAAGCACCAAGAGACTCTCAATCTTCAATCAACACACAAAAGAGGAAATCACCCATGAAAATATTCTTCTAATCCATGTCCAATAGACCGCAGTCACCTTGGTCTCGGGGATTATACTAGATAAAGACAAGTGAGTACATCAATCCAATACATAGAGGAAGGGGAAGTATCATGGGATCACCCTAGATTAACAAAGCCTATGATCACAACGAAGATCACATCATGGGAGAGAGATATAACCACATAGCTACACGTACAAGCCCTCAGCCCCGGAGAAGACTACTCACACATGGACATGGTGAGGAGGAGCTTGATGGTGGTGTTGATGGAGAGGTGCAGCCCGGAGAGGAGGAGACGGCCGGCGGCAGCCGTGGCGGCGGCGGCAGCCCTCCGGGGCGGCGGCGGCCCTCGGGGCGGCGGCGGCCCTAGGGGGCAGCGGCTCCTTGGCCCCCCTTCTTCCTTGTGGATGGTGCTGCAATGGTGCTGGTCCTCCCCTCCAAGACGGCGGCTTGGGAGGAGGAAAATTCGTGGCCCTTGGTGACCTAGGTTTCCTCTATTTATATAGACTCTCGGATTCCCGTCATCAGATTTTGGGCTTCAGTAAAACGGGCTTTTCTCGGCCGTCCGGACTCCGATTTGGACGAATTTTATATCCAGAAGCATCCTCTCAAAATTCCCCACAACGTTCGCAACTAGGCTTTTTCCGTTTGACGTTGTCTTCGGGCCGGAACGTGACCATTTTCTAAAAATGTTCTCAGACAGATTTCAGGAAAGTCAGAGTCCTACTCCAATACGATTCCTTCTGCGTTTTTGTCAATTTCCAAGTAATTCCTACACAATAAAGTGTAAAGCAAGAACATTGTGCACTTTTGCAACCATTAGTATGTTAGTCCAATAAATGCTTAAAAAGATATAAAACTTTGATAGAAACATGAGACAATGATGCAAAACAAGCATGGCACAAGCAAAAATTATGGATACGTTTGGGACGTATCATACGACGTTAGCGTTATAAGATGATCCCTTACAAAATTTCAAGGTACAAGTGTTCTCCCTGAGTATGCACCGTTACGAAAGTTCGTCGTACCGAGACACCATGTGATGATCGGGTGTGATAAGCTCTACGTTCAAATACAACGGCTGTAAGACAGTTTTGCACATGCAGAATACTCGGGTTAAACTTGACGAGCCTAGCATGTACAGACATGGCCTCGGAACACTGGAGACCGAAAGGTCGAGCGTGAATCATATAGTAGATATGATCAACGTAATATGTTCACCATTGAAAACTACTCCATCTCACGTGATGATCGGACACGGTTTAGTTGATTTGGATCACGTGATCATTTAGATGACTAGAGGGATGTCTATCTAAGTGGGAGTTCTTTAGTAATATGATTAATTGAACTTTAATTTATCATGAACTTAGTCCTGATAGTTTTTGCATATCTATGTTGCTGTAGATCAATGGCCCGTGCTACCATTCCCTTGAATTTTAATGCGTTCCTAGAGAAAGCTAAGTTGAAAGATGATGGTAGCAACTACACGGACTAGGTCTATAACTTGACGATTATCCTCATTGCTGCACAAAATAATTATGTCCTGGAAGCACCGCTAGGTGACAGGCCTGCTGCAGGAGCAACTCCGGACGTTATGAATGTCTGGCAAGCTCGTTCTGATGACTACTCAATAGTTCAGTGTGCCATGCTTTATGGCTTAGAATCAGGACTTCAACGACGTTTTAAACGTCATGGAGCATATGAGATGTTCCAAGAGTTGAAGTTTGTATTTCAAGCAAATGCCTGAACTGAGAGATATGAAGTCTCCAATAAGTTCTAAGCTGCAACATGGAGGAGAACAGTTCTATCAGTGAACACTTGCTCAGAATGTCTGGGTACTACAATCATATGACTCAACTTGGTTGCAAATTTTAGGAAGATAGTGTTACTGATAGAGTTCTTCAATCACCGCCACCAAGATATAAAGGCTTCGTGATGAACTATAATATGCAAGGGATGCATAAGACAATTCCCGAGCTATTCGCTATGCTCAAAGCTGCGGAAGTAGAAATCAAAAAGGATCATCAAGTGTTGATGGTTAACAAGACCACTAGTTTCAATAAAAAAGGCAAGGGAAAGAAGGGAAACTTCAAGAAGAATAGCAAGACAGTTGCTACTTCCGCAAAGTAACCCAGGTCTGGAGCCAAGCCTGAAACTGAGTGCTTCTACTACAAAGGGACTGGACAATGGAAGCGGAACTGCCCCAAGTATTTGGCGGATAAGAAGGATGGCAAAGTGAACAAAGGTGTATTTGATATACATGTTATTGATGTGTACCTTACTAATGCTCGCAGTAGCACCTGGGTATTCGATATTGGTTCGGTTGCTAATATTTGTAACTCAAAACAGGGGCTACGGATTAAGCGAAGATTAGCTAAGGACGAGGTGACAATGCGCATGGGAAATGGTTCCAAAGTCGATGTGATCGCCGTCGGCACGCTACCTCTACATCTACCTTCGGGGTTAGTTCTAGACCTAAATAATTGTTATTTGGTGCCAGCATTGAGCATGAACCTTATATCTAGATCTTGTTTATTGCGAGACGGTTATTCATTTAAATCAGAGAATAATGGTTATTCTATTTTTATGAGTAATATCTTTTATGGTCATGCACCCTTGAAGAGTGGTCTATTCTTGGTGGATCTCGATCGTAGTGATACACATATTCACAATGTTGAAGCCAAAAGATGCAAAGTTGATAATGATAGTGCAAATTTTTGTGGCACTGCCATTTAGATCATATTGGTGTAAAACGCATGAATAAACTCCATGCTGATGGACTTTTGGAATCACTTGATTAAGAATCACTTGGTGCTTGCGAACCATGCCTCATGGGCAAGATGACCAAAACTCAATTCTCCGGAACAATGGAGAAAGCAATAGATTTGTTGGAAATCATATATACTGATGTATGTGGACCGATGAGTGTTGAGGCTCGCGCTTCACAGATGATTTGAGCGGATATGGGTATATCTACTTGATGAAGCACAAGTCTGAAACATTTGAAAAGTTCAAAGAATTTAAGAGTGAAGTAGAGAATCATCGTAACAAAAAAATAAAGTTTCTATGATCTGATCGTGGAGGCGAATATTTGAGTTACGAGTTTGGTCTTCATTTGAAACAATGTGGAATAGTTTCACAGCTCACACCACCCGGAACACCACAGCGTAATGGTGTGTCCAAACGTCATAACCGTACTTTATTAGATATGGTGCGATCTATGATGTCTCTTACCGATTTGCCACTATCGTTTTGGGGTTATGCTGTAGAGACAACTGCATTCACATTAAATAGGGCACCATCTAAATCCGTTGAGACGACGCCTTATGAACTGTGGTTTGGCAAGAAACCAAAGTTGTCGTTTCTTAAAATTTGGGGCTGCGATGCTTATGTGAAAAAGCTTCAACCTGATAAGCTCGAACCCAATTTGGAGAAATGCGTCTTCATAGGATACCCAAAGGAAACTATTGGGAACACCTTCTATCACAGATCAGAAGGCAAGATATTTGTTGCTAAGAATGGATCCTTTCTAGAGAAGGAGTTTCTCTCGAAAGAAGTGAGTGGGAGGAAAGTGGAGCTTGATGAGGTAATTGTACCTCCTCCCGAATTGGAAAGTAGTACATCACATAAACTAGTTCCAGTGATTCCTACACCAATCAGTGAGGAAGCTAATGATGATGATCACGAAACTTCGGATCAAGTTACTACCGAACCTCATAGGTCAACCAGAGTATGTTCCACACCAGAGTGGTACGGCAACCCTGTACTGGAAGTCATGTTACTAGACCATGATGAACCTACGAACTATGAGGAAGCGATGATGAGCCCAGATTCCGCAAAATGGCTTGAGGCCATGAAATCTGAGATGGGATCCATGTATGAGAACAAAGTATGGACTTTGGTTGACTTGCTCGATGATCGGCAATCCATTGAAAATAAATGGATCTTTAAGAAGAAGACTGACGCCAATGGTAATGTTACTGTCTACAAAGCTCGACTTGTTGCGAAAGGTTTTCGACAAGTTCAAGGAGTTGACTACGATGAGACTTTCTCACCCGTAGCGATGCTTAAGTCTGTCCGAATCACGTTAGCAATTGCCGCATTTTATGATTATGAAATCTGGCAAATGGATGTCAAAACAGCATTCCTTAATGGATACCTCAAAGAGGAGTTGTATATTATACAACCAGAAGGTTTTATCGATCCTAAATGTAATAACAATGTATGCAAGCTCCAGCGATCCATCTATGGACTGGTGCAAGCATCTCGGAGTTGGAATATACGCTTTGATGAGGTGATCAAAGCATATGGTTTTATACAGACTTTTGGAGAAGCCTATATTTACAAGAAAGTGAGTGGGAGCTCTGTAGCATTTCTGATATTATATGTGGATGACATATTGTTGATTGGAAATGATATAGAATTTCTGGATGGCATAAAGGGATACTTGAATAAGAATTTTTCAATGAAAGACCTCGGTGAAGCTGCTTATATATTAGGCATGAAGATCTATAGAGATAGATCAAGACGCTTAATTGGACTTTCACAAAGCACATACCTTGATAAAGTTTTGAAGAAGTTCAAAATGTATCAGTCAAAGAAAGGGTTCTTGCCTGTGTTACAAGGTGTGAAGTTGAGTAAGACTCAATGCCCGACCACTGCAGAAGATAGAGAGAAAATGAAAGTCATTCCCTATGCCTCAGCCATAGGATCTATCATGTATGCAATGTTGTGTACTAGACCTGATGTGTGCCTTGCTATAAGTTTAGCAGGGAGGTACCAAAGTAATCCAGGAGTGGATCACTGGACAGCGGTCAAAAACATCCTGAAGTACCTGAAAAGGACAAAGGATATGTTTCTCGTTTATGGAGGTGACAAAGAGCTCATTGTAAACGGTTACGTCGATTCAAGCTTTGACACTGATCCGGATGACTCTAAGTCACAAATCGGATATGTATTTATATTTAACGGTGGAGCTGTCAGTTGGTGCAGTTCCAAGCAGAGCGTCGTGGAGGGATCTACGTGCGAAGCGGAATACATCGCTGCTTCGGAAGCAGCAAATGAAGGAGTCTGGATGAAGGAGTTCATATCCGATCTAGGTGTAATACCTAGTGCGTCGGGTCCATTGAAAATCGTTTGTGACAGCACTGGAGCAATAGCCTTGGCGAAGGAATCTAGTTTTCACAAGAGAACCAAGCACATCAAGAGACACTTCAATTCCATCCGCGATCAAGTCAAGGAGGGAGACATAGACATTTGCAAGAGACATCCGGATCTGAATGTCGCATACCCGTTGACTAAGCCTCTTCCATGAGCAAAACATGATCAGCACCAAGACTCCATGGGTGTTAGAATCATTACTATGTAATCTAGATTATTGACTCTAGTTCAAGTGGGAGATTGAAGGAAATAAGCCCTAGAGGCAATAATAAAGTTGTTATTTGTATTTTCTTATATCATGATAAATGTTTATTATTCATGCTAGAATTGTATTAACCGGAAACTTAGTACATGTGTGAATACATAGACAAAACAGAGTGTCCCTAGTATGCCTCTACTAGACTAGCTCGTTAATCAAAGATGGTTATGTTTCCTAACCATAGACATGAGTTGTCATTTGATCAACGGGATCACATCATTAGGAGAATGATGTGATGGACAAGACCCATCCGTTAGCTTAGCGACTTGATCATTTAGTTTTACTGTTATTGCTTTCTTCATGACTTATACATGTTCCTATGACAATGAGATTATGCAACTCCTGAATATCAGAGGAACACCTTGTGTGCTATCAAAACTCACAACGTAACTGGGTGATTATAAAGATGCTCTACAGGTGTCTCCGAAGGTGTTTGTGGTGTTGGCATAGATCGAGAATTGGATTTGTCACTCCGAGTGTCGGAGAGGTATCTCTGGGCCCTCTCGGTAATACACATCATAATAAGCCTTGCAAGCAAATGACTAATGAGTTAGTCATGAGATGATGTATTACGGAACAAGTAAAGAGACTTGCTAGTGACGAGATTGAACTAGGTATGATGATACCGATGATCGAATCTCGGGCAAGTAACATACCGATGACAACGGGAACAACGTATGTTGTTATGCAGTTTGACTGATAAAGATCTTCGTAGAATATGTAGGAACCAATATGAGCATCCAGGTTCCGCTATTGGTTATTGACCGCAGATGAGTCTCGGTCATGTCTACATAGTTCTTGAACCCGTAGGGTCCGCACGGTTAACGTTCGATGACGATCGGTATTATGAGTTTATGTGTTTTGATGCAACGAAGTTAGTTCGGAGTCCTGGATGTGATCACGGACATGACGAGGAGTCTCGAAATGGTCGAGACATAAAGATTGATATACTGGACGACTATATTCGGACACTGGAAGTGCTCATAATTTTGGATAAAACCGGAGTGCCGGAAGGGGTTATCGGAACCCCCGGGAGAACTATTGGGCCTCTATGGGCCTTAGTGGGAAGAGATAAAGGGCCAGGAGGGGCTGGCCGCTTACTCCCCCTTGGATCCAAATAGGACTAGGGGAAGGGGGCGGCGCCCCCCTTTCCTTCTCTTTCCCCTCTCCTTCCTTTCCCCCTCCTAGTAGGACTAGGAAAGGGCAGTCCTACTCCTACTAGGAGGAGGAATCCTCCTCTCCTTGCGCGCCACAAGGGCCGGCTGGCCTTCCCCTTGCTCCTTTATATACGGGGGCAGGGGGCACCCTAGAACACACAAGTAAACATCAGTTTTAGCCATGTGCGGTGCCCCCCTTCATCATCACCGTCACCAAGCCGTCGTGCTGACAAAACTCTCCCGCGATTCTCAACTGGATCAAGAGTTCGTGTGACGTCATCGAGCTGAACGTGTGCTGAACGCGGAGGTGCCGTACGTTCGGTGCTTGGATCAGTTGGTTCATGAAGATGTTCGACTACATCAACCGTGTCACTAGACGCTTCCGCTTTCGGTCTACGAGGGTACGTAGACACACTCTCTGTAATGCCCCGGATGTAATACTTTCCCTTTTTGGCAATATATATATCTTTGGCTTCATCAATTCCATTCCGGGTTCTTCGTCTTTTCGGGTTTCGTCGTTTTGTCGTGTGCGTGTGTGCATTCATCCATGTCATGTTGTCATGTGCATTGCATTGCATTTGTGTTGTCGTTTGCATCCGGTCCCACTCGTTCCTTCCCGTTGTCCGTTTCGAGTTCCGGAGCTCTCTCACGTGTCCGTGGCATCCCCGAGGCCTACTTTTGTGTTTGGCCGTGTAACGTTTCTGGTTTGGCGTGAGACTTGTCGTGCGATGTTGTTTTGTTATGTGTAACCCGCCTGTCAAATCTCGTCGCGTTTGGAGTTCGTTTGATACTCCAATAGGTATCTTCGTGGGCTAATAGTACCTTCTCTTTGAGGCCCAAGACACCCCTCCAACAGCCCACCAACCCAACTCAAACCCCACCCTTCATCTAGGCCATCCAATTGTGATCTCGTGGCCGAAAACCTACCCTTATTTGGACAACCCTAGCTCCTTGTGCCTATATAAACGTCCACCCACCTCAAATTTTGCGTCTGAAACCCTAATGTTTCCACTGTTGCCGCGTCGTGTTTCCACCGTTGACGCGCGGTGCTTCCACCGTTGAGCCGCCGTGTTTCCTTCCTCAGCCGAGCCGTGCTTCCACAGTTTGCCGCCGGTGCTTCCTTCCGACGCGTGGGCCGCACCCGACCCCGAGCCCGAATCGTCTTCAACCTCCAGCTCGCCGGAGCTCGCGCCGCCGCCGGGCCCCCTCTCCTTCCCTCCAGCCGCCGCCGCGCCGGGCTCCCCTCGCCACCGTTTCGCCGACCGCCGGCCAGGCCAGCTCGCCGCCGGTAGCCCGCAGCAGCCGTCACCTCAGGCACCGGTGCCGGCCTCCCGCCTCCCGCCGGACAGGGCGCCGCCCGCCGCCATTCACCGCCTCCACCGCGGCCTCCCCTCGGCTCCCGCCTCCCGCCGGCCAGGGAGCCAGCCGCCCGACGCGCCCTCCCGCCGAGTGCTCGCGAGGAGCGCCGCCGCTTGAGGATCCCCGATCCAGCCAATCGGTTCGGTCCAGAACCCTAACGAGCCGACTCTGCGGATCCGGCCCGGTAGCCCGCAGCGCCCGGTGGGCCGCGTTGACCGCTTCGGCCCGATCCGGTTGACCGCGCCCGATCCGCTCCAGACCCGCTCCAGATCCGTTGACCGTTGACCTGAGGTTGCTTCAAATTTCACTAAGTCCCTAGTTTTCCATTGTCTGATGCAGTTTTGTTTTGTCGATAACTTTTGCTGTGATTGTCCGATTTGAGCAAATGATATGTCAAAATGATCGTGGTGACTTGTACTATGTTTTGTTCCATTGTGCCATGCATGTTTGAGGTCATCTAGATGTCTTAATCTTCATGAGAAGAGTGCTACTTGTTATAAACTGCTGCTAGTAGTTGTTTTCATGCCATGTTTGCAATGTGATAACTTGTTGCATGTTTATCCAAATGAAGCAAATGATATGTCCACATGTTCATCATGAGATGCTCTACATGTTGGTTGCTTTAGCTTGCATGATAGATTTCATCTTGCCATGTTTATCTCCTTTGCAAATGTGCTTGTGGCTGTTATGTCGTTAAGCTTGTTACGAGATGCCTAGTTGAGGAGCTCGTTGCTATTGATGTGGTTGTCCCTTTGTTGCATGCTTAGATGTTTTGGACTCCCCATCATATGTACTTTGCTGTGGTGCAAACCACTTGCCATGTTATGCTTTGAGGTGACTTAAACTTGCTCACAAACATGCCATGATAAAACTGCTGTTTTAACACTTAGTGAAATTTCACTAAGTCTGGAATCTGTAATTTCCAGATGCCATGTTTGCTTGTTGTTCTAGGCAAATCCATGCTAGTTTTGGGGTGACTCTTGATGATTCCTTGTTGTATAAGTTGTTGGCTATCCATTCATGTTCTCACATGCTTATTTAGGTGGTTGTAGCATATTTATGTTTTGCTCCCAAGTTGCTATAAAATACTGCTGTCAGGATTTTGTTGTCAAGTTCAAAATGTTATAGCTTGTTGCTATTGATCCATGGCTCCTTTGGAGATGATCCAATGGAATTGTTTGCTGTAGGATATGTCTACTTTATGTCCATGTTCCTTGCCATGATGTTTGAGTGCTGTAGACTATTTATTTCTTGCTCCGAAGTTGCTATGTGGCTGTAATTTCAGCTTTTGCATGTTTCTTGTTCCGGGTGTATCTTTTAGCCCGTTGCTCCGTTTTGAGCAAGTCCTATATGTAACTTGTGTGTTTGTGCATATAGATTCATAATATCCTATTGTTAACATGTTTTTGAAGTATCTTGCTTGATGCACGTTGTCATGCTCCTTGTGCTGAATCACTATGCTTCCTATGTAGACTTTCTGTGCTTCCTAAGTGCATCTGCAGTGCTTCCATAGTGCATCAGCCATGCATCCTGTTGTCTGCGCATTGCATCTTGTTGATTTCGTGCCTCGTGTGTTTTGTTTTGAGTAGAGTCGGAAGCTGAGACCGAGTACGAGAACGAGGTTACTACCGAGGTTGAGAACGAGGAGCCCGCTTACGATCCCATCGACGACTCTTCAGGCAAGATGACCTGACCCCGATAACATTACTATCTTTGCCTGTTGCTAGAAGTCTCGCTCTATAGTTTTGCCTCGATGCCCATGTTTTCCTGTCAGCCTCCTATTGTAGCCAGGAACCTGTTTAACCACCCTACCTATGCAAACCTTTGATTGGCTAAGTACGCTTCGCTCAGCCCCTCTTATAGCATTGCTAGTTGGAGGAGAAGATTTAAGATTCTTGCTTCTTGTTGAAGCTTGTTGGGATATCACACTATATAATTATTAAATGAAATCATCTATATATTGGTAATGGGTGGAAGGCTAAGCCTTTTGCTTGGTGATTTGTTCCACTCATGCCGCCCTAGGAACTGTATAAACCGGTGTTATGTTCCTTGATTATGCGTTCCTCACACGGTTGGGGTTATGGGACCCCCTCGATAAACCGCTAAGTGCTAAGTATTTTCCAGCAAGTCCCAACATTGGTACTATTTTGCCTAAACAACTAAAAACTTGCCGAGGGAGTAATTAACCCGAGGATTAATTAATTCAACCCCCCTGGGCCAGTGCTCGATTTGAGTGTTGGTCCAAACTAGAGTCGTGTGCGGTACCCCCCTTGGCAACTTGGGTTTTTGGTCACTGTACGCTGTGCTCATCCGTTCGTGGCCTGAGACTAGATATGCACGGCTACCATCAGGGTGTCGGCACACCGGGAGGATTTGCTGGATTAGCCTTACCTTAGTCGGAGTATCTTGAGCACGGGATTCCGAGTATACTCGGGCCTTCCCACCTTGGAGTTGCGACTCCGCGGATCGTGGGCTTGTAATGGGCCAAGTTGGAACACCCCTGCAGGGTTATGAACTTTCGAAAGCCGTGCCCGCGGTTATGTGGCAGATGGGAATTTGTTAATATCCGGTTGTAGAAAACTTGACACCATGTTCAGAATACACTACCAGCGTGAGTACCGTGACGGTCATTTTCCGAAAGGGGTTCGGGAAGTGAACACGGTGGGGTTATGTTTGACTTACTTAGTTATGATCACTTCGTGATCATCTTTCTTTTGAGGCACTTCTCTTCTCGCTCTCTTTTACGTAAGTTAGTGCTAGTGCTGCTGCAATCTCTTGTTCTTTCTCCAGCCTTGTTCCACACCCAAGGCTTGGATAGTTGTGCTACCCGGGAACGGGATTGCTGAGTCCTCTGTGGCTCACAGACTCTACACCACACCAGATGCAGGTACTCAGGCGATCTACTCAAGTGACGGCACCGAGCTGTACTGGGAGTACGACGAGGACCGTAGCCGTTACTATGTGCACTATCCCAACGATCAGTAGAGGTCTCTACTAGGGGCGATTCAGACTTGTGGTTTAATGTTATGTTTGGTATCTTTCATTTGGATCTTCACCCTTAGATGGGTTGTGATGTTTATTTGAATGATGTTTGGATTTGTAATGAATTGTGTGGCGTGGCGAGTGTAAGCCAACTATCTTTTCCGCTTTCATCCCTATTTCTACATGAGATGTGCAAAGGTACCAAACTTGCGATCATTCCAGAATGGGCTTATATCTTTAAGTCGTGCCTCGACACATAGGAGATATAGTCCCATCCTGGGCATTACAAGTTGGTATCAGAGCCTTCTCCGACCTAGAAGCCCCCACTGTTTGATCGAATCGTTGAAGGTTGAGTCTAGGCACACACTTAAAATGTTTTGAGTCCTATATTTATATCGGAGAGTAGGATTTCTTTTGCTCCTCATCTCTTTTCACTCTGGTGAGGACTCCTGACGATTACTCTTGCCTCTTCTACTCTCAAAAATTGCACCAAATTTTTTTTTGGAATCTCGTGAGTATTGTTTGGATTGTTTCGATGTCTTTGTGACGAGAATATTGTTCTCGATGCCTCCTGACATTAGGGGTTGTGGCAGTGTCCCGGGGAGTTGAGCTTCGAGGTATTGTCGTCACAAACATATCGCGGCAGTTCTAGAATACTTAAGACGGCCGACATCGAAAACTCACCTATGCGGTTAGTGGCAAGATAACCCCGACATCACCCAGTACTGGGGAGGTAGTTCGGGAGTATTGGCATAGCTTGTATAGTAGATGCGTTTCGAAGGTCTAAGGTAGACGGTTTCCGAAAACAACTGGTTATGTGTTGAAGGATGGATACAGCTGGATGTAGGATTAGAGTTGAGTGCGCGATGCTTCCCCTGTATCCCCAACACCTGATTGCATAACTGTAAACTTTCGGAAATTAATAGGTGGGTTCATCCAGTAGCTCGTAGGCATTCTTTTAACGAATGCAGGTTGGGAGTTCGGGTTCTACATTGAGTGAAGTGGTTTTATGGCCGATGTTCCGATCGGGAGTTGCATCTTAAAGGGTCCTTGGCTATGCTGATCCGGGGATTGCAAAACCCTTTCGTAACACGTTCCATAAGCTTTCAGCACAAAGATGTCGAACGAAGCTCCTATCTTGTGTTTGTTCTATCTGCACCTTGTTGTTTTTCTTATTTACCTTTTGTCTCCCAGTGGCTTCTCGTGAAGATTGTTGTTATCATTAAACTGAGAATTTCATTCGTTCCTCTTGTTCGAATGATTCTTGTGAAGACTATGTTGCATTTCTAAGCCGTTGTTTCAGCTTATATCTTCTTTCAATCAAATGGCTGATTGGTGGTCATCTATTTCAGGATGGCTCCGAAACGGGTTCCCAACGCTAACCCGGAGGGTGAAGAGGTTCCTGACCGTCCTCCTTCCCCTCCTCCTCCGTCTGAGGCCTGGAGAGCAATTATGTAGACTACAAACCAGAACACCCAGTTGCTTATGCAGATGATGCAGCAGATGCAAGCAAATCAAGCAAATCAGGGTGCTCCAGGGAACCAAGGCAATTTCTTCAACCAACAGCACCATGCTACGCTCAACCAGTTCTTGGCTAATCAACCAAAGGCTTTCAGTTACTGTGTCGACCCTCTCGATGCTGAAGATTGGATTACTGATATCAAGAAGCATTTTGAGTGCAGCAACGTAAGGCCTGAGGACTATGTGAAGTTTGCAGCCTTCCAACTCAAGGACCAAGCAGCTGATTGGTGGCAGTAGTACAAAGACTCCAGAGAAGGGCGTGTGATCTCTTGGGATGATTTCTGCAAGGACTTTCGCTCTCACCACATTCCAACAAGTGTCATCGAGGGTATGTGTGAGCAATTCCGCAACCTGAAGCAAGGCTCTATGACTGTCTACCAGTATAATGTCAAGTTCCAGAACCTTGCCCGCTATGCAAAGCAAGACATTCCAGATGCCAAGAGCAAGATCTATCAGTTCCGTGGTGGTCTGAAGGATGAACTTCAACTTGCTCTCACCTTGTTTGAGCTTGATGAGTTTGACAAATTCTATAACATGGCGCTTAAGCAAGAGGCAGCACAGCTCAAGATGGAGGCTTCCAAAAAGAGGATCAGAGATGCCGTTCACTCCTCCTCATCTTCTCAAGTGGTCGCGAAGCAACAGAAATTTTGGCTTCCACCTCCTCCAGTGATCCGAGCTCCCTACAACAACAACAAGAACTCTGGTGGCCGTGGTTTCTCCCACCCACCCAACCCAAGCAACCAGTCAAAGAATCAGTCTCAAGGTTCCAAGTCAAGTGCTACTCATTTCCGTCCTCTCTCAGAAGTGGTCTGCAACAAGTGTGGCCAGAAGGGTCATTATGCTAACAAGTGCCCCAACCCAAGGTGCCTTCCGCCTCCTCCACCTGTCAGCACAGCTATTGTCAAGCATAATCCAAAGTCTGCAAGAGTGAATCTGATGAATGCAGCGCAAGCGGAGAATTCTTCTGATGTGATATTGGGTAACCTCTCAGTTAACTCATTTCCTGCAAAAGTCTTGTTTGATTCAGGCGCATCACATTCTTTCATGTCAAGACCTTTTGCATTGTCACATGATATGCCATTGCAAGCTTTGCCTAGAACGATGTCTGTGCTTTCTCCGGGATTGCTTATGAACTCCAACAACTTTGCTCCGAATGTATCTATTCGCATGGGTGATTATCGCTTTCTGGCTAATCCAGTTATTCTCGGCAACTCCGACATTGACCTCATCCTCGGGATGGATTGGCTTTCTCAGCATGATGCTCACATTGATTGTGCAAATAAGGAAGTCAAGATTACTCATTCCGATGAAGACGTGATTATCTTCGCCTCCAGGGATAACACAATCAGGCTTTTCTCTCTCAATGACAAGGGCGAGATTAATGCTATCTCTCAAATTCCGGTGGTAAACGAATACGAAGACGTCTTTCCTGAAGAACTTCCAGGCATGCCTCCACATCGTCAAGTGGAATTCGTCATTGAACTCGAGCCTGGTATTGAGCCAGCATGCCGGCGTCCGTACAAGCTCTCTCCTGAAGAGTTGAAGGAGTTGAAGAAACAGCTTGATGAACAGGAGCCTATGGGTCTGATCAGGCCTAGTACGTCTCCATGGGGCTGTGGTGTCTTATTTGTCAAGAAGAAGGATGGCACGGAGCGCCTTTGCGTTGATTACCGGCCATTGAACAAGAAGACAATAAAGAACAAGTATCCGCTCCCCAACATCAATGAATTGTTCGAGCAGCTCAAAGGAGCTAAAGTGTTCTCTAAGCTCGATCTCCGAATGGGCTATCACCAAATTCGCATTCGCGAAGAAGATATCCACAAGACTGCCTTCAGAACGAGCTACGGCTCCTACGAGTATACAGTCATGTCTTTTGGCCTCGCTAATGCTCCACCTACCTTCTCGAGAATGATGCACTACATTTTCAACCCCTACACCAACGAGTTTGTGCTTGTGTATCTGGATGACATTTTGGTATTCTCCAAGAATGAAGAAGATCACGAAAAGCACCTCCGTCTGGTTCTTGACAGACTCCGTGAACATAAGTTCTATGCCAAGTTCTCCAAGTGCGAATTCTGGCTCGATAAGGTCTTGTATCTGGGCCATATCATCTCTGCTGACGGTATTGTGGTAAACCCCGAGAAAGTTGAAGCAATTGTCAACTGGTAACCTCCTCAGAACGTCAAGCAACTCCGAAGCTTCCTTGGTCTTGCTAGCTATTGCAGAAGGTTCGTTGAGAACTTCTCCAAGATTGCCAAGCCTCTCTCCAACTTGCTGCAGAAGAATGTCAAGTACAACTGGTCTCCAGATTGTGAAGTGGCATTCAAAACTCTCAAAGAAAAGCTCATCTCTGCTCCAGTTCTTACTCCTCCAGATGAGTCCAAGCCCTACGAAGTATTCTGTGATGCTTCTCTTCAAGGACTTGGTGGTGTGCTAATGCAGGACAAGAAGATTGTGGCATACACTTTTCGTCAACTGAAGCCAAGTGAGAAGAACTACCCCACACATGATCTCGAACTAGCAGTTGTGGTACATGCTTTGATTACGTGGAGACACCTTCTGTTGGGCAGAAAAGTCGACATCTTCACCGATCACAAGAGCTTGAAGTACATCTTCACACAGCCGAACCTGAACCTCCGCCAGACTCGTTGGGTCGAAATGATCCAAGAATATGATCCGAGCATCGAATACACTCCTGGCAAGGCAAATGTCATTGCAGATGCTTTGAGCAGAAAGGCATATTGCAACAGTCTCCTTATCAAGCCGTTCCAGCCTGAGCTTTGTGAAGCATTCAGGAAGCTCAACCTTCAAGTTGTTCCGCAAGGTTTTCTTGCAAATCTTCAAGTTGCTCCTACCTTGGAAGATCAGATCCGTGAGGCCCAACTCAGTGATGCTATGGTGCAGAAAGTGAAACATGGTATTGCAAAGGGTACTCCCAAATACAAGTGCTATCGCGTTGATGAGAGAGGTACCTTGTTCTTTGAGGACAGACTTGTGGTTCCCAAAGGTGATCTCAGGAAGCTCATAATGGACGAAGCACATGATTCCCTCCTTTCGATTCATCCTGGCAGTTCCAAGATGTACCAAGACCTCAAGCAATCTTACTGGTGGACTCGCATGAAAAGGGAGATTGCCCAATTCGTGAATGAATGTGATGTCTGCAGAAGAGTGAAGGCAGAGCATCAACGTCCAGCCGGTCTTATCCAACCTCTTCCTATTCCCGAGTGGAAATTCGACCACATTGAAATGGATTTCGTCACTGGCTTTCCTAAGTTGTCACACCCCAAAAATATTTATTTGGAATTTTGAAAACTTTTCAAAATTCTAGCTAAGATTTAAAATTTTCTTGGAGGGTTCTGTTTGAAGGGTGGGCTTATTTTATTTAATGGTTTTGGAGGTTTTCAAAACTTTTCTCTCTAAAGAATCTTTGGTTTTTGGTTATTTATTTTCAAAGGCAAAAGTCCTTTCCACCTCTTCTAACACCATAAAACCTCTCCAAATATTTTCTGCCACTCCAAGATTCACCTCTCAAGTCATGCACACCTTCTGTGATATTATTCAACTCCTTCCCACTCCACAAAAATATTCTTTCTATATATTTTAAATTCCAAAGATGGAATTTGAAAGAATCATAGTTTCTTGACATTTACAAAGGAACTATATTTTCTATGATTCTTCTGCCTCCACCAAAATTATCCCTACATATATATGGTACCCTCAACCCATTTCTTCAAAAACCTTTGGTCCCACAGTTCAAAATTTTCAAATTAAATCCAATTCAAATTTGGTCCAGAAATCATATTTCTGCCCCAAACCATTTCCAAACTTCACCAAAATGCTTGACCTTCTAGCAAACTCATTTTTGAGTAACCACACACCACCACAGAAAACCCCATGATCAACCAAGTTGTTTAGCACCACATAGCATTTCATCAAACACTTGGGGTGCAGACTGTTCATAACTGAATGAAATTCAGTTAACTGAATTTCTTCAGCCGACAGGGGCCGGCGATGCCGTGCACACCTCATCTTCCTCTCCCGCACGGCGTCGATGCCCGCTTTCATTGCCGACCGCTCCCCTGGCCCATCGCCAGCCTCTCCACTCCGGTGAGCTGGCTGCTGGCCGGTGCAGCCACCCCGGGCTTATCCACGGCGGAGCCGAGCGGATAGCCTCGACCACCGGCCGCCATTCATTGCACCGCAGCTTCCCTAACTACCTCCCCGCCCACGCGTCACTCTCCTTCGCCCCTCCGCACAACGGACACACCGACCACGCCGCCCCGGGGCCCGTACGGCAGTCGCCGGAGCCGGCCACGCCACCGCGCCCGTGCGGACAGCGCATCGCGGACGTGTCAAACGAGCGCGCGCCCGTCCAAACGGAAGCTCCGGGCGTACTCCACCGGCCTCGTAAATGCCCCGTCGCCCCAGACCACCGGCCAGAACCTACCCCGGCGAGCGAATTTACTCCGGCGATCTTCACCCGCTTCGGCTATCTTCGAACCGCCTATAAAAAGGGTCCCCGAGCCCCTCTAGTGCCAGCATTCGCCTACACCACCTCCCACACTTCCCCCTGACCACCCACCCGGCCCCGAGGGGGTCATCTTCTCCCTCTCCGGCCACCGCACCGCCGCCTCTGCTCTCAAGCCAAACCACGCACTCACACCACCAGAGACTCCCAAACTCCGCCGATCCTCCTCTTTTCCACCGCTATGACGAACCCCTAAACAAATTCCTTCCCCCGAGCCCTCTCCGACGAGCCGCAGTTTCACCAGAACCACCGTCCGCCGGCGACGAGCTCACCGCCGTTCAGGTGACCGCCGGTGGCCACCTCCACCACCCCTGGATGCGGAAGTCCCCGCTGGTCACTTTGCGACCAGCGCCGGGCCCTGAGACCCCGGCGATCGTCGCCGGCGATCGCCGCCGCTTCTCTGTACTCGCGCGCGAGCGCGTTCAAATTTTAAACCTGACGGGTGGCCCCCACCCGTCAGCTCTTTCTCTCTCTGTTTCCGTTTTAAGTGGAAGCGCACTCTGCGCTTTACGTCTTCTGCACTGGAAGACGCACTCGTATCCGAAGCGTTTTCTTTTAAAACAACTCAGGGACTTCTGTTTTACAGAAAAACCCCTGGTTTTGAAAAGCTAATAACTTTTAAAATATAAATCCAAATGAGTTGATTCTTTTTGCTAAAATTTTCTTTTCTGCTCTAGTTTATTTTAAGATTTATTTAAAAATATTTTGAGAACCTTTTCTGTTCTGTGTTGATTTTCTTATTCGAATTCAAATTTGAATTTTTCAGAAAAAGAAGAAGGAACTTTTGCTGGGATTTCTGAAGGGTTTTCTCCTGATTACTTTGGACAAGGCAAGCATTATTGAACTTGAGATATGATGTTGCTTCCTTGCATGGTTACATAGTATGGTAGTGCATCACATACGTTGCATGTTATATCACATGTGCATGCATGGTCATGTCATGTTTGTTTTACCTTGGCTTGCATGTCACACTAGCTTGTCTGGCATACAAGTGGTTACGTGAGGGCAGAGATGCTACTGCTGGTTGGGACATGCTAGTAGGCATGGTCCTTTGTTGACATAGTGGTGTCGTGTGGTACTGATATAGAACACTGGTGTTATTTTGACAATACCTCCTGAGTCTGCCTAGATCGAGTCTTGCTCTATACACCTAGCTGTACACCGTGCTGCCACGGGTCCTTCCGAAAGGAGGGTACGGCCTAGTAAGTTGATAACCCCTGTACGGGTGCACGCCACACAGATACTACGATGAAGGTTGTAGCCTGTCATCGGGTCAGGGGCATGGGTGTTTCCGGTTGTAGCCGAGAGGGGGGCACCCCTTGTAATCCGCGCGTTTAATAGTGATCCCATGCTTTTCGGAGGTTGTAGCCTCCCTGACTTAAGGTTTCTGGAGTGATGCTCTGGGTGAGTCCTGGCATCCGGTCGGTGCGTATGCGTCAGGCGTGTTTTCAACCCAAAGTCCGTATTGGGTATTAGTCAGTGCACGGTACTGTCTAAGGAAAGCCCATACGCGTGGGTAAAGAGTACACCCTCTGCAGAGTTATATCTATTCGAATAGCCGCGTCCACGGTCAAGGACTTAGTTGGGTGGGTCAAGTATTCGGTCCCGGTGTCAGTCTCTGGAGGAAAATAATATACTTGAGCATGTTATGGCTGCATAATGCTTTTGTCCCAATCAGTATTATCATGAATCTATTTGTGATGAATATTATGGACTAACCCGATGGTTTTATTGTTACTTTCAAGAGTGTCTCAGGGGCTGGCTAGACTACCCCGGACGCTCGCTTTTATTTTAAAGTCCTTTTGTGGCGTCCCTCGAGTGTCAGGCGGTTTATCACGCCACTACTCTTGTGGATACCCAACTGGCATTTCTCTTAAAGTCCTTTTGTGGCGTCCCTCGAGTGTCAGGCGGCTCATCACGCCACTACTCTTGTGGATACCCAACTAGCATTTCTCTTAAAGTCCATTTTGTGGCGTCCCTCGAGTGTCAGGCGGTTTATCACGCCACTACTCCTGTGGACACCCGACTGGCATTTCTCCTCAAGTCCTACTGTGATGTCACTTGACATCCGACCGGCATCCCTTTTATCTTTTATATTATTGAGACTAATATTTATCTTTGTGCTAACCATGTTTCAACATGCCAAGTCTTGTTAATTGTTGCATGCATGTAGTTTATCTACCATGGCATATGCTTCCAGTATACCATACTTTCATAATGTTTGCGAGTACATTCAAAGTACTCACTGGCTTGTCCCTGGCTATCTACTTGGCCAGACTTGGAGGAGGACGAGCTTTTGGAGGAGAATTGCGCTAGCGAGGCCGACGCTTAGAAGGTTCCCAGTCAGCACACCTGTGTCGTGGAGTCTATCACTTGTATCATCCGTCAAGCTTCCGCCACACCAATAAAATAGTCAAGCCTCACACTGACGCTTGACTCTATGCTAGTATATCAGTGTTGAGTTCCACTACCCACTGTCATATTCCGCCATCCTAGTGCGTTGAGTTGTTGTAATAAATTATTGAGTCACCCTGACTCAACCCTGTGTAATATTACTGTACTGGTTATCTATATCAAGGTTGTCCACTGGTTGTGCTTGGGAGCCAGTGTGACTTAAGGCTATTCTGTGATTTATTTCCTAGAAATGAGCCTGACAGACCTTGGTATCAGAGCCAGGCTGACTGTAGGAGCCCTAGGCACGATCGCTAGTCACCAAGTCAGTGCTAACATTTTTTCCAGCATGCATCTCGTGCATCGTAGCAAATTTTCCTTAGTCATCATACACTTATGACATGGCTACCTGGATTTTTGTCTACTGTTGTAGATGGCTAGTGGCAGCTGCCCATCGCAGGTTTTCGCCAACGAGCCTGCGGGATTTTCCCGCCTTCTCGCGAGCATCGCGAGGGACGCGATGGGGTCCCTCGGGCGTCCGGAGTACGTCGTTTACCCGGACAAGATCTCAGAGACCCTGACTATGTACCAGGCTTCGGTATATATTCGGGGTGGTGCGTCCGTGTCTTTCCGCAACTATCGCTTCATGGGGAGAGCCATGCCCACTGAGAGGCATGCTATCCAGATGGCCGCACGTGAGGCTATCGCACGTCTCAGGGACATCCTGTCCGTTATGCAAAACCGTCCCTATTACTACCTGCCTTGCCACGTTCCATATACTAGCCACTATGCTTTTTCCTGCACCATAGGGGAAAAGGATCTGGCTATTGAGCCACTTGTCCAGTATACCATGGCCTTGGAGTCAGCTTTCACCTCCCTGGTGGATGACTACCTCACTGCGCGGATGGACTTGTCTCGTGCGAGAATTATTCGCAGGAGCGAGTACCGCTCTCCTTCGCCTCGTGCTCCATGCACTTCCACTCCACCAAATACTTCTCTGGCTAGTCCCGCGGCTCAGCACTCGACCTCGACTGGCGATGCTAGCCGTCTGGTCGCACCCATTCCGACCAGAGCTTCCCCACTGACGAGCACGGTGCCACCTCCAGCAGGCGCGGCATCAACGACCACACGACTAGAGACGATCCTCGAGGAGGAGGAGGATGATGAGGAGGGCGAGGTCGCATCCTGGGTGCCTTGCCTGAGTCTCACTCTCAGCAGGACCTAGGATGAGCCGTGGGGACGAACGCAGTTTACTTCGCCAGATGACCACTTGAGAACACGGGTGTAATATATTTATTTCCTGTTCTGCCTCGCCTTTTGTACAATAGCGATGTTAGGACCACAGGTCGATGAGAGCGCGGAGAGTGCGCTAGTGGGAATAAAATGATCTTGTATGATACAGTTTCCGCATGTATCCTGTATAATTAAATCCTGCTTGTATAATTAAATCACTTGTGTAATATATCTAGCTGCCTTGTCTTACCTTGTCCTGGGGGGAAAAGAATTATTTGGGAATTTATTTTCTGCTATTTGATTATTTTCCTTGGTGTTATGCAAATACCCCAGAAAGAAAATGCATCGTCCCTGGACCCGTTCTATGCCAACTCCGCCTGGGAACAACTCTGGACAGATGGGAAATAATTTCACTCAAGGGCAGACAAGTCAGCAAAGCAGTGAATCAGCGTTCTCACAAGTATGTCGCCTATATGAGCAGAGTCAGCAACAGCATCAGGAGATGATGCAGCATTTGATCAACATGGGAAATCACCATGAACAACAACAACCCAGGTCCAAACTGTCTGAGTTACAAAAGACCCGCCCGACGGTCTTTACTCACACTGACAAGCCACTAGAGGCAGACGACTGGCTTCGAGACATGGAAAGAAAATTGGTCATTGCCCAGTGTAATGACCAGGAAAAGGTGCTGTACACACCGCACTATTTTTCTGGAACGGCTGCTTCATGGTGGGAAAACTTATGTCACACCCACCCTGACGGAGCAAATATGACATGGGCACAATTCAAGGAGAATTTCCGAGGAGCGCATATCCCAAATAGCATTATGAAATTAAAGAAGAGGGAATTTGAGGATCTCAAGCAGCGGGGCTCCACAGTATCCCAATACCTGGATCAGTTTACTCAGTTGGCCCGGTACGCCAACGACGAGTATATGACAGAGAATAAAAAGATGGAGAAATTTCTCGACGGACTTATTTCGTCGCTAAAATGCCAGCTGATGGTTCATACCTTTCCAGACTTTAAGACACTTGTGGATAAGGCTATTATTCTGGAAAATGAACATCGCAATATGGATGAGGCTCGCAAGCGTCGCATGAACCAGTCAGGACAGGTCCGCAACAACAGGCCCAGGAATGATGTTCAAAAGCCAGTATTCACCCGACCAACGAATACAGCTCCACCACAGAACCGCAGTGCATTCCACAATAGGACCAAGGATACAAATTTTTATCCTGGAGTCACCTGTTACTCCTGTGGAGAAGCGGGGCATTATGCTAAACAGTGCCCAAAACAAGGAAACAACCCTCCCAAAGCCAACAACAACAACAATGGCCGTGGTGCGACCAACGCTCCGCGACGCAACAACTTCAACCCCAATAACAACCACAAGCAAGGGCATATCAACCACGTGACTTTTGAGGAAGCTCAGAACGCACCGGATATCGTGTTTGGTACGTTCCCCGCCAACTCAGTAGATGCTACAATTTTATTTGATTCCGGAGCTTCCCACTCTTGCATTTCTAAAAGATTTGCCTCGAAGAATCAGTTTCCCTTTTTGCCGTTACAAAATTCCATGGTTATTCAGTCCCCGGGATCAAAGCAAAATACTCAATGGTACTGCAAGGATGTGAACATCGAAATTGAAGGAATGGGATTCCTAGCCAACCTTATCATACTGGACGCAGTTGATTTGGACATTATTCTGGGAATGGATTGGTTAACCACAAACAAAGGTTTCATAGACTGCTATAACCGTACGGTAACCCTTACCAATTGCCAAGGAAAGACAGTAAAAGTGGGTACAAGGAAGATTGCCACATCCCAAGGGAAATTGAATCAAGTGGATACGGTGGAATTAAGTAAGGTTCCTGTAGTCTGTGAGTATCCTGACGTATTTCCTGAAGAGTTACCAGGAATGCCTCCGGACCGCGAAATTGAGTTTGTTATTGAACTAGCACCCGGAACGACACCCATATACAAGAAGCCGTACCGTATGGCCCCAACGGAATTGGCAGAATTAAAGAAACAAATTAAGGAGTTGATGGAGAAAGGTTACGTACGACCCAGCTCGTCACCCTGGGGGTCGCCAGTTCTATTCGCCAAGAAGAGGGATGGTACCCTACGGCTATGTATTGATTACAGGGCACTTAATATGGTCACTATCAAGAATAAATATCCACCGCCTAGAATCAACGATTTGTTTGAACAGCTAGCAGAAGCTAAAGTCTTCTCGAAGATAGACCTAAGATCGGGATATCATCAGCTAAAGATTCGGACGACAGACATACCTAAGACGGCGTTTACTACCAGATATGGATTATATGAGTTCACAGTAATGCCGTTCGGTTTAACCAATGCCCCGGCATATTTTGTGCATCTCATGAACAAGGTTTTTATGAAATATCTAGATAAATTTGTGGTGGTATTTATCGATGACATACTCATTTACTCCAAGACACCCGAAGAACATGAGCAGCATCTTCGGATAGTACTGGAAGAGTTAAGGAAACATCAACTATACGCCAAATTCAGCAAATGTGAATTTTGGTTGAGAGAAGTTGGTTTCCTTGGGCACGTATTGACCCAAGATGGAATCGCTGTGGACCCAGGAAAAGTAAAGGATGTGTTGGAATGGAAGCAGCCCACAAACGTGACGGAAGTCAGAAGTTTTCTCGGTTTAGCGGGCTATTATCGAAGGTTTATTGAAGGATTCTCCACTATAGCCAGACCCATGACCCAGTTACTCAAGAAAGACAAGAAGTTTGAATGGACTGAAGCTTGTGAAAAGAGTTTTCAGGAGTTGAAAAAGAGGCTAACAACATCACCAGTTCTGGTTGTGCCCGATGTGCACAAAAAATTTGATATATATTGTGACGCATCCGGAAAAGGCCTTGGATGTGTGTTAATGCAGGAAGGAAAAGTGGTGGCTTACACCTCAAGACAGCTACGGCGACATGAAGAAAATTACCCCACTCATGATCTGGAACTTGCTGCAGTAATACACGCACTCAAAGAGTGGCGACATTATCTTCTGGGGAACCGATGTGAAATATACACGGACCACAAAAGTCTTAAGTATATTTTCACGCAGCCGGAATTAAATTTGAGACAACGACGTTGGCTTGAACTAATTAATGATTATGATATAGGAATTCACTATCACCCTGGTAAAGCCAATGTTGTGGCAGATGCCCTCAGCAGGAATCCATACGCCGGAAATGGCAGTGTACAACTCTCGCAACATGTTCTCAGCCAGGAATTTGCCAAGCTCAACATGACCCTAGTCACGGAGGGGACCATCTCCCAGTTGGAAATAAAACCAACATTAGAGGACCAGATCAGAGAAGCCCAAAAGGGGCACCCAAGTATTGAAGGGATCAGAAAAAAAATGAAACTGGGCCGGGCGCCCGAATTTATTGAAGACGACCAAGGAGTTATTTGGTTTGGACAGAGATTATGCGTACCAAACATTGAAGATTTAAAACAACAAATAATGGCAGAAGCGCACACCACTCCATATTCCATTCATCCCGGAGGGACCAAAATGTATAAGGATCTACAGGAGCGATTCTGGTGGCACGGGATGAAAAGGGATATAGCCATATATGTGGCATGTTGTGATACCTGCCAACGTGTGAAAGCGGAACACCAGAGACCAGCCGGGTTGTTACAACCAATTAAGGTGCCTGAATGGAAATGGGATAGAATTGGAATGGATTTTGTTGTCGGTTTGCCAAGGTCACGCCATGGGAATGATGCTATCTGGGTAATAACAGATTCGCTAACCAAGGTAGCACATTTCATTCCGGTAAAAACCACCTACTCAACACAGAGGCTAGCCAGGCTATACCTATCCAGGATTGTCTGTCTACACGGGGTACCCAAAATAATTGTATCTGACAGAGGCACCCAGTTTGTCTCGAGATTTTGGGAACATCTACAGCAAGCCTTAGGCACGCAACTAGCTTTCAGCACAGCATACCACCCGCAGACCGGAGGACAGACAGAGCGGGTAAATCAAATATTAGAAGACATGTTGAGAGCTTGCGTGCTTACCTACGGAGTCAGTTGGGAGGATAGTTTGCCCTATGCAGAATTCTCCTACAACAACAGTTATCAAGCTAGCCTGAAAATGGCACCGTTCGAAGCATTATACGGACGACGATGCCGGACCCCATTAAATTGGTCTGAAACCGGAGACAGCCGAATTTTTGGACCAGAAATGCTAATAGAGGCAGAAACCAAAGTAAAGCTTATTCAGGACCGACTAAGGGCAGCTCAAAGCCGACAGAAGAGTTATTATGATCAAAAACACCGCCAGGTCCACTTTGAACCCAATGACTACGTATATCTTAGAGTATCTCCGACAAGGGGGCTACAAAGATTTAAGGTCAAGGGGAAATTAGCGCCAAGATTTATTGGACCGTTTAAAGTAATCGCAAGAAGGGGCAAGGTTGCCTATCAACTGGAATTACCAGCAGAGTTATCAGATGTTCACGACGTGTTCCATGTGTCTCAACTGAGGAAGTGTATTAGCAACACGGAAAAACAAGTGCAGCACCAAGAATTAGACCTTCAACCCGATCTTACCTATCGGGAACGTCCTGTAAGAATTTTGGAGGAGTCTGAACGGAGAACCCGACAGAACGTAATAAAATTTTGCAAAGTCCAATGGAGCAATCACACCGAGGAAGAGGCAACCTGGGAAAGAGAAGATCATTTAAGGACTGAGTATCCGTACCTGTTTGAGGGACAGCTGGAATCTCGGGGACGAGATTTTTCTTAAGGGGGTAGGTGCTGTCACACCCCAAAAATATTTATTTGGAATTTTGAAAACTTTTCAAAATTCTAGCTAAGATTTAAAATTTTCTTGGAGGGTTCTGTTTGAAGTGTGGGCTTATTTTATTTAATGGTTTTGGAGGTTTTCAAAACTTTTCTCTCTAAAGAATCTTTGGTTTTTGGTTATTTATTTTCAAAGGCAAAAGTCCTTTCCACCTCTTCTAACACCATAAAACCTCTCCAAATATTTTCTGCCACTCCAAGATTCACCTCTCAAGTCATGCACACCTTCTGTGATATTATTCAACTCCTTCCCACTCCACAAAAATATTCTTTCTATATATTTTAAATTCCAAAGATGGAATTTGAAAGAATCATAGTTTCTTGACATTTACAAAGGAACTATATTTTCTATGATTCTTCTGCCTCCACCAAAATTATCCCTACATATATATGGTACCCTCAACCCATTTCTTCAAAAACCTTTGGTCCCACAGTTCAAAATTTTCAAATTAAATCCAATTCAAATTTGGTCCAGAAATCATATTTCTGCCCCAAACCATTTCCAAACTTCACCAAAATGCTTGACCTTCTAGCAAACTCATTTTTGAGTAACCACACACCACCACAGAAAACCCCATGATCAACCAAGTTGTTTAGCACCACATAGCATTTCATCAAACACTTGGGGTGCAGACTGTTCATAACTGAATGAAATTCAGTTAACTGAATTTCTTCAGCCGACAGGGGCCGGCGATGCCGTGCACACCTCATCTTCCTCTCCCGCACGGCGTCGATGCCCGCTTTCATTGCCGACCGCTCCCCTGGCCCATCGCCAGCCTCTCCACTCCGGTGAGCTGGCTGCTGGCCGGTGCAGCCACCCCGGGCTTATCCACGGCGGAGCCGAGCGGATAGCCTCGGCCACCGGCCGCCATTCATTGCACCGCAGCTTCCCTAACTACCTCCCCGCCCACGCGTCACTCTCCTTCGCCCCTCCGCACAACGGACACACCGACCACGCCGCCCCGGGGCCCGTACGGCAGTCGCCGGAGCCGGCCACGCCGCCGCGCCCGTGCGGACAGCGCATCGCGGACGTGTCAAACGAGCGCGCGCCCGTCCAAACGGAAGCTCCGGGCGTACTCCACCGGCCTCGTAAATGCCCCGTCGCCCCAGACCACCGGCCAGAACCTACCTCGGCGAGCGAATTTACTCCGGCGATCTTCACCCGCTTCGGCTATCTTCGAACCGCCTATAAAAAGGGTCCCCGAGCCCCTCTAGTGCCAGCATTCGCCTACACCACCTCCCACACTTCCCCCTGACCACCCACCCGGCCCCGAGGGGGTCATCTTCTCCCTCTCCGGCCACCGCACCGCCGCCTCTGCTCTCAAGCCAAACCACGCACTCACACCACCAGAGACTCCCAAACTCCGCCGATCCTCCTCTTTTCCACCGCTATGACGAACCCCTAAACAAATTCCTTCCCCCGAGCCCTCTCCGACGAGCCGCAGTTTCACCAGAACCACCGTCCGCCGGCGACGAGCTCACCGCCGTTCAGGTGACCGCCGGTGGCCACCTCCACCACCCCTGGATGCGGAAGTCCCCGCTGGTCACTTTGCGACCAGCGCCGGGCCCTGAGACCCCGGCGATCGTCGCCGGCGATCGCCGCCGCTTCTCTGTACTCGCGCGCGAGCGCGTTCAAATTTTAAACCTGACGGGTGGCCCCCACCCGTCAGCTCTTTCTCTCTCTGTTTCCGTTTTAAGTGGAAGCGCACTCTGCGCTTTACGTCTTCTGCACTGGAAGACGCACTCGTATCCGAAGCGTTTTCTTTTAAAACAACTCAGGGACTTCTGTTTTACAGAAAAACCCCTGGTTTTGAAAAGCTAATAACTTTTAAAATATAAATCCAAATGAGTTGATTCTTTTTGCTAAAATTTTCTTTTCTGCTCTAGTTTATTTTAAGATTTATTTAAAAATATTTTGAGAACCTTTTCTGTTCTGTGTTGATTTTCTTATTCGAATTCAAATTTGAATTTTTCAGAAAAAGAAGAAGGAACTTTTGCTGGGATTTCTGAAGGGTTTTCTCCTGATTACTTTGGACAAGGCAAGCATTATTGAACTTGAGATATGATGTTGCTTCCTTGCATGGTTACATAGTATGGTAGTGCATCACATACGTTGCATGTTATATCACATGTGCATGCATGGTCATGTCATGTTTGTTTTACCTTGGCTTGCATGTCACACTAGCTTGTCTGGCATACAAGTGGTTACGTGAGGGCAGAGATGCTACTGCTGGTTGGGACATGCTAGTAGGCATGGTCCTTTGTTGACATAGTGGTGTCGTGTGGTACTGATATAGAACACTGGTGTTATTTTGACAATACCTCCTGAGTCTGCCTAGATCGAGTCTTGCTCTATACACCTAGCTATACACCGTGCTGCCACGGGTCCTTCCGAAAGGAGGGTACGGCCTAGTAAGTTGATAACCCCTGTACGGGTGCACGCCACACAGATACTACGATGAAGGTTGTAGCCTGTCATCGGGTCAGGGGCATGGGTGTTTCCGGTTGTAGCCGAGAGGGGGGCACCCCTTGTAATCCGCGCGTTTAATAGTGATCCCATGCTTTTCGGAGGTTGTAGCCTCCCTGACTTAAGGTTTCTGGAGTGATGCTCTGGGTGAGTCCTGGCATCCGGTCGGTGCGTATGCGTCAGGCGTGTTTTCAACCCAAAGTCCGTATTGGGTATTAGTCAGTGCACGGTACTGTCTAAGGAAAGCCCATACGCGTGGGTAAAGAGTACACCCTCTGCAGAGTTATATCTATTCGAATAGCCGCGTCCACGGTCAAGGACTTAGTTGGGTGGGTCAAGTATTCGGTCCCGGTGTCAGTCTCTGGAGGAAAATAATATACTTGAGCATGTTATGGCTGCATAATGCTTTTGTCCCAATCAGTATTATCATGAATCTATTTGTGATGAATATTATGGACTAACCCGATGGTTTTATTGTTACTTTCAAGAGTGTCTCAGGGGCTGGCTAGACTACCCCGGACGCTCGCTTTTATTTTAAAGTCCTTTTGTGGCGCCCCTCGAGTGTCAGGCGGTTTATCACGCCACTACTCTTGTGGATACCCAACTGGCATTTCTCTTAAAGTCCTTTTGTGGCGTCCCTCGAGTGTCAGGCGGCTCATCACGCCACTACTCTTGTGGATACCCAACTGGCATTTCTCTTAAAGTCCATTTTGTGGCGTCCCTCGAGTGTCAGGCGGTTTATCACGCCACTACTCCTGTGGACACCCGACTGGCATTTCTCCTCAAGTCCTACTGTGATGTCACTTGACATCCGACCGGCATTCCTTTTATCTTTTATATTATTGAGACTAATATTTATCTTTGTGCTAACCATGTTTCAACATGCCAAGTCTTGTTAATTGTTGCATGCATGTAGTTTATCTACCATGGCATATGCTTCCAGTATACCATACTTTCATAATGTTTGCGAGTACATTCAAAGTACTCACTGGCTTGTCCCTGGCTATCTACTTGGCCAGACTTGGAGGAGGACGAGCTTTTGGAGGAGAATTGCGCTAGCGAGGCCGACGCTTAGAAGGTTCCCAGTCAGCACACCTGTGTCGTGGAGTCTATCACTTGTATCATCCGTCAAGCTTCCGCCACACCAATAAAATAGTCAAGCCTCACACTGACGCTTGACTCTATGCTAGTATATCAGTGTTGAGTTCCACTACCCACTGTCATATTCCGCCATCCTAGTGCGTTGAGTTGTTGTAATAAATTATTGAGTCACCCTGACTCAACCCTGTGTAATATTACTGTACTGGTTATCTATATCAAGGTTGTCCACTGGTTGTGCTTGGGAGCCAGTGTGACTTAAGGCTATTCTGTGATTTATTTCCCAGAAATGAGCCTGACATAAGTCCAAGAGAGGGAATGATTCTATCTTTGTGGTGATTGACAAGCTTACCAAAGTCGCTCACTTCCTTCCAGTCAAAGAATCCATCAATGCAGCTCAACTGGCAGAATTGTACACTTCCAGAATTGTGTCCTTACATGGCATTCCTCAAGTTATCTCCTCAGACCGTGGAAGTTTGTTCACTTCCAAGTTCTGGGACTCCTTTCAGTCTGCCATGGGCACTAAGATCCGTTTCAGCACTGCTTTTCACCCTCAGACTAGTGGTCAAGTCGAGAGAGTGAATCAGATTCTAGAAGACATGCTCAGAGCCTGTGTCATATCTTTTGGCATGAAATGGGAAGATTGCCTTCTATTTGCCGAGTTCTCTTACAACAACAGCTTCCAAGCAAGTGCCGACAAAGCTCTGTTTGAAATCCTCTATGGCAGAAAGTGTCGTACCCCTCTCAACTGGTCTGAGACTGGTGAACGTCAACTTCTTGGCAATGACTTGATCTCAGAAGCCGAAGAAATGTGCAAAGTCATACGTGAGAATCTCAAGGCCACTCAGTCGCATCAGAAGAGCTACTATGACGGCAAGCATCGTGATTTGGCCTTCAACATTGGGGATCATGTCTATCTCCGTGTTTCTCCGATGAAAGGAACCCAAAGATTCGGTATCAAAGGAAAGCTTGCTCCTAGATACGTCGGGCCTTTCAATATTCTTGGCAAAAGAGGCGATCTAGCCTATCAACTTGAGCTCCCTTCCAACTTCGCCAATGTTCATGATGTGTTTCACGTGTCTCAACTCCGCAAATGCTTCAAGACTCTTGAACGCACCATTCCGTTTGAGGAGATTGATCTTCAACAAGACTTATCTTACCGAGAGCATCCCGTTGCTATTCTCGAAGAAACCGAGCGCAAGACCCGCAACAAGTCAATCAAGTTCTTGAAAGTCAAGTGGTCACACCATACCGACTGAGAAGCTACGTGGGAACGAGAAGATCACCTTCGTTCCGAGTACCCTTCCTTCTTCCAGTCCTAGATCTCGGGACGAGATCTTTTTGTAGTAGAGGAGAGTTTGTAATGCCCCGGATGTAATACTTTCCCTTTTTGGCAATATATATATCTTTGGCTTCATCAATTCCATTCCGGGTTCTTCGTCTTTTCGGGTTTCGTCGTTTTGTCGTGTGTGTGTGTGCATTCATCCATGTCATGTTGTCATGTGCATTGCATTGCATTTGTGTTGTCGTTTGCATCCGGTCCCACTCATTCCTTCCCGTTGTCCGTTTCGAGTTCCGGAGCTCTCTCACGTGTCCGTTGCATCCCCGAGGCCTACTTTTGTGTTTGGCCGTGTAACGTTTCCGATTTGGCGTGAGACTTGTCGTGCGATGTTGTTTTGTTATGTGTAACCCGCCTGTCAAATCTCGTCCCGTTTGGAGTTCGTTTGATACTCCAACAGTTATCTTCGTGGGCTAATAGTACCTTCTCTTTGAGGCCCAAGACACCCCTCCAACAGCCCACCAACCCAACTCAAACCCCTCCCTTCATCTAGGCCATCCAATTGTGATCTCGTGGCCGAAAACCTCCCCTCATTTGGATAACCTTAGCTCCTTGTGCCTATATAAACGTCCACCCACCTCAAATTTCGCGTCTGAAACCCTAATGTTTCCACTGTTGCCGCGCCGCGTTTCCACCGTTGACGCGCGGTGCTTCCACCGTTGAGCCGCCGTGTTTCCTTCCTCAGCCGAGCCGTGCTTCCACAGTTCGCCGCCGGTGCTTCCTTCCGACGCGTGGGCCGCACCCGACCCCGAGCCCGAGTCGTCTTCAACCTCCAGCTTGCCAGAGCTCGCGCCGCCGCCGGGCCCCCTCTCCTTCCCTCCAGCCGCCGCCGCGCCGGGCTCCCCTCTCCACCGTCTCGCCGACCGCCGGCCAAGCCAGCTTGCCGCCGGTAGCCCGCAGCAGCCGCCACCTCAGGCACCGGTGCCGGCCTCCCGCCTCCCGCCGGCCAGGGCGCCGCCCGCCGCCATTCACCGCCTCCACCGCGGCCTCCCCTCGGCTCCCGCCTCCCGCCGGCCAGGGAGCCAGCCGCCCGACGCGCCCTCCCGCCGAGCGCTCGCGAGGAGCGCCGCCGCTCGAGGATCCCCGATCCAGCCGATCGGTTCGGTCCAGAACCCTAACGGGCCGACTCTGCGGATCCGGCCCGGTAGCCCGCAGCGCCCGGTGGGCTGCGTTGACCGCTTCGGCCCGATCTGGTTGACCGCGCCCGATCCGCTCCAGACCCGCTCCAGATCCGTTGACCGTTGACCTGAGGTTGCTTCAAATTTCACCAAGTCCCTAGTTTTCTATTGTCTGATGCAGTTTTGTTTTGTCGATAACTTTTGCTGTGATTGTCCGATTTGAGCAAATGATATGTCAAAATGATCGTGGTGACTTGTACTATGTTTTGTTCCATTGTGCCATGCATGTTTGAGGTCATCTAGATGTCTTAATCTTCATGAGAAGAGTGCTACTTGTTATAAACTGCTGCTAGTAGTTGTTTTCATGCCATGTTTGCAATGTGATAACTTGTTGCATGTTTATCCAAATGAAGCAAATGATATGTCCACATGTTCATCATGAGATGCTCTACATGTTGGTTGCTTTAGCTAGCATGATAGATTTCATCTTGCCATGTTTATCTCCTTTGCAAAAGTGCTTGTGGTTGTTATGTCGTTAAGCTTGTTACGAGATGCCTAGTTGAGGAGCTCGTTGCTATTGATGTGGTTGTCCCCTTGTTGCATGCTTAGATGTTTTGGACTCCCCATCATATGTACTTTGCTGTGGTGCAAACCACTTGCCATGTTATGCTTTGAGGTGACTTAAACTTGCTCACAAACATTCCATGATAAAACTGCTGTTTTAACACTTAGTGAAATTTCACTAAGTCTAGAATCTGTAATTTCCAGATGCCATGTTTGCTTGTTGTTCTAGGCAAATCCATGCTAGTTTTGGGGTGACTCTTGATGATTCCTTGTTGTATAAGTTATTGGCTATCCATTCATGTTCTCACATGCTTATTTGGGTGGCTGTAGCATATTTATCTTTTGCTCCCAAGTTGCTATAAAATACTGCTGTCAGGATTTTGTTGTCAAGTTCAAAATGTTATAGCTTGTTGCTATTGATCCATGGCTCCTTTGGAGATGCTCCAATGGAATTGTTTGCTGTAGGATATGTCTACTTTATGTCCATGCTCCTTGCCATGATGTTTGAGTGTTGTAGACTATTTATTTCTTGCTCCGAAGTTGCTATGTGGCTGTAATTTCAGCTTTTGCATGTTTCTTGTTCCGGGTGTATCTTTTTGCCCGTTGCTCCGTTTTGAGCAAGTCCTATATGTAACTTGTGTGTTTTTGCATATAGATTCATAATATCCTATTGTTAACATGTTTTTGAAGTATCTTGCTTGATGCACGTTGTCATGCTCCTTGTGCTGAATCACTGTGCTTCCTATGTAGACTTTCTGTGCTTCCTAAGTGCATCTGCAGTGCTTCCATAGTGCATCAGCCATGCATCCTGTTGTCTGCGCATTGCATCTTGTTGATTTCGTGCCTCGTGTGTTTTGTTTTGAGTAGAGCCAGAAGCCGAGACTGAGTACGAAAACGAGGTTACTACCGAGGTTGAGAACGAGGAGCCCGCTTACGATCCCATCGATGACTCTTCAGGCAAGATGACCTGACCCCGATAACATTACTATCTTTGCCTATTGCTAGAAGTCTCGCTCTATAGTTTTACCTCGATGCCCATGTTTCCCTGTCAGCCTCCTATTGTAGCCATGAACCTGTTTAACCACCCTACCTATGCAAACATTTGATTGGCTAAGTACGCTTCGCTCAGCCCCTCTTATAGCATTGCTAGTTGCAGGAGAAGATTGAAGATTCATGCTTCTTGTTGAAGCTTGTTAGGATATCACACTATATAATTATTAAATGAAATCATCTATATATTGGTAATGGGTGGAAGGCTAAGCCTGTTGCTTGGTGATTTGTTCCACTCATGCCGCCCTAGGAACCGTATAAACCGGTGTTATGTTCCTTGATTATGCGTTCCTCATACGGTTGGGGTTATGGGACCCCCTCGATAAACCGCTAAGTGCTAAGTCTTTTCCAGCAAGTCCCAACATTGGTACTATTTTGCCTAAACAACTAAAAACTTGCCGAGGGAGTAATTAACCCGAGGATTAATTAATTCAACCCCCCTGGGCTAGTGCTCGATTTGAGTGTTGGTCCAAACTAGAGTCGTGTGCGGTACCCCCCTTGGCAACTTGGGTTTTTGGTCACTGTACGCTATGCTCATCCGGTCGTGGCCTGAGACTAGATACGCGCGGCTACCATCAGGGTGTCGGCACGCCGGGAGGATTTGCTGGATTAGCCTTACCTTAGTCGGAGTATCTTGAGCACGGGATTCCGAGGATACTCGGGCCTTCCCACCTTGGAGTTGCGACTCCGCGGATCGTGGGCTTGTCATGGGCCAAGTTGGAACACCCCTGCAGGGTTATGAACTTTCGAAAGACGTGCCCACGGTTATGTGGCAGATGGGAATTTGTTTATATCCGGTTGTAGAAAACTTGACACCATGTTCAGAATACACTACCAGCGTGAGTACCGTGACGGTCATTTTCCGAAAGGGGTTCTGGAAGTGAACACGGTGGGGTTATGTTTGACTTGCTTAGTTATGATCACTTCGTGATCATCTTTCGTCCGAGGCACTTCTCTTCTCGCTCTCTTTTACGTAAGTTAGTGCTAGTGCTGCTGCAATCTCTTGTTCTTTCTCCAGCCTTGTTCCACACCCAAGGCTTGGATAGTTGTGCTACCCAGGAACGGGATTGTTGAGTCCTCTGTGGCTCACAGACTCTACACCACACCAGATGCAGGTACTCAGGCGATCTACTCAAGTGACGGCACCGAGCTGTACTGGGAGTACGACGAGGACCATAGCCGTTACTATGTGCACTATCCCGACGATCAGTAGAGGTTTCTACTAGGGGCGATTCAGACCTGTGGTTTAATGTTATGTTTGGTATCTTTCATTTGGATCTTCACCCTTAGATGGGTTGTGATGTTTATTTGAATGATGTTTGGATATGTAATGAATTGTGTGACGTGGCGAGTGTAAGCCAACTATCTTTTCTGCTTTCATCCCTATTTCTACATGAGATGTGCAAAGGTACCAAACTTGCGCTCATTCCAGAATGGGCTTATATCTTTAAGTCGTGCCTCGACACGTAGGAGATATAGTCCCATCCTGGGCATTACACTCTCCCCACTCGTTGCTATGCTTCTCCTAGATAGATCTTGCGTGATCGTAGGATTTTTTTGAAATACTACGTTCCCCAACATTATGATGGTTGAGTATGTGGAGCTCTTACTTAAACTCTATTGAGTAAGTTGAATTACAATTGCTTGGTGACCAAGAACATAGGTTGTCGAGTTTCAAGAGAATTCATTGTTTGAACCTTAACAAGTGAATTGTTACTCTAACATGACAAGTTTTGTAGGAAAGAATTGTTGTTATGATGCTAGGAAAACTGATTGAAATTGTCATTGATCAAACTTGTGCACTTTGATAGCATTCACACTTCATAAATTATTTCTTTTATCATTTACCTACTCGAGGACGAGTAGGAATTAAGCTTGGGGATGCTGATACGTCTCCAACGTATCTATAATTTATGAAGTATTCATGCTGTTTTATTATCATTCTTGGATGTTTTACAATTATTTTATAGCAACTTTATATCATTTTTTGGGACTAACCTATTGACCCGGTGCCCAGTGCCAGTTGCTGTTTTTGCTTATTTTTTACATCGCAGGAAATCAATATCAAACGGAGTCCAAACACCGCAAAAAATTTTGGAGATTTTTTATGGGCCAGAAGACACCCAATGGGCCAGAGCTACACCTGGGGGGTGCCCCGGGGGGCACAACCCACCAAGGCGCGCCAGGCCCCCTGGCGCGCCCAGGTGGGTTGTGCCCACCTCGGTGGCCTCCTACACCCCCTCTTTACCCTATAAGTTCCCAAATATTCCGAAAACCCTCTGAGTGAACCTAGATCATAAGTTTCGCCGCCGCAAGGATCTGTAGTCCACAAGATCCAACCTAGAGCCCGTTCCGGCACTCTACCGGAGGGGGAAATCATCACCCGTGGCCATCCTTATCATCCCGGCGGCCACCATGGTGAGGAGGGAGTAGTCCACCCTCGGGGCTGAGGGTTTGTACCAGTATTTATGTGTTTAATCTCTCTCGCGCGTGTTCTCGAGATGTCACGATCTTGGTATATCATGGGCCTTGTTAACATAAATGGATCATATGATGTTTCTCCCCTCTCTACTCTTGTTGTGATGAATTGAATCTTTACCCTTTGAAGTTTTGTCATGTCGGATTGAATGTTCAGATTTGAGAACACATGATGTATGTCTTGCGGTATGAATACTTGAGGTAACAATGGGGTATCATATTGATTCACTTGATGTATGTGATAGCACTCAACTTGCGGATTCCCGCGGTGACATTGGGGTAATCTATGCATAGGGGTTGATGCATGTTTTTATTATCTTTTCTTCGATAGAAACTTTGGGGTCTCCTTGCAGTTCTTTGTGTGGATTGAATATTATGATCCTAAAGTTGTTTGATGCATATCGTAGAATCAACTCATGGATATTTGTGGTGACATTGGAATATCTAGGTGACATTAGAGTTGGTTGATGTGTGTCATATGGTGTTATTTTAGTACGAACTCTTGGTTAGATTGATCGGAAAGAGTAGCTTTGTGTTATTTTAGTACGAACTCTAGTATAGATTGATCGAAAAGAATAGGTTTGAGGTGGTTTCGTACCCTACAGACAATTTCTATCTTTTGTTCTCCGCTAATAAGAACTCGGGAGTGATTCTTTATTACACTTTGAGGGATAATCATATGATTCAACTATGTTAGCATTGTTGGGAGATTGCACTAGCGAAAGTACGGACCCTAGGCCTTGTTTCTAAGCATTGCGATATCGTTTGTGCTCCATTTTATCACTTGCTACCTTGCTATTTTTATTGTTCCTATTACAAAAATCAATATCTACTATCCATATTACACTTTTATCACCATCTCTTCGCCGAACTAGTGCACCTATACAATTTGCCATTATATTGGGCGTGTTGGGGACACAAGAGACTTTTTATTATTTGGTTGTAGGGTTGTTTGAGAGAGACCATCTTCATCCTACACCTCCGACGGATTGATAAACCTTAGGTCATCCACTTGAGGGAAATTTGCTACTGTCCTACAAAACTCTGCGCTTGAAGGCCCAACACGAGTCTACAAGAACAAGTTGTGTAGCAGGCATCAATGACTCTGAGTCTCAATCTAGATACGTATTGAAAGTGGGAGCAATTAGGTAGAGTAGCTCCATGGAGAGCATTGTAGACATAGAAATTTGTGAAATATATACAGATCTGAATGTGACAACCCTGTTGACTAAGCCTCTCTCATTAAGCAAAACATGATCACACCTTAGTACTCTTTGGATGTTAATCACATGGCGATGTGAACTAGATTATTGACTCTAGTAAACCCTTTGGTTGTTGGCCACATAGCGATGTGAACTATGGGTGTTAATCACATGACGATGTGAACTATCAGTGTTAAATCACATGGTGATTGATACGTCTCCAACGTATCTATAATTTTTGATTGTTCCATACTATTATATTATCTATCTTGGATGTTTTATATGCATTTATATGCTATTTTATATGATTTTTGGGACTAACCTATTAACCCAGAGCCCAGTGCCAGCTTATGTTTTTTCCTTGTTTTTGAGTTTCGCAGGAAAGGAATATCAAACGAAGTCCAAACGGAACAAAACTTTTTGGAGATTTTTCTTGTACCAGAAGACATCAGATGGACTTAGAGTACACGCAAGGGGGTCTGCGAGGAGACCACAAGGGTGGAGGGCAGGCCCAGGGGGTAGGGTGCCCTCCTACCTTGTGGGCCCCTCGTGCCTTCCCTAACCTACTTCTTCTACCTATAACTATCCATATATTCCAGAAACATCAGAACAAGCATCGAAACCATTTTTCCGCCGCCGTAACCTTCTGTTCTCGCGAGATCCCATCTGGAAGCCTTCTCCGGTACTCTGCCAGAGGGGGAATGTCGGGGGAAACTGTCCACCACGAGCACCTATGGGACCGGAGCCCCTTGTCGTTGCGGTGAGGGAGCGGAGGGAGCACAAAGAGCGGATCGAGGAGCGCACGCGGGCAGTTTACCCAGGTTCGGGCCGCGCGGACGCGTAAAACCCTACTCCTGCTTGGTTTGTATTGAGTTTGGGAGCTCGGGAGCTTGAAGAACTAGCTACACCGAGCGAGAGAGCTAGCTAGGTTCCGAACCTTGTCTACGTTGTGCATGGGCCTCCTTTTATAGCTCAAGGGGTCACCGACAGGTGCCAACGTAGAAGAAGGGCAAAAATGTAACTTTAGTGGTAGTTGTAACAGTGCGGGAACAGTGCATGAACAGTGCGTGAATAGTGGTCTTCACCTACTTTGACAGTGGGGGACAAGAGCATTAAATGCTCGTCGCCGTCGACCCCAAAAGTAACCGTCCATGCGTCTCCGTTCGCCACGGCGATAGCCTCGTCATCGTGGAGTGCCACCGTGCCCCCCAGGCTGCACAGCCATCCGCCACGCGTCCCTGGAAGGGCCCCAGGGCGACGCGTGGGCCGATGAGCTGGAGCGCGGGCACACAGCGCAGGTTCCCCCGGCAAGCACCTTGCCGGGGTCTTGATCTTGCCGGGCTGGGAAGCTTGTCGCTCCCCGGGCCCTTGCCGGGGCGCATGCTGCGCCAAGGCATGTCTTCTGGGATGCAGTCTTCTGGTCTTCCTGGCAAGCTCCTCTTGCCAGGGTCTTGTGCTAAATGTGATGGTCTTGAGCCTGGGACGGCCTTCCCGACAAGCTCCACTTGCCGGGGCCTTGATCTTCTGTCTTGTATACTTTGTTTTTGAATGGTTTTATAAGGACCAGAAAAGTCTCCGGCGAGCGCGTGGTGAGCCCTGCCGCGGGTAGCTGCTACTGCCCGTGCACAAGTTGGGGTACTAAGGTACCCCTATCTTAGTACACCGACAGGAGCCCCCGGGCCTGGGCCACACACGGTGCCGAGTGCTGTTGGGCCAGGCCCAAAACAGTGCACGGGCACACGCGGCCCACGGCACGCCGAATCCCCTTCCGCATCCGCCGCGCCCCTCCCTAACGGCACGCGTCGATTGCGGCGTCGTGGGAGAGATCGTGGCCACGTTCTTTAATGGAAAAGGCGAAACGTCCCCCACTCCCCCCTTAAAAGTAGAGGGAGCAGGGGCAGTTTCCTTCCCCCGCTTTCACTTCGTCTTCAACCTCCAGAAATCCCCCCGCCGCGCTTTGCCTCCATACCTCCTCTGCCCTCTTCCGCACCAGCGGCGCCGTCGAACTCCTCGCCACTTCCCCCGCCGCCTCCGCCATGGCTCCGAAGGCCGAGAAGGCGAAAGCGGAGAAGGCCAAGCGAGAGAAATCCGAGCAGGCGGCGAAGCTCGCCGCCCTGCGGAAGAAGAATGTAGTCTTCGCGCCGAGGCTCAGCGCGAGGGAACTCTGGAACAAATATTACCTCTTCTGGGCCAAGGAGACCAAGGCGCATCCCCGGACCAGAGTCTACCCCGCCGTCGCCAAAGATCTGCTTCCCGGCGGGTACTTCTTCTTCGCTGTCTTCTTTCACTGCGGCATGTGCCCTCCGTTCTCGGAGTTTTTCTGCGACATCATGAACACGTACGGCCTCCATCTTCTAGACTTCACCCCCAACGCCATCCTTACGATGGCGGTTTTCGCACATCTGTGCGAAAACTACATAGGGATCTATCCAAATGTAGCGCTTTTTCGCCACTTTTTTATGCCTAGAGTAGAGGCCGGCGCTCCCCTCTCCGGGGGTATATCTTGGATCTTCCGCTTGAATAAGAAGGAGTCATATCTGAAAGGAGAGCTCCGCGGCAAGTGGGAAGAGTGGCGCGCGGACTGGTGTTGGATAGTGGAGGACCAGCCAGAGCCTTTCACTGCGCCGCGCACAACAGCCATAGTGCGCGGCAGGGACTGGAGCGATTTGGCCTCGGATGATATCAAGCTCAACGTTGCTCTTGTCAGGATACTTCGTCTCCGGGTAGCTAAGTTGACCATCGGAGAGGTAGGAGCAGACTTCCTCCGCCGCCGCATTGCCCCTTTACAAGAGAGGAAAAGGCCAGCATGGGAGTTCGGCAATGCGGCGGACATTATGAGGCTGCGCCCGGGTCTGAACTTCAACTTCACGGCGCTGGAGCTGAAGGGGATGGTCCGGGAGCTTTTTAAGCACGACCCGGCCCATCCGGAGTGGTTTAGATCTCCCCGGGGAGTGGTGCCGCTATGCAATAGCACTGCCTGGGATGCTTTGCGCGCAATGATGCCCGCATGTGACTCTCACGGCGTCGACCCCACATGGATAGTGCCTACGCCAGATGCCATTATGAGTTTCTTCGATAACTTGGTCGAGCGGCCGAGGAACGCCGAGGAGAACAAGGGTCTCACTCGGGCCACCACAGAGCGGGACATAGCCTATATTGCTTCCCGGATGGAAGAGGCCGCCACACCTACAGCAGTAGGAGACTTCGGGTTCACCGTCGACGAGGCAGAGGCCGAGGACGCGTCGTGCCCAGCAGAGGAGGCAGAGATCCGCAGGCTGCTCAAGCTTCCGCCCGACGAGCTCGCCGGGGTCCCTTCTCTGAGGCACGCCGGGATTCCCGGAGTCGTGAGCGAGGCCGCGGCAAGCGAGGTTGTCGGAGGAAACAGAGGTGCCGGAGGGAGCAGCGCCACCGAAGGGAGCGGAGCCACCGGAGAGAGTGAGGCCGCAGGGGAAGATGCCGGACCCAGCGGGCCCGCCGGGGAGGAGGAGGAGGACACCGAGGCCGATGAGGACTCCGATGGGTCTCTGGGGCTCGACGACGACGCCTCATCGTCCTCGGAGAACTCCCTGCCTCGGGCGAGTCCCCAGCGAACACTGCTGAAGCGCCTCCGCAAGGCGCCTACAGCGACAAGGACGCAGGCGCCCCGACAATAGCCTGTTCGCCGGGCGACGCGCACCACCAGAGCGAGCCAAGCCACGACAGAGGCGCCCCGCGCACCAGCCGCGGCGGAGGCGCCCCGCGCACCAGCTGCGGCGGAGGCGCCCCGCGCACCAGCGCCAAGCGGAGGGGGATCTTCTCAGAGCGGAGCGGCCGCTCCGCCTGCTCCTCGGGCCTCGGCGTCGGCGGAGGCTGGGTCTTCGCAGCCCCCAGCCCCGGGGACCGCCAAGCGCCCGAGGGAGCCTTCTCCTCCTGCTCCTCGCGCCGGAGCAACTCAGGTGGAGTTTGACTTCTCCGCCCTGAGTGACGACGACGACGAGGAAGAGGAGTAAGCACTTGTAACTTATAGCTTCTTCAATTCTGACTTGATTCTTCTTCGTGATTCTAATCTTGTTCTTGTTTTGACTTCAGGACCTTGGCCCAGCGGATGGCAAAGCGGGCCAAAATCCCCGTGGTTGAGGTCGAGGACGACTCGCCCGTCGTGGCGACAGGGGACGCGCCGGCGATGGACTTGCCGGACCCAACCACTGCTCCGAGGAGCAGCCCCCAGCGCAGCCCCCAGCGTAAGTCTGGGTTTTAGATTTCTTTGCTCGTCGGGCGTGCTTGAGGTTTTAACTTGTACTGATATCTTGCTGCTTCATTTGTCTTGTGCAGAAGTGGAGCCGCAGCTGCAGGAGCGCCCGGAGACTACTCCCGAGGAGCCGCAGGTCCCGCCATCCCCGCCAAGGACGAACTCCCCGGCGAGGGAGAGCGCTCCGCCAAGGGCGGGTACTCCGCCAAGGGCGAGTACTCCGCCAAGGGCGAGCAGCCCGGCGAGGGTGGCCACCCCGCCAAGGGAGGGCTCCCCGGCGAGGGAGCCTGTCGTCGACGAAGTCCGCGAAGGTAAGTCTTGTAACTTCGTCTTCTTGGACTTGTCTTTTTTGGATATTTGCTTGAACTTTTTCTTTTCCTTTCTTCTTCTTCTAGATCCTCCCGCGCCGGATCGGATGGAGACCGAGGTCATCGGCGAGGAGGGCGCGCAAGGCGACGGCGGCAACGCCCCTGTCGTTGAAGACATGGCCGGAGCCGACGAGCCCGCCGCTGAGGAGACTGCTCCAACCGCAGACGCCGCGGCCGGGGAGGGGGACGGCGACCACACTGCCGGCCCGGAGGCAGCAGGAGCGTCGAGCGCTGCACCGGCCGCCGACCCCTCCGCCGATAAGGAGCAGCCCGGCATCTATCTTGAGGCCCCCAACGGCGTCTTCATTCAAGTGCCGTGGGGGTCTTCGTCGCGAGCCCCCGTGGAGGGAGAGACCTTTGATGGAGAGGTCCTCGCCTCCGCGGGGTTGAAGATCGTTGAAGCGCCTGGCGGGAGCGATGAGCCCGAAGAGGAGAAACTTCTCCGCCAGCTCCTGGCCCTTTACCGGGCCAGGCAGGCGAAACTGGAGTCGCGAGAAGCCCTCACCGCCAAGGCCGGAGCAGACTTGGAGAAACGCGCTGCAGAGCTCCGCGCCGCCAACCAGGCAGCTCTCCGCGACTTGGCGGAGGAGCGCGAGAGGCTTGCCGGAGAGCAGCAGGAGTTTCTTCTGGAGAAGGCAGAGGCCGAGGAGCAGCAGCGACTTGTTGGTGTGGAGCTGTCCCGACGAGAAGGAGCGCTCAACCAGCGGAAGGTTGAGCTTGACGCCCATGACGACGAGCTCACTGCCCAGGAGCAGGCTCTTGGCGGGGCCCTGAAGGAGGCAAAGGAAGCCGCTGCCGCCGCGGAAACCGCCAAGAAGGACCTTGAAGCCAAGGTGTCGCAGCTGGAGGAGTACCTGAAGGCGAGCACGGAAAGGGTCACCGCGCTCAACATAGAGCGCGAGAAAGACGCCCATACCAACTCGGACCTCCAGGTACGCCTCTCCAAGCAGGGGGACGAGCTCAAAGCCGCCAAGGACTCGATTGCTGATCTGGAGTTGAAGGTTTCCACTTTGAGGGATTCACTTGACGCCGCTCGGGACCGCGAGACCAAGCTGAAGGAGGAGGTCCGCAAGGAGCGGGAGCTGGTGGAGAGCGCCGCCACCTCCACGAACATCTTCAAACAGGCGGTGGAGCAATGGACGGAGGAGCTGGTCACCTCCGCCGCCAACATCGACAAGGAGCTAATGGCGCTGAAGGTGGAGCACCTGGTGTACTCTCCGGACCCGAATCTTCCCCACAGCGCCAAGCTCAGTCTCTTCTTCAGGGGGATCGCGCCGGCGCTCGCACGTCTGCAGGAGAAGCTCCCCGCGCAGCTGGCCGAGGAGTCGCGCCAGCTCTGCGCGGGTACCTTGGAGCGCGTCTTGACCAAGATTGTCTACCGCAACCCCGATATTAATCTTGTCAATGTTCTCCGCAGCTTGCCGGCCGACGCAGATCAGGAGGCGCTGAAGGCGCAGGTCGCCCACATCATCGCCAAGGTGAACAAGATCTCCAGGCGTGAAGGCGATCGCGTAGACTAGGCCTCTTTCTTCTTATTTCCTTTGCTGCTGCAAAGTGTGCCATGAACATGAACCTATTAGTCACTGCGACAAGTTACCTCTGTAATATATTATCTTATTTTCGAGCAATTGATGCAGTGTTATCTCCCTTGTTTTGGTCCTTTACTTTGTATGCTTTTTACCCTACGCTTTTAGGGAACTTGCCGACAAGGGACCCTTGCCGCGAGCGCTGAGTGCTGGACTCTGAGCAGCCTGCTGGCAAAGGCCTTATCGGCAAGCAACCTTGCCGCAGCTAGTCGCAACGCACTTAGCTTGCTGAGCGAACTCGAAAACGAAGTAAGGGCGCGACACTTGTCGCAGCTCACTTAAGCCGTTGAGCGTACTCGAAAACAAGACAAGGGTGCGGCTAGCCACGGGTAGGTTCCTCCACGCACAGGTTTTCCATACAAAGTGTGGTTGTTCAAGGAAGATAACTAAAATTTAAAAAATTTGAACTGCTCAAATTCTGGTAACTTAGCTTTCATAATCTGTTCGTTCTCCGGCAAGCTTCCCTTTCTTGAACAGCACTTGGTTCGTCCTCCACCTCCTTCCCCCCCGGCAAACTTGTGCGCGAGGAATGTTTCTTCTGCTTAAGAGGGAAAGAAAAGGAGAAGAGGGAACAAGTATAGGGTTTCTTGGTACGGTAATGCTTACCGGAAATGAGTGTTGCCCAAAATGCCAAACAATGCATGCAAATAACAGAGGAAAAGCATGGAAATGGCAGATAGTGCGAAAACACAAAAGCTTTACTGATGCACGGGATCTGCGCCCGGCTTTGTACAAAGGTTTACATGCGACGGCGGCAAGACTCGTACAAAAGGTGGTTGCCGGAGCGGATCACGGCAACCGCGCCTTATGGGTGAAACTTGCGAAGATGCTCTATGTTCCAGGAATTGCTCACCGGTAAGCCTTCTTCGGTCTCAAGGCGGACAGCGCCGGGCCTTGTGACTTGTCTCACCCGATAAGGGCCTTCCCACTTCGGCGTCAACTTGTTGGAATTCTTGGCGGACTGAACACGCCGAAGAACAAGGTCGCCTTCCTCGAGACTCCTGGCCTTGACCTTGCGGCTATGATAGCGGCGCAAGGCCTGCTGGTATCGAGCAGCTCGTACAGTAGCCTGGAGACGTTCCTCCTCGAGGAGCAATGCATCATCTTGTCGCAGTTGCTCTTGCTCGAGCTCATCATAAGCGAGCACTCGAGGAGATCCGTATACGAGTTCCGTGGGGAGAACTGCCTCTGCTCCATAGACAAGAGCAAAGGGTGTCTGTCCGGTGGCTCGACTTGGTGTCGTTCTGATTGACCAAAGAGCCGCCGGCAACTCCTCTATCCAGTTTCTTCCGCACTTGCGCAGCCTGTCGAAGGTTCTTGTCTTGAGTCCGCGCAGCACTTCAGCATTGGCCCTCTCCGCTTGACCATTGCTCCTCGGGTGAGCAACAGAAGCGAAACAGACCTTGGCGCCAAGGTCTTGGACGTACTGCATGAAGGTGCGACTAGTGAATTGTGTACCGTTATCGGTGATGATCATGTTAGGGATCCCGAAACGGCAAACAATTGACCTGAAGAACCTAACCGCTGACTGTGCTGTCACCTTTCTCACCGGTTCCACTTCCGGCCACTTTGTGAACTTGTCGATTGCTACGTACAAGTACTCAAAGCCCCCGACAGCACGGGGGAAGGGGCCGAGGATATCGAGCCCCCAGACCGAGAAGGGCCAGGACAAAGGGATCGTCTGGAGAGCTTGAGCTGGCTGATGAATTTGCTTGGCATGGAACTGGCACGCTTCACACTTGGTTACTTGTGCAGTTGCATCTTGGAGGGCTTCCTGCCAAAAGAACCCTTGCCGGAATGCCTTCCCGGCAAGTGCCCTTGCGCCAATGTGGTGGCCACATATGCCTCCATGTATTTCTGCCAACAGCTTCTGTCCATCTTCTCTGGAAATGCACTTCAACCTGACACCATTGAGCCTTCTTCTGTATAGTTCATTGTCCACGAACTGGTACATACTTGACTGCCTTGTTATTTTCTCTATCTCCGCTGGGTTGTCGGAAAGTTCTCCAGTTTGCAGAAAACGGACGATCTGCTGTGCCCATGCCGGAGCACGAGGCTCAACGGCAAGGACTAAAGGCATGAGGGCCGCTGCGGGGACCCCAGCTTCTACGGCAAGAACCTCCGGTTCTGCCGGAGCTGAAGGTCCCCCGGCAAGCCTGCCGGGGCAAGGCTTGTCGGGAACGCTTGCTTCAACTGTACAGACCCTTAGATCTGCAGGAGCGAACTGTTCCTCAGCGTTCTGATTGTTGATCTTGGGGACCTTGGCGGCGGCCTTGGGAAGATCCGCCGGCAAGTAGTCGCCGGAGACCAACTTTCTCTTCTTGGGCTGCCCAATTGATGGTGTAACGGATGGCTGAGTCAGCTTGAGCAGGAAGGTCCCTGGTTCCACAGGTAACTTCATCGCAGCACACTTTGAAAGGCCATCTGCTGTGTCATTCTGAGCTCTCGGGACGTGCTCCATTTGCAGACCTTCAAAGTGCTCTTCAAGCTTTCTCACTTCATCTACATAAGCTTCCATCAAAGGGCTCTGATAACTTTTGTTCACTTGTCGGACCACCAACTGAGAGTCTCCCCGCACAATCAACTTCTTGATCCCAAGTTCAGCTGCAATTCTGAGGCCGGCAAGCAGACCTTCATACTCAGCAGTATTGTTTGTCGCCTGTTCCCTCGGAAAGTGCATCTGGATAACATACTTGAGGTGCTCTCCGGTGGGCGCTATGAGTACCACGCCGGCACCGGTGCCTTGCAGCGAGAAGGCACCATCAAAGTACATCATCCATTCGCTTGTCGCTTCTTGTACGGTGCGCTTGTCTCTGGAACTTCTTCATCTGGCGTTGGGGTCCATTCAGCTATGAATTCTGCCAAAGCTCTGCTCTGTATGGTTGAAGTACTTTCAAACTTGAGGCCAAAGCTTGACAGCTCCAGTGCCCACTCGACGATCCTGCCTGTTGCTTCTGGATTTTGCAGTATCCTCTTCAACGGAAAGCAAGTGACCACTGTTATTTCGTGCGCTTGGAAGTAATGGCGCAGCTTTCTCGAGGCCATGAGGAGGCCGAAAAGCAACTTCTGCACCCCGAAGTATCTTGATCTAGCTCCCTGCAAGAGGGAACTTACAAAATACACCGGGCGCTGCACCATCTTTCTTCGCACTTCTCCTTGTTCCTACGCAGAGTTGTCCTTGTCGGGGCCAGAGCTTGTCAGAGCATCCCCCTGCTTGTCGCTGGACTCGCTCGCCGGAGGTGTGGGCTCTTCCTCTGCCTCCCTTTCCGCTACCAACGCAGCACTAACCACTTGATTGGTTGCCGCTAAGTACAGCAGCAACTTCTCTTGTGGCCTAGGTGCGACAAGTATTGGAGTGGAGGATAGGTATCCTTTCAAATCCTGCAGCGCTACCTCCGCTTCCGGAGTCCATTTCATAGGACCTAACTTCTTCAAGATTTTGAAGAAAGGCAGGGCGCGTTCTGCAGATTTTGAAATGAACCTGCTGAGGGCAGCCACACAACCAGCAAGTCTCCTTACGTCCTTGACGCGCTTCGGGGCTTCGATCTGCTCGATGGCTTTTATCTTGTCGGGATTAGCTTCAATCCCCCTCTCGGACACAAAGAACCTGAGAAGCTTGCCGGAGGGCACTCCAAAGACGCACTTCTCGGGGTTCAACTTGAGCTGGATCTTGCGCAGATTTGCAAATGTTTCTTCCAGATCTTGGATCAGTGTATCTTTGCTCTTGCTCTTAACCACTATGTCATCCATGTAAGCTTCTACATTTCCGTGGATCTGTGGCTCAAAAGCAGTGTGCACCACCCTTGCAAATGTTGAGCCTGCATTCTTCAATCCGAAAGGCATGCGAATGAAGCAATATGTGCCACATGGAGTAATGAATGCAGTCTTCTCTTCATCTTCCTTGGCCATAAAAATCTGGTGGTAGCCTGAGTATGCATCAAGGAAGGAGAGCAGCTCACATCCAGCAGTGGAGTCAACAATCTGGTCAATGCGCGGCAAGGGAAATGGATCCTTGGGACATGCTCTATTCACATCAGTGAAGTCTATACACAACCTCCACTTCCCGTTAGCCTTACGCACGACAACTGGGTTTGCTAACCACGTCGGATGGATCACGCCTCTAACCAGGCCCGCTGCTTCTAGCTTCTTGATTTCTTCGGCAATGAATTCTTGGCGCTCCACGGCTTGCTTCCTGACCTTCTGCTTGACGGGCCGCGCATGAGGACAAACAGCAAGCTTGTGCTCAATTACCTTCCTGGGAACGCCGGGGATGTCAGATGGTTGCCACACAAACACATCGACATTCGCCCGCAGGAAGGCAACGAGCGCGCTTTCCTATTTGCTATCAAGTGTAGCACTGATGGTGAAGGTACCACCAGTGCCGTCCTCCTTGGCGGACACCTTCTTGGTTGCCGGTGGAGCGGCCATCCCTTTCTTGCACTTGCCGGTGGAGCTCGATGGAACGTCCTCGACGGCAGCGCAGCACTCCGAAGAGGTGCGTTTGCCGGAGTCGGCCCCAGAGCACTTGCCGGACTTGGTCTTGGTCTTCTTCCCCCTGGGAGCTTCAGCGGCAAGTGTGTTGCTCTCCACCGCGGCTGCTGCATCCCGGTATATCTTGTCGGCGCAGATAAGCGCGTCCTTCTTGTCGCCAGGGACAGAGATGACGCTTATCGGCCCCGGCATCTTGAGTACGTTGTAGGCATAGTGGGAAGCTGCCATGAACTTTGCGAGGGCAGGACGTCCAAGTATCCCATTGTATGGCAATGGGATATCGGCAACATCAAAGGTTATCCTCTCCGTCCTGAAGTTAAGTTCCCCGCCAAAGGTCACTGGCAGAGTGATCTTGCCCTTCGGCTTGCTCCTCCCCGGGTTTATTCCTTGGAACGAACCGGTTTCTTCGAGCTCGCCGTCTGGGATCTGAAGTTTCTTGATCACAGCCGAGGAGATCAAGTTCAGGCCGGCCCCGCCGTCAACCAACATTTTGGTGACCTTGAGGTTGCGGATGGTTGGTGAGACCAACATCGGCAAGCACCCGACCGCCGTGGTGCGGTCAGGGTGATCCTCAAGATCAAAAATGATGGGCGTGCTGGACCACTTCAGCAGCCTGCGTGACTCAACGGGCGGCTCTGCTGCGTTTACTTCCCGCACCCACTGCTTGAGTTGGCGGTGGGAAGTGTGCAGAGAGGCGCCCCCGTCGACGCACAGCACTTCTGTGGCCTTCTGGAACTCCTGCTCGCTGTTATCGCCTTCATCCATGTCGTCGTCGTCTTCCTCTTCCCCATCCTTGTCGCGGCCCCGGGGAGGTCGATCACCTTGCCGCTGCTTGGCCTTGCCGCGGCGTCCTCCCCGGCCATTGAATGGCCGCTTCTTGCTTGGCTCTCCTCCACCACCTTGAGCCTTCTCCTTGTCGCGCCGCTCGTATTCAGCTTTCTGCTGTTCTACGAGGTACTCGACGCGCTTGCAGTTCGAGAGGTCGTGGCCCTTGGTGCGGTGGATCTTGCAATATTGCTTGTCGGAACCGTCCTGCTTGTCGGCTGCCGCTACAGGGGCAGGCTCCTTGCCGGAGCCGCCAACCTGTGCTGTCTTGGCGGGAGCCTCCTTGCCGGACTTCTCGACGACAAGCACCTCCTTGCTCTTCTTCTTTCTATTGTTTCGCCGCCGGCTCTTCTTTGCCGGGGCGGCATCCTCGCTGTCGCTTCCCCCTGCGCCAGCATCCTCCCCGGGGAGTCTCCTCCCCTCTTCGGCACGCGCGCACTTGTCAGCCAGAGCGTAGAGCTCGCTGACATCCCGGATCTTCGTCATGGCCATCTCTTCCCGCATGCGGCGGTTACGCACGTTCTGATGGAACGCGCTGATAACCGCAGCAGGGTGGACGTCGGGGATATTGTGCTGCACGCGGCTGAAACGTTGGATGTACTTGCGTAGAGGTTCTCCTTCCTTCTGGGCCAGAATGTGGAGATCACTCTCCTGGCCGTGGGGTTTGTGGCCGCCCGTGAAGGCGCCAACAAATTGGTGGCACAGATCTGCCCACGAAGAAATGGAGCCTTCCGGCAAGTGCATAAGCCAAGAACGTACGTTCGGCTTAAGCACCAGCGGGAAGTAGTTCGCCAGTATCTTCTCGTCGCGCCCCCCGGCAGCCTGCACCGCGATGGTGTAGATACTGAGGAACTCCGAGGGGTGCGTCTTGCCGTCGTACTTCTCGGGTACGTCGGGCTTGAAGTTTTTCATGCTGGGCCACTGGACGCGCCGCAGCTCACGGGTAAACGCAGGGCAACCTGCCGCGTACGGCAAGTCGCCTGGTTCACCGGGCGCGTGCGTGTCGACAGCGGTCCCAGCACGTTGGTCTGATTGTCGCCGGGCTTCTCGCCGGTGCTCGATCGTTGTTCGAGCATCTTCTTGCCGCCGATCGTCAAGGACTTGGCGCTGGTCCCGACGAGCCCGCGGATCCGACGACGCCGTGGAGTCGTCGTCGACGTTAATCCGGCGGGGAGGCGTCTTCTGCTTCCGCGGCGGGGAGTGCACGGTGGTTGCACCCCCGGCGGTCTTGTCGCCGTCGGCCTTCGTCTTCTCGACTTGCCGTGGCCGCGATGTCGCCGGCTGCTGCGGCGTGTCGTTGTTGGCGAAGGCGATCAGGCTTTGGATTGTTGCCCTCCAGTCCTCGGCCTTGTCTGCCGCTGGAGGGAAATCGAGGAGCAGTTGCGCTCTTGCAAGCGCTTCTGCTGGAGAGGAGGGGAGCGGAGGCGAGCGATGCGAGGAGCGGGATATGCTCGGACTCCTAACAGGGTTAGAAGGAGCAGTTTCCCGCCCCGGCGACCGCGCCTTGCTCATGCCAGGGCGATGGCCTAGAGCATCCCGCGAGCCCTCGGTTTGTCCTTGGCCCAGCAAGCGGAAGGCACCTCCTGTACCATGGCGCTGCTGGCCTGTCGTCTGCTGAGATGGACGTGGCGCATCTACGGAGACCGAGGCCTTGGAGTTGGTCCGGCCGTCCGCCTTGTCCTTGGATTTGGCGGTGCCGTGAGTTTCCTCACCGGCGACCACCCTTCCGCCGGCGTCTCCTCCACCCACCGTTGGTTCTGGTGGCGGGGGAATCGACGCAGACGGGCCTGCGACCTCCGAAGCCTTCTTCTTCGGGGCCATGCTGCTGTTGCTGATGAAGCTGACGAAATTGGAGAGGTTGATGAAGAATGCGCCCGCGTGAGCGCCGGATCAGGTTCGCACAACCTCGACGCCCCCTACCTTGCGCGCCAAAGATGTCGGGGGAAACTGTCCACCACGAGCACCTATGGGACCGGAGCCCCTTGTCGTTGCGGTGAGGGAGCGGAGGGAGCACAAAGAGCGGATCGAGGAGCGCACGCGGGCAGTTTACCTAGGTTCGGGCCGCGCGGACGCATAAAACCCTACTCCTGCTTGGTTTGTATTGAGTTTGGGAGCTCGGGAGCTTGAAGAACTAGCTACACCGAGCGAGAGAGCTAGCTAGGTTCCGAACCTTGTCTACGTTGTGCATGGGCCTCCTTTTATAGCTCAAGGGGTCACCGACAGGTGCCAACGTAGAAGAAGGGCAAAAATGTAACTTTGGTGGTAGTTGTAACAGTGCGGGAACAGTGCATGAACAGTGCGTGAATAGTGGTCTTCACCTACTTTGACAGTGGGGGACAAGAGCATTAAATGCCCGTCGCCGTCGACCCCAAAAGTAACCGTCCATGCGTCTCCGTTCGCCACGGCGATAGCCTCGTCATCGTGGAGTGCCACCGTGCCCCCCAGGCTGCACAGCCATCCGCCACGCGTCCCTGGAAGGGCCCCAGGGCGACGCGTGGGCCGATGAGCTGGAGCGCGGGCACACAGCGCAGGTTCCCCCGGCAAGCACCTTGCCGGGGTCTTGATCTTGCCGGGCTGGGAAGCTTGTCGCTCCCCGGGCCCTTGCCGGGGCGCATGCTGCGCCAAGGCATGTCTTCTGGGATGCAGTCTTCTGGTCTTCCTGGCAAGCTCCTCTTGCCAGGGTCTTGTGCTAAATGTGATGGTCTTGAGCCTGGGACGGCCTTCCCGACAAGCTCCACTTGCCGGGGCCTTGATCTTCTGTCTTGTATACTTTGTTTTTGAATGGTTTTATAAGGACCAGAAAAGTCTCCGGCGAGCGCGTGGTGAGCCCTGCCGCGGGAAGCTGCTACTGCCCGTGCACAAGTTAGGGTACTAAGGTACCCCTATCTTAGTACACCGACAGGGAATCAACCGCGGAGGGCATCTACATCAACCCTATTGCCCTTTCGATGAAGTGTGAGTAGTTTACCACAGACCTACGTATCCATAGCTAGTAGCTAGATGCCTTCTTCTCTCTCTTTGATCCTTAATACCATGTTCTCCTTGTTGTTCTTGGAGATCTATCCGATGTAATCTTCTTTTGCGGTGTGTTTGTCAAGATCCGATGAATTGTGGGTTTATGATTAGATTATCTATGAATAATATTTGAGTTTCTACTGAATTCTTTTATGCATGATCTTATATCTTAGTAATTCTCTTCGAACTATTGGTTTTGTTTGGTCAAATAGATTGATCTTGCAATGTGAGAGTGCTTTCTTTTGGGTTCAATCTTATAGGTGCTCAATCCCAGTGACAGTAGGGACATGACACGTATTGTATTGTTGCCATCGAGGATAAAAAGATGGGGTTTTCATCATATTGCTTGAGTTAATTCCTCTACATCATGTCATCTTGCTTAAGGCGTTAATCTATTCTTATGAATTTAATACTCTAGATGCATGCTGAATAGCGGTCGATGTGTGGAGTAATAGTGGTAGATGCAGTCAGGAGTCGGTCTACTTGTCTCGGACGTGATGCCTATGTTCATGATCATTGCCATAGATGTCGTTATAATTATTCGCTTTTCTATCAAGTGCTTGACAGTAATTTGTTCACCCACCGTAATATTTGCTATCATGAGAGAAGCCTCTAGTGAAAACTATGGCCCCCGGGTCTACTTTACATCTTATAAGTTTTAGATCTACTATTTTGCAATCTTTTACTTTTCAATCTATAAACCAAAAACCCAAAAATATTTAGTTTACTTCTTTATCTATCTCTATCGGATCTCACTTTTGCAAATAACCTAGAAGGGATTGACAACCCCTTTATAGCGTTGGGTGCAAGTTGTTTGATTGTTGGTGCAGGTATTTGGAGACTTGTGTGTAATCTCCTACTGGATTGATACCTTGGTTCTCAAAACTGAGGGAAATACTTACTTCACTTTGCTACATCTCCCTTTCCACTTCAAGGGAAAACCCAACGCAAACTCGGCAAAGTAGTGAGGAAGCAGTGATGTGAACTAGATTATTGACTCTAGTGCAAGTGGGAGACTGAAGAAAATATGCCCTAGAGGCAATAATAAAGTTGTTATTTTATATTTCCTTATATCATGATAAATGTTTATTATTCATGCTAGAATTGTATTAACCGGAAACTTGATACATGTGTGGATACATAGACAAAACACCGTGTCCCTAGTGAGCCTCTACTAGACTAGCTCGTTGATTAAAGATGGTTAAGTTTCCTAACCATAGACATGTGTTGTCATTTGATGAACGGTATCACATCGTTAGGAGAATGATGTGATTGACAAGACCCATCCGTTAGCTTAGCATAATGATCGTTCAGTTTTATTGCTATTGCTTTCTTCATGTCAAATACATATTCCTCCGACTATGAGATTATGCAACTCCCGGATACTGGAGGAATGCCTTGTGTGCTATCAAACGTCACAACATAACTAGGTGACTATGAAGATGCTCTATAGGTATCTCTGAAGTTGTTTGTTGGGTTGGCATAGATCAAGATTAGGATTTGTCACTCCAAGTATCGGAGAGGTATATCTGGGCCCTCTCGGTAATGCACATCATAAGAAGCCTTGAAAGCAATGTGACTAATGCGTTAGTTGCGGTATGATGCATTATGGAACGAGTAAAGAGACTTGCCGGTAACGATATTGAACTAGGTATAAAGATATCGATGATCGAATCTCGGGCAAGTAACAAACCAATGACAAAGGGAATAACGTATGTTGTCATTATGGTACGACCGATAAAGATCTTCGTAGAATATGTCGGAACCAATATGAGCATCCAGGTTCCGTTGTTGGTTATTGACCGGAGAGGTGTCTCGGTCATGTCTACATAGTTCTCGAACCCGTAGGGTCCGCACGCTTAACGTTCGATGACGATTTTGTATTATATGAGTTATGTGATTTGGTGATCGAATGTTGTTCGGAGTCTCGGATGAGACCACGAACATGAAGAGGAGTCTCAAAATGGTCCACGGGTAAAGATTCATATATTGGACGATGATATTCGGACACCGGAAATGTTCCGGGGTTACCGGGTACATATCGGGTCACCGGAAGGGGTTCAGGGCATCCCCCCGGCAACTACATGGGCCTAATGGGCCAAGAAGGGGGCAGACCAGCCCCTAGGGGGCTGGTGTGCCCCATGTAGGCTGAAATAGGAGGTGAAGGAAAGAGGGTAAGAGAGAAAGGAAGGGGATCAATTCGGCCTCCCCCTTCCTTCTCTCCTCCCTCCTCCTTCCTTCCCCCTCCGGGTGAATATGGAAGGGGGGGAGCCGAATTTGGAGGCGCCCTCCTACTTGGGGCGCCCTCTTGGCTGCCTCTCATCCCTCCAACCTATATATATGAGGGAGGAGCACCGCTAGAACACACAACATTGATTCTTAGCCGTGTGCGGCACCCCCCCCCCCTCCACAGTTTACGCCTCCGGTCATATTCACCTAGTGCTTAGGCGAAGCCCTGCACGGATCACTTCACCATCACCATCACCACGCCATCGTGCTGACGAAACTCTCCCTCGACACTTTGCTGGATCAGGAGTTCGAGGAACGTCATCGAGCTGAACGTGTGGAGAACTCGGAGGAGCCGTATCGGTGCTTGATCAGCCGGAACGAGAAGAAGTTTGACTACATCAACCGCATTGTCAAACACTTCCGCTTTCGGTCTACGAGGGTACGTGGACACACCCCCCCCCCCCTCTCGTTGCTATGCATCTCCTAGATAGATCTTGTGTGAGCGTAGGAATTTTTTGAAATTGCATGCTACATTTCCCAACATATTCTGCAACTCTTGTTTCGAGTTACTCATCTTAGCAACCGAAAAAGTATCAAATACCCAGGGGCTACTACGAGCACTAGTAAGGTACATATCAATAACATGTATATCAAATATACCTTTGTTCACTTTGCCATCCTTCTTATCCGCCAAATATTTGGAGTAGTTCCGCTTCCAGTGACCATTTCCTTGGCAGTATAAGCACTTAGTTTCGGGCTTGGGTCTAGCTTTGGGCTTCTTCTCGGGAGTGACAACTTGCTTGCCAATTTTTTAAGTTCCCTTTCTTTCCCTAGCCCCTTTTTCTTGAAACTAGTGGTTTTGTTTAACCATCAACAGTTGATGCTCTTTCTTGATTTCTACCTTCACCGATTTCAGCATCACGAAGAGCTCGAGAACCGTTTTCATCATCCCTTGCATATTATAATTCGTCACAAAGTTCTAGTAGTTTGGTGATAGTGACTAGAGAATTCTGTCAATCACTATCTTATCTGGAAGATTAACTCCCACTTGATTCAAGTGATTGTAGTACCCAAACATTCTGAGCACATGCTCACTAGCTGAGCTATTCTCCTCCATCTTGTCGGCAAAGTACTTGTCAGAGGTCTCATACCTCTCGACATGGTCATGAGTCTAAAATACCAATTTCAGCTCTTGGAACATCTCATATGCTCCGTGGTGTTCAAAGCATTTTTGAAGTCTCGGTTCTAAGATGTAAAGCATGGCGGACTAAACTATTAAGTAGTCATCATATCGAGCTTTGCCAAATGTTCACAACGTCTGCATCTGCTCACGCAATAGGTCTATCACCTAGCGATGCATCAAGGACATAATACTTCTGTGCAGCAATGAGGATAATCCTCAGATCACGGACACCGTCCGCATCATTGCTACTAACATCTATCAACTTAGTTTTCTCTAGGAACATATCAAAAACAGGCGAACTACATCGTGAGCTATTGATCTATAACATAGATATGCAAATACTATCATGACTAGGTTCATGATAAATTAAGTTCAATTAGTCAAATTACTAAAGAACTTCCACTTAAATTAACATCCCTCAGGTTATCTAAGTGATACATGATCCAAATCAACTAAACCATGTCCAATCACCACGTGAGATGGAGTAGTCATCAATGATGAACATCTCTATGTTGATCATATCTTTTATATGACTCAAGTTCGACCTTTCGGTCTCCATTGTTCCGAGCCATGCCTGTACATGCTAGGCTCGTCAAGTTTAACCCAAGTATTTCGCGTGTGTAAAATTGTCTTACACCCGCTGTATGTGAACGTAGAGTCTATCACACTCGATCATCACGTGATGTCTCGAAACGACGAACTGTAGCAATGGTGCATACTCGGGGAGAACACTATTATCTTGAAATTTAGTGAAGGGATCATCTTATAATGCTACCGCCGTACTAAGAAAAATAAGATGCATAAAATATAAAAATCACATGCAATCAAAATATGTGACATTATATGGCCATCATCATCTTGTGCTTTTGATCTCCATCCCCAAAGCATTGTCATGATCTCCATCGTCACCGGCTCGACACCTTGATCTCCATCGCAGCGTCGTGGTTGTCTCGCCAACTATTGCTTCTACGATTATTGCTAACTCATAGCGATAAAGTAAAACAATTACATGGCACTTGCATTTCATACAATAAAGAGACAACCATAAGGCTCCTGCCGGTTGTCGATAATTTACAAAACATGAACATCTCATACAATAACGTATAACTCATCATGTCTTGACCATATCACATCACAACATGCCCTACAAAAACAAGTTAGACGTCTTCTACTTTGTTGTTGCAAGTTTTACGTGGCTGCTACGGGCTTCTAGCAACTACCTTTCTTACCTACGACACAAAACCACAACGGTGATTTATCAAGTTTGCTCTTTTAACCTTCATCAAGGACCGGCCGCAGTCAAATTTGATTCAACTAAAGTAGGAGAAACAGACACCCGCCATCCACCTTTATGCAAAACAAGTTACATGTCTGTCGGTGGAACCGGTCTCATGTACGTGGAGATGTAAGGTTGGTCCGGGCCGCTTCATCTTACAATGTCGCCGAATCAAAATAAGACATTGGTGGTAAGCAGTATGATGATCACCACCCACAACTCTTAGTGTTCTACTTGTGCGTATCATCTACGCATAGACCTGGCTCATGATGCCACTGTTGGGAAACGTAGCATGGAAAACAAAAAAATCTATGCACATGCAATGATCTATCTACGGAGATGCATAGCAACAAGGGGGAGAGTGTGTCTACGTACCCTCGTAGATCGTAAGCGGAAGCGCACGGCTGAGTTGATGTAGTCGAACTTCTTCGCGATCCAACCGATCAAGTACCAAACGCATGGCACCTCCACGTTCTGCACAAGTTCAGCTCGATGACGTCCCTCGCCTTCTTGATCCAGCAAGACGTCGAGGTCGTAGATGAGTTCCGTCAACACAACGGTGTGGTGGCGGTGATGGTGAACTGATCTCCACAAGGCTTCGCCTAAGCACTACGAAAATATGACCGGTGGTGTAAACGGTGGACGGAGGCGCCGCACGCGGCTAACAATTGATGCTGTGTTTTTGTGAGGCGCCCCCTTCCCACATATATATATATAGGTGGAAGGGGAGGGGAGGCAGCCAGGGCGCCCTAGGGCTTGGCGCCGCCCCCTAGGTGCCCTGCCATGCCCTGCGCCCCCCTTTCCTTGTATACGGAAGGGGGAAGGAAAGAGGGGAGAGGGGGAAGGAAGGGGGAATCCTATTCCATCTCTTTCATTTCCTCCTCCCTTTCCTTCTCCACTTAGGACGGCCCATAAGGGGGGCGCACCAGCCCCATGTGGCTGGTGCGTTTCTCCTCTTGGCTCATAAGGCCCATATCTTTTGCCGGGGGTGCCCGAAGACCCGATGTCCTCCAGAACACTTCTGATGTCCGAATACCATCATCCTATATATAAATATTTACCTCTCTACCCTTTCGAGACTCCTCGTCATGTCCGTGATCTCATCCGGGACTCTGGAAAACATTCGGTCACCAAATCACATAACTCATATAATACTATATTGTCAATGAACGTTAAGCGTGCGGACCCTACGGGTTCGAGAACTATGTAGACATGACTGAGACACCTCTCTGGTCAATAACCAATAGCGGAACCTGGATGCCCATATTGGCTCCTACATATTCTACGAAGATCTTTATAGGTCGAACCATTATGACAACATACACAATTCCCTTTGTCCGTCGGTATGTTACTTGCCCGAGATTTGATCGTCGGTATCTATATACCTAGTTCAATCTCATTACCGGCAAGTCTCTTTACTCGTTCCGTAATACATCATCCCGTGACTAACTCATTAGTCATTTGCTTCCAAGGCCTATTATGATGTGTATTACCGAGAGGGCTCAGAGATACCTCTCTGGTACTTTGAGTGACAAATCCTAATCTCGATTCACGCCAACCCAACCAGACACCTTCAGAGATACATATAGAGCATCTTTATAGTCACCCAGTTATGTTGTGATGTTTGATAGCACACAAGGCATTCCTCCGGTATCTGGGAGTTTCATGATCTCATAGTCAAAGGAATATGTATTTTACATACATGAAAGCAGTAGCAATAAACTATACGATCAAATGCTAAGCTAACGGATGGGTCTTTTCCATCACATCATTCTCATAATGATGTGATCCCGCTATCAAATGACAACTCATGTCCCTGGTTATGAAACCTTAACCATGTTTGATTAAAGAGCTAGTCTAGTAGAGGCTTACTAGGCACACTGTATTTGTTTATGTATTCACACATGTATTTAGGTTTCCAGTCAATACAATTCTAGCATGAATAATAAACCTTTATCATGATTAAGGAAATATAATAATAACCATTTTATTATTGCCTCTAGGGCATATTTCCATCAAGCTGAGACCCACAAGCTACACATCTTCGCACGCAAGGAAGTGCGTCCTTATTACCCGCAAGAAAAATGATTCCTCCCGCTGCTAGTTGGGACCCACCATATTTGGAGGCTGACTTGTGAGCCTACTAAGTTGACGAGTACGCATGGCTTTGTCAACTTAGTCAACAAATGATCCTAGCAGCAGTGACCCTTGGATGTTAATCCAACAGCCATGCTGCCTCTTCAACTAACCAGCATGGGCCATACCGTCTCCTCCTGCCTCCCATGGACGGCTATGCTGCTACATAGGCCTCACCACCCCATCCAACTCCTAGCAAGTCCTTCCCTTTACTCACCCACATCCCCTGTTATGTTCCGGCGATGCCAACTTCACACCGCAGCCGAACCAGTCAACTCTCGTACTCCCCTCCGCGTGGGCAACCACTGCCGAGTCTTCCTCGGCTCGAGGTCGTTCCATTCCTAGGCCTCGCCATCGTCCATCTCGTTTGTGCTCTCGATGCGACATGGTCAACAGACAACATCCATCGGAAGAGGACTATATGTGGTGAGGCTGACAGCTGGAGCCACCAGCTATATCTCTGCACGCAAGGAAGTGCATCCTTATTACGCGGGGAAATAATGATTCCTCCCTCTGATAGCTAGGACCCATCAGCTATATCTTCGCATGCAAGGAAGTGGGTCGTTATCCTCCATGACAGCTGGGACCCACCCAGTCAAAGCGTATGTAGTGTTGTCTGTCTGGTCACAAACGTATACGTACATACTGGTCAATTGGTCTGTTTGCCATGATCAATCATCGCTGAGTAAGGAGCGGTAGAAGTTCATGCAATCTCGTGTAAATCATGTACACATACATACAACCATGCTCCAAAAAGACGGCCACGTACGTATGATACGTCCAAAACGTATCTATAATTTCTGCTTGCTCCATGCCTCTTTTGGGTGATATTGCTATGATAGTTATACACTTCCATACACTTTTGATCATATTTGGACTAACCTATTAACTCAGTGCACCCCAGTGCCAGTTTCTGTTTTCTGCTATTTTTGTATTTCAGGTTTTCCCGTCATGTAAACTGCCAGAAAAATCCCGGAAAAATTATATAAAAAATCAGCGTTCCGGAAGCTTCCACACGGCCGAAGTAGGGCCGGAGGGGGGCCACCAGGGCTCCAGGCGCCCTGGTGGCGCGGCCCCCCTCCTGGCCGCGCCGGGGGGGCGCTTGGGCCCCCCAGGCCTCCGTTGATGCCCCCCTTTGGCATATATTTAACACGCGTCCCGAAACCCTCGAGGACGGAACCCTTTTTCGCGATCTCATCTCTGTTCCGCCGCCGTCGCGCTTCCAAGATCGGGAGCACCAGGAGAACTCTTCCCGGCACCCTGCCGAAGGGGAGGATCACCACCGGGAGCCTCTCCACCACCATGGACGCCTCCCGGATGAGTTGTGAGTAGTCTCCCTTGGACCATGGGTCCATGACCAGTAGCTATGTGATGTTCTCCTCCCCTTCTTGTGCTTCACTAATTAGACCTCATGAGCTGCCCTACATGATCGAGGCACATATGTAATCCTTATGCTGTTGCTATGATGAGTTTGCTGGGATCCGATGGATTGTGAGATTATGTTCAGATTGTGTTTGAGTAATATATTTGATTTACCTCTTTTATATTTATGTTCGTAAGTAATTCTTGCATGTTCTCCATTGTTATTTATTGCTTTGGCCAAGTAGTAGGTAGTGACTCCAAGAGGGAACGTTATGCTTGATTGTGGGTTCATGCCCCTCGATGACTAGCTTGAGTGACAGAAACATGAGTCTAGGGGATGTGTTGTTGCCACAAGGGGGAAAACAACGGTGCTTGTACTCGCGGGTGCAAGGATTGTTTACTTTATGCAAAGTTCTTTTAATGCAGTTGTCTGCTGCTTTGAGTTTACACTATGGGTGGGACTCGCAACTTAATACCAGCGAGATGTTCTGGATAGATATCTCAAGGTGGATGATTAGTAGTAGATGCAGATGGATTTCGGTCTACTTACCTTGGCGTACCGCCCATGCTTTGAACCTCTACCTTTCTTGAAACATAGTTAGCATTGGTTTGCGCACATAATTCTATCAATTGCCCAGTTGTAATTCCTTTACCTCACATAGCTGTTTTATCGTCTTTTGGGAGAGAGACATCACTAGTGAACATCGTGGGACCCCGGTCCATATTACCATCACTGATCACATCCGCTATTTACTTTCCGCTTTTACTTACTAGTTGCAGCAATACCTATCACTATTATCTCTTGTGTTTGATCCTTTGTAAACGACAAGGCCGGAGGGATTAACAACCTCTCTATACTCGTTGGGAGCAAAGTTATTTGTATCTGTGTGCAGGTCCAAGTTGATTGCTAAGTATCTGGCGCCGTTAGCAGTTGACACCTTCTTGTTGAACCTTGGAGTCTCAGGGGAAATCGATCCTTGGTATCTTTGCCAAGGGAAAACTTCCGCTACACTGCATCTCAAACCTTCCACTTGGGGTAACCAACGAGGGGCGAGAAGCCATCAAGCAAAGTTTTCTGGCGCCGTTGCCGGGGACTCCACTCTTCAAGATAGGGGAGTTGCACGCTATCTTTTACCTTTGCTTTTTAGTCTTGTTAGTTTACCTTTCAGTTTTGCTTAGTATATTTTATCGAAAATCACAAAAATAGTTATCTCATTCTTTAGTTGTCATTATGTCGGGTCCTTTTGTCTTTGGCGAGGCAGAAGTTCTCACCTTTAAACAAAGAGGTGGGGAAAGTCTGAAAGATGCTTGGTATAGAATTAATGATTCTCAAAAAAGAGCCACCAAGAAGCAATCTACTACTATCCTGCTTAGAAATTTTTATGTTGGAATTACTTCTTGGAATAGGTTTATTCTAGATACTGCTATCAATGGAAATTTCCTAGAGGCCCCAGTGTGGGAATCTCTTAGTATTATTGAAAATCTTGTCGGGAATCCCCCTGTTGTTAGCATTCAAGAGGACATCACCCTAGCTCACATTATGAAAAAACTTGAAAAGATAGAGCAAGAGATGCTAAACACTAATAAGATAAATGAGTTGGATCGTAAGATCCAAGGGAATTTGAATAGGCTTGATAGCTCCATGCATAAAATTCTCAAAACTTTGGAGACCATCAAATCCCATGACTTGGACTCTTCTTGGATAGACAAGATTGAGGAAATCTTTGATACTCTAGGAACTACTTTCTCCTCAATCAAATACAAAAAGGTAGAAACTCCGGCAAAGAAGGAGCCTAAGTTCGTTCACGTTCCAAAGGCCCCCCGCTCTAAAAGAAATCCATCTATTGCCAAAGGGGTTGAAACTGTAAAGACTTTGGAAGAAACACCTCTCTTTGATAAATTTATAAATGAATCTTCCCTTGACTTTTTTCCTTTTGGTCTTCTTCCTAGAAGTATCTCTATTAGGCCTTTTATTGAAAGTCCTCTTAAGACTAGTTGTACTATTGAAGAGCTTTTTGATGATCTTGATGATGGTTCAATTGATACAACTTGATCTCTATGCATTATGCCTAGCTTAAAGGCATAAAAGAAAGCGCTTTTGGGAGGCAGCCCACATGAATAAAATTTTATTTTGCTTTTGTTGTGTCTTGATGTTGTTACTACAGTAGCATCATCATTGTATCTTTACTTTTCAACTTTGTGCCAAGTGTAGCCTCTGATTGCAAGAAAGTTCAAAAGTTGTGACGTGCTGTCCAGGAAACAGATTCTGTCCTTGGATAGAAAAATTCGTATAAAATCACCAGTTCATCTTTTTGGTCTGAATTTTTTCGACATCGTTCTCTATACAATTGTCTTTCGGGCATCTGTTCTGAGTTTTTTTATTAGAGTTGCAGAAGTGCCCCGAAAAAATCATTTACTACCTGCTGGTCTGTTTTTCACAGATTCTGTCATGTTTTGCCTTTCCTTCATTTTACAAACCTTGAGCTTGCTTTTTCTTTGCAAAAACCTTTTGGCAATCTTGAGAAACAGTAGACCTTCAAGAATATCCTTATTTCCATAAAGGAACAATTATATTATTATGGGTACTAACCTCGCTAATCAGATTATGATGAGTTATGTATGAAGGGAGTTTTCAAGTGTGCGAGGGAAGATGATAAAAAGATTCAGGAGTGTCAAACGCTCAAGCTTGGGGATGCCCCCATGCACCCCCAAGAAATATTCAAGAAGACTCAAGCATCTAAGCTTGGGGATGCCCCCGTGCATCCCCTTCTCCATCAACATTATCAGTTCGTCTTTCGTTCCACTATATTTTTATCACTTCATGTGTTATGTGCTATGCTTGGAGCGTCTTGCTTTTAGTTTCCTTTTTAGTTTTCTTTAGCTTTTCATAACGAGTCGGAACTCAGCTTTCTTTGTGTGGGAGAGAAACACGCTCCACTTCAACCTAGAACACAACATAGAATTTTCATGTCTATCCTTGTTGTGTATGTTCTTTGTCTTTTAATAGCTACTATCATGTTTAGCTCTTAGTTTTCATGCTTATCTTTTTAAAGAGCTTTTGTTTAGTTGGTCGTTGGAACTCTCTTTATTTATCATGCTTATCTTGTTAAGAGAGTTGGCTTCTGTTGCATTGGTCGATATGTCTATGATAAAAATGCTACGTGCATAATGGTGCTTAGTAGTTCATGTTTTCTTATGGTTAGTCTCAAATAGTTAGGGGGTTCCCAATGTGTTATTGGAGTACCAACATGATTTGTTTGCCTATGATGTGGTATGGTTTAGTGATATCTTCCTTCAAGAATTTATTTTGATTGACTTGGCGTATGCTCACGCATATTTAAGACTGTAAAGAAAGTCTGTCAAGCCTTGATGATCTTTTATTTCTGAGTAGCGATATAACTTCCATGCCTGATTCAATGTTGCTTTGTCGCTCTGCATGATTATGACCGTCATTGCTCTTTTAGTTGGTCGCTCCCAGTCTTTTGCTAACATCCACCTGTACTAAGCGGACTGACTGCTTGTGCATCCAAATTCTTTTAAACCAGTTATGCCATAGGAGTCCACCATACCTTCCTATACATGGTATTTACCTGCCATTCCTAACGAAGACTTTCATGTGCGATCTCGAAATTATTCAAAAAAGTATTTCTCTTTTGTGCCTCTGTTTTAGTTCATGAGGAAGTAGTAGTTAATTCATGATCTTTTTAAGTTGGACAAGCTTCACCCCGGGATTGCATGTCTAATGTGCAAACCCATAATACGAGAAGGAACTGGCAAAGAGTGCGCCCGGCTCAAAATTAATATAACAAACAAACCCTCCTTCACGCTTTGTTCATGAGAAATCAGAAAACTTTGGCAGTGATAAACAAAGGAGATTAAGAGGATGTGATCGTCCTCATTCGGGAGCCGTTCCTCGAAACTTGTCCATCTCAAGAAGTGATTGAGTTGTCTGCTAGCATTCGTTGACGGAACATGCATAATCTAAAAAATAATTATTACCTCTGTTTTTAAAACCAAGAGCTCTGGTACATGTTTTGTCTTTGTTTCCGACCACGGGTTTTCAACTTTGCCAACAAAAGCCACGGTTCGAGAGTCTCCACCTTCTTTTAAATCACCAACTACTAAGAGCATGATTGTCATTCTGAGTGTAATGTGCATTGTCCCAAAGTAGCATTGTCTTTTGCATGATTATGATATCGTTTATTCTGAAATCATTGTATCTAGTCGTCACTTAAACCTTGGAGGTGCCCCTGCATTTATGTTTTGCTTCACTAAAGGGGGCAAGCGAGATACCACTTTATCATATTTGCACACCATGCTCATTACAAATCTATTTGATGTTTCAGTATCATATTGTAAAACTTTCAGTTCTTTGTGATTTTCTCATGAGGCAACTTAATTACTACAGATTCATTGTCTCAGTAAGCTTTTGTCATATGACTATGAAAAGTTCCTATATGGTTAATAGCATGTCACCACAGAAATTATTCTTGTTATCATTTACCTACTCGAGGACGAGCAGGAATTAAGCTTGGGGATGTTGATACGTCCAAAACATATCTATAATTTCTGCTTGCTCCATGCCTCTTTTGGGTGATATTGCTATGATATTTATACACTTCCATACACTTTTGATCATATTTGGACTAACCTATTAACTCAGTGCACCCCAGTGCCAGTTTCTGTTTTCTGCTGTTTTTGTATTTCAGGTTTTCCCGTCACGTAAACTGCTAGAAAAATCCCGGAAAAATTATATAAAAAATCAGCGTTCCGGAAGCTTCCACACGGCCGAAGTAGGGCCGGAGGGGGGCCACCAGGGCTCCAGGCGCCCTGGTGGCGCGGCCCCCCTCCTGGCCGCGTCGGGGGGGCGCTTGGGCCCCCCAGGCCTCCGCTGATGCCCTCCTTTGGCATATATTTAACACGCGTCCCGAAACCCTCGAGGACGGAACCCTTTTTCGCGATCTCATCTCTGTTCCGCCGCCGCCGCGCTTCCAAGATCGGGAGCACCAGGAGAACTCTTCCCGGCACCCTGCCGGAGGGGAGGATCACCACCGGGAGCCTCTCCACCACCATGGACGCCTCCCGGATGAGTTGTGAGTAGTCTCCCTTGGACCATGGGTCCATGACCAGTAGCTATGTGATGTTCTCCTCCCCTTCTTGTGCTTCACTAATTAGACCTCGTGAGCTGCCCTACATGATCGAGGCACATATGTAATCCTTATGCTGTTGCTATGATGAGTTTGCTGGGATCCGATGGATTGTGAGATTATGTTCAGATTGTGTTTGAGTAATATATTTGATTTACCTCTTTTATATTTATGTTCGTAAGTAATTCTTGCATGTTCTCCATTGCTATTTATTGCTTTGGCCAAGTAGTAGGTAGTGACTCCAAGAGGGAACGATATGCTTGATTGTGGGTTCATGCCCCTCGATGACTAGCTTGAGTGACAGAAACATGAGTCTAGGGGATGTGTTGTTGCCACAAGGGGGAAAACAACGGTGCTTGTACTCGCGGGTGCAAGGATTGTTTACTTTACGCAAAGTTCTTTTAATGCAGTTGTCTGTTGCTTTGAGTTTACACTATGGGTGGGACTCGCAACTTAATACCAGCGAGATGTTCTGGATAGATATCTCAAGGTGGATGATTAGTAGTAGATGCAGATGGATTTCGGTCTACTTACCTTAGCGTACCGCCCATGCTTTGAACCTCTACCTTTCTTGCAACATAGTTAGCATTGGTTTGCGCACATAATTTTGTCAATTGCCCAGCTGTAATTCGTTTACCTCACATAGCTGTTTTATCGTCTTTTGGGAGAGAGACATCACTAGTGAACATCATGGGACCCCGGTCCATATTACCATCACTGATCACATCCGCTATTTACTTTCCGCTTTTACTTACTAGTTGCAGCAATACCTATCACTATTATCTCTTGTGTTTGATCCTTTGTAAACGACAAGGCCGGAGGGATTGACAACCTCTCTGTACTCGTTGGGAGCAAAGTTATTTGTATCTGTGTGCAGGTCCAAGTTGATTGCTAAGTATCTGGCGCCGTTAGCAGTTGACACCTTCTTGTTGAACCTTGGAGTCTCAGGGGAAATCGATCCTTGGTATCTTTGCCAAGGGAAAACTTCCGCTACACTGCATCTCAAACCTTTCACTTGGGGTAACCAACGAGGGGCGAGAAGCCATCAACGTACATATGGGTGTGGTCTCGAGCGCGTACATCGATGGCGTCTTGTTCATCGGCAGCCAACCGGTTGTGTTGGAATGGAGAAACAATGTCTTGTTCATCATGAGGCACCTGACTGGGTCAGAATGTGTCATGTTTCATGGGAGCCAACCGCTTGAACGAAATAGCTGAAACAGGCTCTGGTGTACCGCATAATGGAGGAAACAACCTTCTGTTCGACCGAGTACGGTCAAAACGGGATCTTGTTCATCCGAAGAGGTGTGGCGTACCGCAAAATGGAGGAAACATACTTTTGCTCGACCGCCTATGGTCGAAAGGAGGTCCTGTTGATCGAGAGGGGTCTGGCGTACCGCAAAACGGAGGAAACAGACTTCTCTTCGAGCGCCTATGGTCGAAACGGGGTCCTATTCATCCGTAGGGGTGTGGCGTACCACAAAACGGAACTCCATGGTTCACTATTCAACCACCGTTAACTTCCTCTAGCCTCCACCTGCTACTATTCATCCACCATTGACTTCCTCCGGCCTCCACGGGCTACAGTTCATCCAACCTCCGCCGACTACTGTTCATCCATGCCCAACCGGCTGGGGTGTGTGGCAGCCTCCTCGGGGTCCTGTTCATCCAGCGACAACCACGCGCCTACTACCATGGGGTCATGTTCATCCATCGGCAAGTGCCTACATATGGTCGGGATCCTGTTCATCCAACCCACACCGAAAACTGTTCATCCACACCCAACCAACCGACTGGACTCACAACGTCTTGACTCGTTCTACGTATCACGCGCGCAACAGCAATGGGCACTGTTCATCGAGAGGCAACCCAACACACCGGTTGCTATGTCTCACATGGGGGATCGATTGCCTTCAGTGAGCAGCGAGAAGGATCGATCGATAGGGTTCAGTTAGCAGCGAAGGAATCAGTCGGCTTCAGTTAGCATTGAAGAAATCGCTCGGGTTCAGTTAGCGGCGAAGGGATCGATCGATCGACTTCAATACGTAGCAAGTGCAATCGCTTGGGTTCAGTTGTTATAGCAAACACGGCTTGCGCCACGGGCGCGTACAAGAGAGAAACGTGCAAACCACATTGCATTGCTCGGCCCCGACCACCCACCATAACGGGGAACTCCGCGAAAATTTCCTCGCCCTCGCTTCTACCATGATTTTTTTTTATGTCATGGACGGCCCAAAGAATGTCACGCAGGTGGCTCTCCAGCTGGCCTAGGACAAAAAAATCCATTTTTGTCATGTTTTTTTGTCATAGAAGTAGGATCCCACCACACTATGATGATATGTGTTTTTGTCACAATTATCGTCATGGAAGTGTTATAATCATGACAGAAAAAGTTTTCGTCCGGACCATAATGTCACGGGTGTGTCTTTTTTTTGTAGTGAAACATTAGGTCATCAACTTGAGGGAATTTGTTGTTATACTACAAAACTTTGAGCTTGGAGGCCCAGCGGAGTCTACAAGAATAAAGTTGTGTAGTAGACATCAGGGGCCAATAGGAGAGGAGCGCCACGCACTGTTTTGCCCGGCAGCTAGATGCACTAGCCCATAGGATCTTATCGGCGAGCTATGGTTCGGGTTCGGCGGTTTGAGTTGTGCTATGGGATGTGCGCATTAACTCTAGATGGGGAGAAACGATCATGGAGGATGATACAATGGGGAATGAAGACGATCATATGGCTACATGCAGGGGCATCCAATGGCTCGCGCGCAACCGGCCTGGGCTTTCTATCGGTCGACCTGCGCAGAGTGTCACCCTTATGAAATTTTGCCTTACTTCATGTCTTGACTTGTGCAAACTATGTAATATCATGTTCCTAAAAAATTATGTAATATCCTTAACTTCAACTCAAGTAAAAATCACAATTTTTTGTCCACGCATGCAACGGGTAAGGCATCAAACTCTGTTAGGATATTGGTGATGTCGATCTAGAGGGACTGATTACCCGAAGAAGAAGACGGTGTTGGACCAGATGATGGAAGGAACCACAAAACACCACATATCATGCCCGTATAAATTCAGGACATGCATGCTCACAAGACCCTCATGCTGTCGCTAAAAACATTGATTGCTTGTTGGGTAGGAGGCCACCAGAGTGCCAAAAGGATAGCATGCCCTCTGTCACCTCCCCAGAGCAACGACTTATGCAACCAAACTCTAATCTCGCCAGTTCGGCAACGTCGTCCAGAGGAGCGCCAATGCTTCTCAAGGGTGGCGTTGTCGGCAAGCTAGAATCACATTTCCGGGGAGAAAGGTTTTTGTTGCGAATACACAAAGCTTGTGTATCATTCCATTGATATAAGGAGTAGAAGCAAAGTACAAGTTACGCTACATCACATATCACGTACACTGGCAGACGCGAACATGATGGGCCGAGCATGGGAAGGAGGGGGTGCTCATTCCCAAAGCCTACACATACTAACTCTCCGGGATAATGTTGCCTATCCAGATGGCATCGGCTCGATCCCAACATCGAGCATCTTCTTGGATGGATTGCATCACATGGTTGATAGAGGCGCGAGAGTGGTCGAGGATATATGTGTTGGGTGCTTCCAAAGGTGACATGTCATGAGGATGATGATGGAGGACAGGCCTCGGTGGTGAGACTTGCGTGTGTGGGAGCATGAGAAGGCCCACCAGTCAATGAAGGTGGTCGTCGGTGATTGGGGTGTGTGGATTGACACCAAGCGAGAACCTCGTGACAAAATTGTCGTGAGTGTGGGCACCCAATCAGGAGATGGTGCATGTCTTTCGGCTCTTGATTACAAAAGGAGTAGTACTCCTCATGGGGCAGGACACGCCGAGCCAACTCTGGTATGCCGTCCAGTATCCGTCGAGTATGGCTAGCCACGAGAACATCTTGATGCACAAGGGAGCCCATGTCCTCTAGTGTAGGCACCAGTTGGGGTAGGGGATGGATCCGTGGAACAAAGCAAGGTAGCAAGATTTGACGGGATACAGGCCGAAATCAGTATAAAGCCAGAAGAGCTCATCAGGTCATTCAGCGAGCCGCAAGTGTCACATGCGTCCACATAGCTTCCACGTGCTAAACCAAGGCACCCGGGCCAAGGGTGACGTGGATGTCGCATACCCATGGTCTTTCCCTAGCGCTTAATTTAGTTGTAGCTAAACAATCTTTACATACCGGCCATATCTAAGGGCATGTACAATGGTTCTAACTTAAGGATGCCACGTAAGATAAATGATGAGGTGGAGGAGAGAGAAATCATAAGAGAAGGCTTGTCTTATCTTATTTAAGAGAAGACAAGAGATGATAGCTTAGCACAATTTGTCTCACCATGTTTTTAGGAATAACTAATTATTGAAGATAAGGCTAAGAGATGACCCATTGTAGACTTGTTTTTTTGTCATCTCTAATTTACATGCAAAACTTAAGATAAGACTATCTTAGCAACCATTGTACATGCCCTAAAGTGAGAGGATGTTATCTAGGACGCTAAACAACCCACGGTCCGATCTTTTTATTTTGGCATGAATACAAGGCCCAAAAAGTGAGAGGAAGTTATCTAGGACGCGATTACTGTGGTAGAGAATTAATACGCCATTTAGTGAAGGCAATCCCAAATTTCTGTCCCACAAGATACTTCATCCATTTTTGTATACAAGGCCACTATTAAAGTTATAATTTGCAACTATATAAGGCCACTAACACCAATCGAGATAAAATTGATGAGGTTTGCCTCGTACTAGCAACCGAGGACATTAATACCCTATGCATGCATGCGGGAGTTAAAGGTTGGCTTGCATGCACCGCATTAATCAACCAATCAGGAATGAGAGAGTTGTCTTGTTGTGTATTGGAAAGAAAAATACACATTAATTAACACGTCAAGCGAGGAGAAAAGACTAGTTTTCAGAAGCCATTAATTTCTACCTTGGTACCTGTAACAATGGTGGAGACGGGGGGACCAGCAGGGGCCCTGGCCCCCCTAACATCAGTGATTTACTCCTAATTTCTTGATGAACAGTGTAATCTTGATGATCTTTTTAGCTAAAACACCAATTTTTCTGTAGACTGGCCCTCCCCAATTAGTTTTCAAAGCATCCGGCCCCCTTGAATCTAATTTCCTGGCTCCGCCACTGACCTGTAATATGGGTTTGTGGCCTTGTATACAAAAATGAAGGGAGTATATCAAACATCCTGCAGAACATATGTACAGAAAACATACCAAACACCAGCGATCATATCAGAAGCGATTACTATTGCAATCACACAAACATGAGCTCACCCAAAATCACTTACAAACATCGCTCCTGCAGCCCAGGTGCGGCGAAGCGCATTGGCCTGTCTAATCTATTTAATAATTGCACAATTAGCCTGGTATTTATCAATGTATGTATGCATGCATGTATGTATGTATGTATGTATGTATGCGTGATTTCATAATCATTCTGCGCAACATGTTGATTATTGCTGGCATATTCAATGATGTCATCATATGCGGTATGCGCTGATTCGGATTGGTTCAATTGGCCACTCGCTGCTCGTTGGTTTGTTTATACATTATTTAGTCTAGACTTCTAGAGAATAATATTTTTAAGTTATTGTAAATTCTTTTCTTTTGTGGGACAAATTTATTGTTAATTGTTAATGCTAAATTGTTAATATTTATATGCAATTTCAAGGTCACTGTCGTTTTCATCTCATTGAGCGTGCAGCGACTCAAATATAATTTACCGAAGCCAACTACTACTACCATGGATCCAAGTTAATTATAAGCACCAAATGCTCGATCCTACTGTTTTTTCATATAGTATTGACGCAGAAGCTTATACACACGTAAACACGCACACTCTATCCTTGAATGTATCTTCGAGAGATTGAGCCGGCACATTAACTTGAGACTAATGAAATTGCCACAGACGCCTTCGTAGTCGACGAGAACGTCTTCTTCTACTGAACACACATCGCTGAAAGGTATGAAATAAATCAAAAAAATGCGACCACAATGACAACTTGAATCCTTTGGGTTGGTTTCACGCCACAAGGAGTCTAAGCATCTGAGTGATGCTCAGTTTGTGCCCGATTATACTGTTGCTTGCCGGATTTGCGTGCCTAGGTTTTGCACATGAACACGTGGCATATGTTAGCTTTTCATGTTTGGACAAATTACATGCGTATCTTAGTTGTTACTCACTCCGTCCCATAACTGGTGTCAAAAAAAGTCTTACACTATGGGACGGAGGGAGTAGATTTTAAATTTCCTCAACTAAGAAAATAGATTTAAAATTTCCTAAGATTTTTATAATCAAGTTGGGAATGAGACGCACTCACACACCCAATTTTTTTTCTTTTGAAATACACACCAAAGTTTTCAACTTTTCATTAAAATGGAAAGAAATTCGGCGTTGCAATGCAGGTATATCCATATGCTTGGAGAAACCAAGAGTTGCACAACATCGGCCAGTTAATTCTTCCTCAGATGCGTGTCGAACTGTCAATTAGCGCTAGCTGGTTGCAGCTTGCTGTTCTACAATGTGCATCCATCGTCCTTGGTTTCTCAAAACTCTCCATCACATCACTAGACCACCTCTTCTGTATAAATTAACACAGCAAGTCGTTCAACATCTTCACCGCATCTCACAACCACAGCCTTAATCAATCTGGTAGCAAAGCTAAACTGTTAGCTTAGCTTGCAGCTACATCCATTTCCAATGGCGTCCATCAACTGGTACTACTCCTTGGTGTTGGTGGTGATTGCACTGGCCTCGGCGCCGTTGGCCGCCGTGGCCGGCGACCCCGACATCCTCAGCGACTTCGTGGTGCCCACTTCGATGATCGGCCTGCCACCGATGAACTTCACCGGTGACTTCTTCACCTACACCGGCTTCCGCGCCACCATGAACATGACCATGCCGATGCCGATGCCAGGGACGCAGAACTTCACGGTGACCAAGGCCACCATGATGGAATTCCCTGCGCTCAACGGGCAAAGCGTGGCCTACGCCATGCTCAAGTTCCCCTCCGAATCCGTGAACCCACCACACACCCACCCCCGCGCCGCCGAGCTGCTGCTCGTCCTTGACGGCGCGCTCTCCGTTGGCTTCGTCGACACGGCGGGCAAGCTGTACACACAGGACCTGGCCGCCGGCGACATGTTCGTGTTCCCCAAGGGCCTGGTGCACTACCAGTCCAACCCGGGGCAAAGCCCCGCCGTCGCGCTCTCCGCTTTCGGCAGCTCCGCGCCCGGCACTGTGTCCGTGCCCGTCACCGTGTTCGGCACCGGCGTCGATGACGCCGTGCTCGCCAAGTCATTCAAGACCGACCTGCCCACTGTGCAGAAGCTCAAGGCGGCGCTCACCCCACCGCCCAAGAAGTGATTCATGTGAGGATACATGCTCTTGTTGCTCTTCTTTTCCATCGGGGTATGTGTATCGACGCCGCCAATAACTAATAAGGCTATGAGCTTGTGAGTGAGGATGGAATAATCCCAGTGTCGTCTAATAAGGCTATGGGCTTGTGAGTGATCGTCTAATACTATGCTTGTGTGATGTCTGAGTTGTGATTGTGCTTACGAGATCCATCCGTTCCTAAATGCTTTGTAAAAGAACTTGACGCGCTACTACAAGCTGTTATGTGGCACTAGTACGACTACAGCATCAATCACAAATGAACACCGTGAATCACACAAGTCGCAGCGAGTTCCTAATTTCCTTTAAGCGTCCACCGGCATTGAGCTAATTGATCACAGCCGTCCGTCCTCTACGCGGCCCCGGAGTGGTGGCGGCCCTCGCGCCCGCCGTGCCTCTCATGGTGCCCACGCTGCTCCTTGTACTCCGTGGCGCGGCCGTCATCCCTCTCCCTCAGCGGCGCCTTGCCGTGGCGGTGGTGCTTGTGCCCCGCGTCCCTGTGCTGCACGCCGAGCGCCGCTGCATGCCGGTGCCCGTCGGCCGCCGCATGCTTATGGAGGACGTGGTGGTGGTGCTGGCCGGGCACCCCGCTCCTGTGCTTCTTGTGCGCGTGCGCGTGCGGGTGCTTACTGTGGTGGTGATGGTGGTGGTGGTGGGTGTGGGCGTGGTGGCCTCGGCCTCCCGCGTGCTTCGGGTGCGCGGCCTCCGGCGGCCCGAACACGTCCTCCCAGCAGTCGTACAGCGGGTCGAACATGCCCTTCTGGTGGAGCAGCCACAGCAGCACCGCGACTGCAACGCCAAAAACACGGAGAAAATGAGCACTGGCGTCGTGAACACGAAGAAAAATAGCAACCTGACGAAACGAAAAGCTTACGGACCTGCGGGTAGCGTGGTGAGCAGCAGGCCGAACATGACGAGCCAGCCGATGCATATGTACTGGATGTGGCAGCTCAGGTCCAGGAAGCTCGAGCACTTGGTGCTGTTCCACAGGGAGTGAAACAGATAGATGAGCTCTAATGATCAGGAAGAAAACATCATATATTACCCCGCAAAAAAAAAAGAAAACATCATATATTACCTGCAAGATCTGCCGGTGAAGAAATCGACCACGCTGTCCCACGTGTTGCGCCACAAGGTTTCGATGGCTTCGATGAAACCCCTGATGCCACCCTTCTTTTGCTGCTTCGGTGGGCCGATCTACATGGGTTTCAAGGGCAGTAAGCATGCATGTAGCTCAGAGATAGGAACAGCACAACACAATTATTTGTCATGGCGAAAACACGGATCTGTGATACTCTGACAAAAGTTTATCAAGGCAAGAGATACGCTGACATCAAAGATCGGGTTGAAACATTCTAGGCAACTCTAACCCTCTCCCTGCGCTTGTTTTCACAGGAAACAAAAGCTAACGAATCCTGACGGGATCACTACAAGGGAACAAACATTTCAGAACCTGTGTTCCATTGTCAAGAACTGTGGCTGTAGTAGAGAACTGGCACTCTGCTCTGTCAAGTTCACTGAAATCTGACCCTTTCAAAATAGCTGCAATCCACCACAAACAAATCCCATGTTAATTCCTAAAACAGGACTTTGGGTTTAAGGACAATGATGAGCTGTCTTTGGTTTCTAACTCACCCGAGCAGCGATATTTTGATGCTTGGTCTGACGAGGAACGCAAATAGAATGAGCGGATAAGCACTTGGCCAGGTTTCAGGATAAAGAATTGCTCCTGCAGATGAAATTGCAGGGTAGCTTCATGAATGAGCAAATAACCAAAGCAGGGAACTGTGCTGATGAATAATTAACTGAAATAAGTGTTGCAGCTCGTCAATCAAATAAAAACAGAAAATACCGAGACCGCGATAAATATACCTCCACATAACTGATGCCACTTGAGCAGTCGAACTGTAAAAGGAGTAAGGCAGTCATCAGAGTTCAGGAAACCTATTACATTTTTAAACCAATTGTTTTATATGTCAAATATATCTCAGTCGAACGATGTGGGTGCGTCCATGTGGGTATGCAGGGAATAGAAAGGTTATTCATGCAAGGACAAAGAAGGATGATGGGTAGGAAATCAGTGCATGCACCTACTACCTCCGTCTTGGTTTATTGGTCTCTATTGTAATTTGTGTCAAATTTTGACCAAATAATTAACTAACAAAATGTCAATGCATGTCAACAAAAATTATATCATTGATTCGTATTTGAACATACTTCCTACGTTCCTAAATATAAGTCTTTTTAGACATTTCAAATGGAATACAACATACGGATGTATGTAGACATATTTTAAAGTGTAGATTCACTCATTTTGCTTCGTATGTAGTCACTTGTTGGAATATCTAGAAAGCCTTATATTTGGGAACGGAGGGAGTAGTTTTCACTGATATAATTTTTAGTGACATGCGTGAACATTTTGTTAGTTAAATTTAGAGTTAAAATTTGGCAGGAATATAATGGGGACCAATAAACCAGGACAGAGATAGTATCATCTTAGTAGAAATGAAAATTGATGCAATTAATGAACTATCAAAAGGTAGTAGTGTCTACAAACACTATATCAAAAGATTACTTCCTTGCAAAGAAAATAATGATTTCCTTGGCAATTCATACCGTCAAGCTATATGAAGCTTCCAGTTTGCCAATGTTCTTAATTGTGACCTTGGCAGTACCAACTTGGCTTAAGGCTTCAAATGTAGGGACATTAATGCCAATTATTTTCCCTGGACTCCTGAAATCGAGAAATAAGTGCAAGGTGTGACATATAAGTTATAACTATCTAATATACTCCCTCTGATCCATATTACTAAAGCAGCGACAAGTAATATGGATCGGAGGGAGTATCATTTTTTTGGCAAGGGAACTAACTACCATCAGTAAAACAAGACTAAAAATAATTTCTGAAATCGCTCTAAGAGGCTAAAAATTTACCACATCAATTGGAGAAAAATGGGAAATATTTACAACGTGTATTTTAAACTGTCTAGATTACAAAAAGAACAATTATATTTCCCAAACATAAGCAGTAAAGTTGATAGCAAATAAATCCAAATTTTACCATGTTTTAACATACACATGTCATATCTAGCCACAAAATTGCACATGGAACAAAGATAGTTTCGATAAACTGAAAAAATCAAGTACTGAGCAGGATGAATTAAGTTGTAACACTGGAATAGAAATTTTGTTTGCTCGTCCAAAATGTCAACCATTTAAGATACTATGTTTGAAATTTTACCTGCATTTAATAGTAGAGTCGTGCTTGTACTTTAAACCCTATTGTAAATGCAAAATAAAAATGTGAAATCATTATCAGTACCTCTGGTATACATAATTTATATCATCAGCACTCAGCTCTATCAGCAAATTAGTATTCAGGTCTTCTGTGATTCCAATAGAGAATGTATGAACTCCTGCATCCTGTAATGGGTATGTATCAAATTCTTTATCCAATGGTAGCATAAAAATGGGACTCAAGAAATAAATGGTGGGAATATAACCGGGTGTTGGTTGATCCTATCAAATCTTCCCTGGACAATATACTGGGGCTCTTGGTTTCTGTATATCCGATTGTCATCAGACTGAAACAAATGGTGAAACAAAAACTCAAGACTAAACAGTTACAGTATTAGCAGATTGTGCTTCAACAACAAGAAGCTCGACACTATCGTTGCAAAAGAAAACCTAGCACTTGCTAATATGCAACCTTACCTCCTTAAAATTCCAAAGCTGATTGTACAAGCAGCTCCAAAGTGGTGATGCACAGAGGTTAGGCTGGTTTCTGTAAGCTTCGTACCCAACACCAATCTTGTTGCACTCAAGACCATCTAATGTAAACCGGACTCTCTCCAACAGCATCCACCTGGAGAACTCATCGCCAAGAACTTGTGGTTGACCGTCACCACCTCCCTTCAATATTTCAGATATAGAAGGAAATTATGAAGTCACGTGAGAGAAATACACGTATCATAATTTGCTGAATACCTTCCGTGGAGTCACAAGATAGAAGTCTTCAAACGTTGGGATACTTTCATGAGTAACAAAATCACCAATGAGATTTACTCTCAGAAAGTTATCTTTAGAAACAACTGTTTTATTCTCTGGACTAACAATAACCTCCTGCAGTGTAATGTCAAATTGATAAAGGCGTACTGCTGTCGCATAAGTGCTTTGCATACTCAAAAGTCCAAAACAGAAAACTAGATATAAGAACAGAAAAGTGGTCCTTTGGACGATACTTTGATTTGATAAATACTCCCTCCGTTACCAAATATTTGTCTTTCTAGATATTCCAACAAGTGACTACATACGGAGCAAAATGAGGGAATCTACACTCTAAAATATGTCTACATACATCCGTATGTTGTAATCCATTTGAAATGTCTAGAAAGACAAATATTTAGGAACAGAGGGAGTAAATAGAATATTCAGAATATTAGTCCTTAAAGGGGCACAAGATCGAACAATAAAAGCGCGGTAAGCCAAGGTTCCCAGACTTGATAGAACTCCAGTCAGCAAAAGCATGTCAAAAATATAATATTATCATCAGGACGATTGATTTTGCTTGTGCCTATTCGTGCCAACATATTGTCAGCATGTACATAATCATGGTAATTTCTTCAAGAGTCTGTATTCTATACTAGCCTTACAAGTAACAGTGCAGAATTTTAGTGCCTACCGTTACAGAAGAGCCTTTCTTTACTTGTACTCTGATGCTGTAGTCAGTTAACCTATTCCCAATTCCAAAAACATGATACCTGCTTATAAGCAATGGAGATACAGTGATACACAGATTTACTCAAACTTTGTCGTGAATAATGATTAAAAAAACATGGAATGATGTGAACAGCATATAAGTTTGGCATGAGCATATACTCTCCAAGATTCTACTTAAAAATAAATAAATAAACTAGATCACCATTAATCCCCAAAATGTGAACTGCCTACCTGATGATGTTAGCAACGAAAAGGAAGTACTATGACCATGTCAGACCGAAATATTGTGCCAATTCAAGTTTCTTTTAATGAACTCAGCAGGTGCTGTTCTTAAGATAATATTTGTAAATATTACAAAGATATTTCACAATTAATGCCCATACCAATCACCTGGAAAACGTACACAGTGAGCCGTATTAGCTTTGCCTTTAATCATTTTATCAACTGCAAGGAAGATGCATGTGAAAGGTGTGACACAATGTTATACTGAAAATGCAGAAATGCTCAAAAAATCAATTTGTTAACTCACAAATTGATCCGCAAGACGAACCAACACGGCGATGAGGCCCACATGGACAGCAAACGGGCTAGTGCAATGCAAAGTGTAGAGGAAACATTAGATTTACCGTGAAAAAGAGAGGAAACATTAGAATCATGAGATAGTAGATCATAGCTACATGTAAAATACAATAACACAAACTAAATGAGTATATGACATGCAGATGCATTTATTGCACAAGCACGTTGGAAAGAACTTCATATGTGCCTTTATTTTTCTCAAAAAAAAATCAACAAAGGGTGGATTTTATTGGCTCAAAATGGAGCATCAAGAGGATACAAACATTATGAGCACACACCCGGCCTCTGCATAGCTAGGATGCGCGCAGGAAACACCAACACACATACATAAAAACACGCCGGCACCGAGCAAAGTCATATAAGACCAAAGCTATGCGTAGGCGAGGAAAAAAAGGAAAAAAAAAACAAAGTGATCAGATCCGCAGTTTATTTGGTCAAACACTGTTTGGTTCAATATTGCTACTACTCAAGACACTGAGATAATAAGGATGACAAAGGCCAGTGCATTTCACCTCTGTATGCTCAATTACGTGACCGTTCTGATCCCATAACCTAGCCATATTCATGAAACAGACATCATTAGTTTATACAACATTGAAAATATGTATAAAGAAGGATGCAGTAATCGAGGGAAAGTCTGAAGATATGAATGGCCATGAGAGTAAATGGTATATGCTACACAAATGTATATGGCAAGGGTTATACTATTGTAATAAAATCGCTCCAAGAGTGCTACAGCACAGATTATAGCTGTCTAAAACAGAAAAGGTGGGTCTGTGATTATGAAGATCTACCAACTGGAATCCCTCCCAGAAATATTGACGATGACAACCTATCAACTAGGTCGAGTCCCAAATTTTTTTTTTACCTTTCACAAACTCCAACAACATCAGCACCAGCATCTGACTCACATTTATGTGTCCTGGTAAACATTTCCTCTGGTTTATAAGCAACATCCTGAAGAAACGAGCACAGATAATAAATCAGGTCCGAATTCACATGATTTGTTAGAGAGTATAGGGTTACTGGCAGGTAACAGTTGATATCAGTGATATGAACTTTTAAGTGCATCAATCTGCATATGAAAAACAGAGTCCGGTCTGTTAGACAGGGGGGCACAGGCAAAGGCGCTTTACCCTGATGTAGTTGAGGGGGTAGATCGCGTAGACGGCGGACTTGTTGATGGTGATGACGGGGGGATCCCGCACCGTCTGCATCGCCTGCGCATCGCTCTCCTCGACCTCCACCACCTGCGCCACCAGCGACGACTCGCCGCCGCTCTGAATCGAGCCCCCGAACACACACACCGTCAGTATAACACAAAAACGCACGACTCCGCGTCCGCGGAGGGGAATTGATCGGGGCTCGAGAGGAGGAGGGGTAGGAGGATGAGGATAGGCTTACGGAGCCGCTGGGGACGGCGAGGTTGAGGACGAGCTTGCGGTCGCAGGAGAGGGCGCCGCCGGCCCCCGAGTCCAGGGCGCAGCGCTCCAGGCGGGACTTGGAGAGGATCTCCACCCCGACGGCGGGCGCGACCAGGGCGGCCGTGGCGAGGAGGAGGAACACGGGGTGGGTAGCGGGCTGGGAAGGAGGGGGACGGCGTGGAGGAGCCATCGGCGGTTGCCGTCGCCGTGACGAAGGGCGAGCGGAGTGGGGTGGGGATGAGTCGCAGCAACTGGCGGGTGGAACCGCAGGCGCGCGTCCCCGCTTCGAAATGGATGGCGAAAACGTAACCGCCTGAGCGTCATGGGCCCCGAGGCTCTTGGGCTTGAGGTTGTCTCCGGCCTTCCGAGACTCTGCTTCCCCACTAGTACTAGTAGAACGCCCGTGCGTTGCCACGGGCCAAGAAATGAATCTATGACGAGCCCCTCAACTTAATATCTTCAATCATTGTGTTATTATCTCGCTATGTTATTACTTCGCTATGTTGCATGAGAGCTGATAGGCCCACTCGTAAGAATTCTCCTATACCCAAGGATTAAAATCACACATACAAAGGAAAATAGCTAGAATCATATCATATGCACATAATGATCAAGGCATATCACTTGTGTTGTCGAATTAGCCGTTATTAAAACATTTTTTTTCTTTTGTCCACAAAAAATCACATAAAACAAGTTCTTCTCACTTGAATTGATGACTCATGCAGCACAGTTGTATTCTATTGTGCAAATGATTGCATGCTTTGCCGTCTCTCTAAATGGCTGCTATGACACAACTTCATGACGGAGCATCCAGTTCCTCCTCTCTGCATTGCCCTTTTTCTCTCACAGGCTCGTGCTCCTTGCCCTTCTTGTTGACAATAAAACTTTCAACAAGTAGGGGATCCCTGTAATGGGAAATTCTTTCATAGAAAACCGAATCAATATCAGATGTGAATATTTTGCTATCTCAACTATTTACAATCCCTCCAATGATTCTCCCTATTTCTCTTACGGCCTAAGTTGCCAAACTTTGTCATGGTTCAACATCAGTACATGCTTGTTTCTTTTATACGCACCCAAAAGCTGATGAGATTCTTTGTATTTATCATAGCATGATTGATAAAAATAGAAGAACTATGATCACCTCTCACCGAAATACCGTTAATAAAAATAGAAGAACTATGATCAACTCTCACGGAAATAAGGAACAAAATGTGATGGCCCACTGTCAATCTCGGCTTGCACGCACTAACGCAAACCCCGCAATCCAAGGAAGAACCATGACGGCATGCAAAAATCATAATAAGTATTTTCTTCCTGTACTAAGAAAATTTTCTTTGGAGAGAAACTGATGGTACTTAACATGACGAACCTGGCCTTTAATTTTTGTTGTTGGGACGTAATTTTGTTTTTTTTGTAAAGCCTACAAGTCACAACATTTTCAAATGAAATTTAACACGTTCTTGCAGAATACATAAATTTAACATGTAATAAGCGTGTATGAAGCTCAGGGGAGGATACTGAATATTAGATGCTGATAGTGACCTTTTCGACACATTTCAAGCTGAGATCACGTTTGATAGACATAAACTCGTACATGAGTATAACATCCAGGTCCCATATTTGACCAACCATTGCATCACAAACATTATGGCAATTTTAAAATTCGTACCTAGTTACTATTTTAAAACTACACAAGGGGCCTGCTAACTTCCAATACGGCAATTTATGACATATCCGAATCAACAAAACTCATTTAACCACACTATTTCAATATGACCCGACACTTGTGCAATTACAGGTGCCAGATGAAGTCAAGAAAAGTAAAAGCACATGCATATACTAACTTCATAATTCTATAGCAGCAATGTAAATAACGATTTATTATATATGTAAAACAAAAAGGAAACACCCACAAATCATGTCATAATTACGATCAACAACCAGACATGTTCCATGATTTTCAAATCCATTTGCTGGGAAGGACCAGGGGGATTCGGGGCGGGGGACCTTGCAGGTGGGCGTAGAGTATGACAGCGCGGAGGCTGAGGTTGAAGGCACAGAAGCACTACTCCTGCCCGGCGTGTGGGGGTTGTTGGTGAAGCAGCGACGGACGGAGCCAATGATGCGCCGAAGCACTCCTGCCCAGCGGCGGGGTCGTCGGTGTCGGCGAAGCGGCGACCGACGCGTGGGGGCCGTCGTCGAAGCGGTGATGGACGGAGCCCATGATTCACCGGAGCACTCCTCCTGTCCGGCAGCGGGGTCGTCGGCGAAGCGACGACAGACGCATGGGGTTCGTTCGCGAAGCGGCGACGGATGGAGCCAATGAGGTGCCGAAGCACTCATCCTGCCCGGCAGCGGGGTCGTCGGTGCAGCGGCGACAGACGCGTGGGGGTCATCGGCGAAGCGGGGACGAACGGAGCCCAGGAGGTGCCTGGCCTCGACACGCGTGGTGGGTTCTGGAAGCGATCGAGCAGGGCCGTGAGGGCGTTGTGCGCCTCGTCGCCAGCTTCTAGGTTGGAGGGAAGAGAGAGGGGCAAGGCGGCAGGAGACGGGCTGGTCGAGGAGCTCCACGGCGGCGACACAGCACAAAGAACCCTAGCGCAAGATTGTTAATCGGGAAGAGAAGCGGCTGGCTCGCTAGGTGCAGAGCTTTTTTTTCTCTTATATTGATTATTGATTGGTTCTTAGAAAAGGCAAACATCAATGCATTAGGAAAATTAGGATTTAGAATTGATGGTCATAAAACTAAACTTTATTAATTGGTAACGTGTTATCGGTTCCTGCCCGTTTATAATGTGTCTAGTTAGGAAACTTTGGGAAAATTAGGAAAGTTATTATTGCGTTATGAATGAATTGATTGTGTCTGTTTACCTTAAGTTAATTGATTGCGTTTGGAAATAATTGATTGTCATGCATTATTGCGTTTGGAAATAATTGATTGTCATGCATTATTGCGTTTGGAAAGAATTGATTGTCAATGCATTAGGAAAATTAGGATTTGGAATTGATGGTCATAAAACTAAACTTTATTAATTGGTAACGTGTTATCGGTTCCTGCCCATTTATAACGTGTCTAGTTAGGAAACTTTGGGAAAATTAGGAAAGTTTTTATTGTGTTTGGAAAGAATTGATTGTGTCTGGTTACCTTAAGTTAATTGCTTGCGTTTGGAAAGAATTGATTGTCATGCATTATTGCGTTTGGAAAGAATTGATTGTCATGCATGAATCGGGGACGTAAGGGGGGAAACGAAACCTGACTGCGTGCGGTGAGTGGGGTGGGGTTGGGGTGGGTTAATTGTAGCGAAAAAAAACCGGTTGAAAAGAACAGACGAGGTGGGACGAAAAAAACCAGACGAGGTGGGACGAAAAAAAACCTGGAACAAAGACTACCAACTGCTCCATTAGGAGTAGAGATATGTTTTTTTTTGGTCTCTGCCCGTTCACCGTTAGTAAATTTGCAGAAAAGTTCCTGTCTTTTTCAGTATTCAACCCACATTCCTTTCTTAAGTGAGAAAACGTTTCATTCAGGAATTTTGCAAATAAATCCATATAGTTTACCGTATTCAACATGTGGTTCTTTTTAAAGTGCGAAAAAAAAGCAGTCATTGTTCTCGAGCCACCACCCGTACTGGGCTTTCCGATTGTGCACGTTGCGTGCGATCCAAGGGCTAATTTGTTCATTTCTTTAAGGGTCTGTCTATGTCACATCTAGATGTGAAATAGCAAACCTGTTTCTTTAATATTCAATAGTCCCACATGACCACATTGCTACTTTATATCCAACGATGTCAGTTTATATATTCTTTTGAGTTTTCTAGGATATCAACAAGGAGAAGCTAAGAGCATCTCCAGCCGTTGCGCCCCAAGACGCGCCGAAAACCGCCGCTTAGGCATGAGCCGGCGCTATTTT
>LR738713.1:618757110-618783203 GCA_902687465.1 Secale cereale
GTGAGATATTATCTCATATCTAACTCTCTCACACTTAGACTCCCTCATCCTTGATTTTTTTTAAAGTCTTTCATGGATTTTCTTTTTTGTCTCTAAGAGTGAGGGAGTTAGATGTGAGATAATATCTCACATCTAGATGTGAAATAGCAAACCTGTTTCTTTAATATTCAATAGTCCCACATGACCACATTGCTACTTTATATCCAACGATGTCAGTTTATATATTCTTTTGAGTTTTCTAGGATATCAACAAGGAGAAGCTAAGAGCATCTCCAGCCGTTGCGCCCCAAGACGCGCCGAAAACCGCCGCTTAGGCATGAGCCGGCGCTATTTTAGACTTGGGTGCTAGTGCGTTCTCAGCCGCCGCCCCCCAGGTCGCCCCCAGGCGCCGATATCGGCCCAGTATCGGCGCTTTCAGCCCATTTTTGGCGCTGGATTGGCCCAATTTCCGGCGCAAAACGGCCCACGCTCGACGTGTTTCGACGCTCATTCAAATAAAATCATCACAAAAATCATCACAGAAGGAATTAGAATCATCACAGAAAATCAAATAGTTCATCACATAGTTCTACAAATTATATAGTTCAAACAAATAATAAAAACACTCATATTTCATTGCACGTCGAGCTAGGCGTTGTCCTTGAGCCTCCATAGGTGCTTCACTAGATCCTGCTGCAGCTGATGATGCACCTGTGGGTCTCGGATCTCCTGGCGCATGTTGAGGAAGGCTGTCCATGTTGCAGGGAGCTGGTGATCCACTTGGGCAAGAGGACCCTGCCTGTAATATGGTTCAATGTCAAACACTAGCTCTTCATGCTCGCTCTCAATGATCATGTTGTGCAAAATGGCACAACAAGTCATGATCTCCCACATTTGATCTTTCGACCAAGTCTTAGCGGGGTACCGGACAACAGCAAATCGAGATTGGAGCACGTCAAATGCTCGCTCGACATCCTTCTTGCAAGCCTCCTGAACCTTCGAAAAGTGGGAGTTCTTGCCTCCTGGCACAGAGCTTGAGATAGTCTTCACAAATGTTGTCCATCTCGGATAGATGCCATCTGCTAGGTAGTACCCCTTGTTGTATTGGTACCCATTGATCTCGAAGTTCACCGGAGGAGAATGACCCTCAACGAGCTTGGAAAAAATAGGAGAGACTGCAGCACGTTGATGTCATTGTGAGTTCCTGGCATACCAAAGAAAACGTGCCAAATCCAGAGGTTCTGTGTGGCCACTGCCTCAAGTATCACACTGATGACCCACAACCGTAAGGGATCTATTGCAGCGTTTTCGATAAGTAAGAGTGTCGAACCCAACGAGGAGCAGAAGGTATTGATAAGCGATTCTGAGCAAGAATTTACTGCAAGCACTGAAAGATAACTTTTAGGGGTTTTCTCGGTATAAGCAACAGGAAAGTAAAAGCAAGTAATGTAAAAGGTACTGAGAGTAACAAGTGGCCCAATCCTTTCTTAGCAAAGGAGAGGCCTAGCAACTGAACTTATAAAGACTAAAGCGTTCCTGAGGACACACGGGAGAGGTAGTCATGTGCTTTCACCATATTCCGTATCGATACTATGTTATGTGTTGATAAGTGTTGAGTGGGTGGATCTATGCTAGTGCACTCTCTAGACTAAGATGAATGCACTATTATGATTAAACACCTTGCAAGCATCCGCAAATACAAGATAGAATTTAAGGCAAAAGCCTAACCATAGCAATACGATCGAGGATCCATTATTCCCTTATGCAAAAGCGTGCGAACTGGGGTTCAGGTTTCTGTCACTCCGGCAACCCACCATAAGCATTCTTTATACACAATGTATTCTCCTAGGTCCTTAATAAGGCGAAGTGTTGGGTGTTCGACTCACACAACACCACTAGTAGAATGACAACACAACTTAAGTATCAAACAACACATATTACTTCAACAGCATATGACTACTGACAACAAGACTTTCCCCATGTCCTCAAGAACTAAGGTAACTACTCACGAGACATAAAAGAGATCATGATCAGTGGGGTTAATATGTGATAAACAATCTGGACATAATAATATTTCTCCAACAAAACTCAATAGCATTCACCACAAAGTAGTAATCAACACCGATGGAGTAGAGAGGATAGGTAGTACGAGTTACAACACGAGTTGCGATTGTAAGATGAGATTTGGATGAAGATGGAGATGGTGCTGGTGTTGGGGATGATGTTGATGATGATCTCGATGATGCCCGTGACGATGGTGATGACGATGGCGACGATCTCCCCTTCCGGAAGGTGATCTCCCCGGCGGAATCTGCACGTCGGAGATGCCCTTTTCTTCTCTGTAGGTTTCCGCCTCGGAGCGGCGGCGGAACTCCGTAAAAAGTCTTCTTTTTAGGGTTTTCGGAGAATGGAGAGTATATAGGCAAAAGGGGGCATCCGGAGGTGGGCCAGGGGCTCCAGGCGCCCCCCCGGCGCGGCCAGGGGGGCGCGCCCCCAGGCCGCCTGGGCACCCTGTGGCCCCCCTCTGGCTCCCCTTTTGCGTGTCTTCGTGATTCATCTGAAAAATACCTCCCGTCAATTTTCAGGTAATTTGGAGGTATTCTTCTTCAGCAACTCAGCATCCACTTTTTACTGCTGAATCCTGCGTCTGCTGTTCCGGCATCGGAGAGTTTGCAAACTGTGTAAAATAGACCAAAACAACATAAGAACATCACCGTAACTTGAAATATATCAATGAATAAGGATAAATTATGATACAAAATAGTGATGCATTTTGGACGTATCAACACCCCCAAGCTTAGACCTCGCTTGTCCCCAAGCGAATATGAACTCGGTAAACCTGTCCACAAGTTTAGAGAGTGAAGTGTCGATAAATAGAATACGGACAAGAAGCATCATAGTTTCTTTACGAACTCAAATATCCTCAACAGCAATCTTCAACTCATAAGGCCCTTATGAAAGAGTGATAACACTTATATTCGAAAGTAGGGCTAAGGAAACTCATTATATCATGGCAAACATGTCCTTTGGTCAAAGAACAACAATAGATTTAACTTTTGCTCTTATATTTGATGAGATCAATTGAAGCTTTTTGAAAATAACATGTTAATAGGCAAGAAGTGAAAGTGTTAACACAAAGGAAGATGTTTGCCTTAGCTGGGCATGACAAACAACTTACTTATCGAATGATAATGTCAACAAGGATATGATATGACAAATCTTAATGCAGCTTTATATGAATGAATCCTTATCAACATCAAACGTCTGCTCTCTTTGAGAAATAGAAGGAAGTAGAAGTAACTGACTCAACTTAAAATTAAAAGATAGGCCCTGCTCTAGGGTAGTAGGGAAAACTCATGTGCTATCCTCAAATCAAACAGAATGAAAACAAGTTTTTAGGGGTGCATGATTTGTCAACGAATGCTAATAGATAACTCAATTGCTTTTTGAGCTGGACAAGTTTTGAGGAACGGCTCCCGCACGAGGACGATAACATCCTCTTATTCTCCTTTGTTTATCACTGCCAAAGTTTTCTGATTTCTCATGAACAAAGCGTGAAGGAGGGTTTGTTTGTTATATTATTTTTAAGCTGGGCGCACTCTATGCCAGCTCCTTCTCGTATTATGGGTTTGCACATTATACATGCAATCCCGGGGTGAAGCTTGTCCAACTCAAAAAGACTATGAATTAGCTATTACTTCCTCATGAGCTAAAACAGAGGCACAAAATAAAAGATTTTGAACATTTGAGGATAACACATAAATTATATACTTTTAGGAGGTGGTAGCGGAATACCACGAGTAGGTAGGTATGGTGGACTCATATGGAAGGTATTGGCTTAAGGGTATGGATGCACAAGCAGAATACCGCTTAGTACAGAGTTAGGCTAGCAAAGGTTTTGAGAGAACAGACAATTGATGATGACTAAGATGCAAAGCAATATAAAGCATGAACATTGGAATAAGCATAACACATCAAGTTGTCTTCCTTGTCAGCATAACACTTCAAGCATAATAACATAAAGGTTTTGGCTATGTTGACACTTTAAGAAAATCATGCTTGTTGTTATGACCAAAGCTATATTTGCCAAGATTAAATAAAGTTTCATAGCCATACCTGACATAAGGTCAATACTCCCCATAAGAATCATCATATAAGGTCGATTGCGTGAAGAGAATACCGAGTGCAGCAAAAGGAACCAATAATCTTCTCATTAATATTCCATCATGGACGACTCCACACTCACGGATACAATTCTTCACCGAAGGAATGATAGACCTCAATGCACACACCTATCTCATATGATAACCTCCCTAGACATGATACGACTCTACTTGACTCTAAAAGACAAAGGTAAAGATAAAGATACCGGGCACTCCCCCAAGCTTGGAACAAGCCAAGGGAATGCCATTACCCAAGGAGATTTCACCCATGCTTGTTGGCGTTAATCACGTAGTCCTTGGCGAAACGCTTCCATGGATATCTTGCTAAAGTCTCATACGAGAGGCTCATCTCCTGAATCCTGCATTCAGCACCCAAACCCATGCGCAGAAACCTTAGTTCATACTCACAGTTCTGGTTATGTAGATCATTAATTTGCCCTTGGAGCTCTATAATTCTTTCTTCAGACGCGGTGATTCTTTCCCACATCTCCTTCATCTCCTTCAGGAAGTAGTTCTTCAGCTCGTTGGTGATGTCAAAGTTAGCTTCGACACCACGCTTGATCATCTTCTTGTACTCGAAGACTTCTTGTTCCACTTCTTCCAGCCTGGCCTGGATGCTCCCCTCCTTGATAGGTCCCTTCTGATCTTCTTGATGAAGGACACCGTCCTCCATCCGAACAACCTGAGGGTGCTTCTTCACCTCAGCGAGGTAAGGGTTGATGACGTTGACGACGAACTTGTCCTTGGGGGAACTTGGAGAAGCCATGGAACCTAAATTCAGCTGAAAGATTCCCTGGCAGAAACAGATCGAAGAGAAAACACGCGAAATCGCAAGATACGTTGCCGGAACAATCCGGGCAAATATATAGGAAAAATTTATGCACAGAAAGGAAGGTAACGGACCAAAGCGGGGTCGGAGGCGGACTCCCGGGTGTCTAGGCGGCCTGCCGGCGCGGCCCGGGGGGGGGGGGCGCCAGGGGGGCGCCTGGACTCCCTGGAGGTCGTCTCCGGCTCCACTTAGACTTGGAATTTTACTAATTTTGCAGAAACTCGTAATACGGAACTTTTATGGTGGTTCGCGATGTTTCCTTATCGTACTACATACCTTTTCTTTATTCTGCTTCTGCTGGCGTCTGAAACAGGGCTGCAACATGTTCTTCATGGTTTGTTGTGTATATTATATTCACATCAACATTGACAGGGTCTCCTGCTATGTAATGTTTAAGTCTTTGCCCATTCACAACTTGAGGTTTGGTACCTTCAAAATTATTAATCTTAATTGCTCCAGACCGATAAACTTCGTCAATATGAAATGGTCCTTCCCACCTGGAAAGTAGTTTACCTGGAGAAAACCTGAAACGGGATCTAAACAACAAAACTTTATCGCCAACATTAAATTCACGTTTCAGAATCTTCCTATCATGCCACTTTTTTACCTTTTCCTTGAACATTTTAGCGCTCTCGTAAGCTTCACTTCTCCATTCATCTAGAGAAGTCAAGTTCATGAGACGCTTCTCACCAGCTAGTTTTGGGTCAGCGTTAAGCTCTCTAACAGCCCAGAAAGCTTTGTGCTCTAACTCTAATGGCAAATGGCAAGCCTTGCCATACACCATCTTATAGGGAGACATGCCCATGGGGTTTTTGTAAGCAGTTCTATATGCCCACAAAGCATCTCCTAACTTGTTTGACCAATCCTTCCTATTTCTGTTTACTGTTTTATGCGGGATCAACTTAATCTCTCTATTGGTGAGCTCAACTTGCCCACTAGTTTGAGGATGATATGGTGAAGCAATTCTATGATTAACATCGTATTTGGCCAAAGCTTTTCTAAAAGCTCCGTGCGTGAAGTGTGATCCCCCATCAGTCATGAGATACCTTGGTACACCAAACCTGGGAAATATTACATCTTTAAGCATTTTCAAAGATGTCTTGTGATCAGCACTTTCAGTGGGGATTGCTTCAACCCACTTGGTCACATAATCAACAGCTACTAAAATATGAGTGTACTTGTGCGAAGAAGGAAAAGGACCCATAAAATCAAAACCCCAACAATCGAAAGGTTCAATCACTAGTGAGTAATTCATAGGCATCTCATTCCTTCTACTAATGTTACCAACTCTCTGACATTTATCACAGGCTAAAACATAATTTCTAGCATATTTAAAGAGAGTAGGCCAATAAAAACCTGATTGAAGAACCTTATGTGCAGTCCTCTCACCGGCATGATGTCCTTCATAGGGACTATCATGACACCGTCTGAGAATGTCCTTCTGCTCATGTTCCGGAATGCATCTTATCACGATCCCGTCGGGACCTTCTTTGAAAAGATGTGGGTCATCCCAAAAGTAGTGCCTCAAATCATGAAAGAACTTCTTCCTTTGCTGAAATGTTAGACCTGGAGGCAAATACTTTGCAACAATAAAATTAGCATAATCTGCATACCAAGGATCGGAAAGAGATTGTACTTTTACAACGACAAGTTGCTCGTCTGGAAAACTATCATTAACTGGGATGGGGTCGTGCGGTATATCTTCCATCCTTGAAAGATTGTCCGCCACCGGATTGTCTTCCCCTTTCCTATCAACAATCTGCAAATCAAATTCTTGAAGAAGGAGTACCCATCTGATAAGCCTTGGCTTGGCATCCTTCTTTGTCATAAGATACTTGATGGCAGCATGATCAGTATGAATAATAACTTTGGAATCAACAATATACTGCCTAAACTTATCACAAGCAAAAACTACAGCTAAGAATTCCTTCTCAGTAGTAGCATAATTTCTTTGAGCACTATCAAGGGTTTTACTAGCATAATGTATAACATTCAATTTCTTATTAACTCTTTGTCCTAAAACAGCTCCAACAGCAAAATCACTTGCATCACACATAATCTCAAAAGGTAAATTCTAGTCAGGTGGTTGTAATATAGGAGCAGTTATTAAAGCTTTCTTAAGGACTTCAAAAGCTTCCTTACAATTTTCATCAAATACAAAAGGAACATCCTTCTGGAGAAGATTAGTGAGGGGTCTCGAGGTTTTAGAAAAGTCTTTAATAAATCTTCTATAAAAACCTGCATGACCGAGAAAACTGCGAATACCTTTGATGTCCCTTGGATAGGGCATCCTCTCAATAGCTTCGATCTTGGCCTTGTCCACTTCAATTCCCCTTTCGGAAATCTTGTGACCAAGAACAATTCCTTCATTAACCATAAAGTGGCACTTTTCCCAGTTGAGTACCAAATTTGTCTCCTCGCATCTCTGCAAAACTTTATTAAGGTTGTGAAGACAATGGTCAAAAGAAGTTCCATAGACGGAGAAATCGTCCATGAAGACTTCCATAATATCCCCGCAGAAACCATGAAAGATAGCAGACATACACCTTTGAAAAGTAGCAGGGGCATTACATAAACCAAAAGGCATACGCCTGTAAGCATAAGTACCAAAGGTACAAGTAAAAATGGTCTTCTCTTGATCGACAGTGTTAACATGAATTTGAGAGAAGCCAGAATAACCATCGAGATAACAAAAGTGGGTATTTTTGGATAACCTTTCAAGCATTTGGTCGATGAACGGCAACAGATAGTGATCCTTCCTGGTTGTCTTGTTCAACTTCCTGTAATCAATACACATTCTATATCCAATAATAATTCTCTGAGGTATTAATTCATTTTTATCATTAGGAACCACAGTTGTACCTCCTTTCTTAGGAACACAATGTACCGGACTTACCCACTTACTATCAGCTATAGGGTAGATAATACCTGCGGCTAGAAGCTTGAGAATCTCAGTTCTCACGACATCCATCATCTTCGGGTTCAACCGTCGTTGATGATCTACAACTGGTTTAGCATCAGGCTCAAGGTTGATAGTATGTTGACAGATAGATGGACTAATCCCCTTAAGGTCATCAAGGGTGTAGCCAATTGCGCCTCGGTGTTTACGAAGTACTTCCAATAATCGCTCCTCTTCATATCCTGAAAGGTTAGAATTGATAATAACAGGATATACTTTCTTTTCATCTTAATAAGCATATTTGAGCGTATCGGGAAGAGGTTTAAGATCGAACACCGGGTCTTCTTTTGGTTTTGATAAAATTCCCAAAGGTTCAACCGGAAGGTTGTGCTTCAGGATAGCAGGCTGCCTCAAGAATATTTCATCTAGTTCATTTCTTTCCTGCATATGCAAATCATTCTCGTGGTCCTCCATGTATTGCTGCAAAGGATCATTAGGGGGAATAGCAATAGAGGCAATACTTTCAATAATTTTATCATCACTAGGTAAATCAGTACCACGAGGCTGCTTAGAGAACTTAGAAAAATTAAATTCATATGGCTCACCATCGAATTCAACAGAAACTTTACCTTTCTTGCAATCTATTATAGCTCCACAAGTTCTAAGAAAAGGTCTACCAAAAATAATTGGACAAAAATTGTCCCTCTCTGAACCAAGTACCAGAAAGTCGGTAGGGTATTTTACCTTTCCACATAGGACTTCAACGTCCCTCACAATTCCGATAGGAGAGATAGTTGTTCTATTTGCAAGATGAATAGTAACATCAACTTCTTCGAGTTCACAAGGGGAAATCTCACTAATGATTTCTTCATAAAGTGAATAGGGGATAGCGCTTGCACTCGATCCCAAATCGCATAGCCCATAATAATTGTGATCTCCTATTTTAACAGATACCACTGGAGTACCTGAAATTGGGCCTTTATTCTTGGCTGTGACAAGGTTAGTGGAAACAGCACAAAAATTTATATTGGAATCCAAAACATCATTAGTAGCAAGGTCTTTAATCAATGCAACCTGAGGTTCGCCTTTGATCTGGTCCTCAGGCTCATCAACTCTTCTCTCACTTTTATTTATTATGCCTGTCACAAGAGAGTGCTCCCTCATCCTCGTGGGAAAAGGAGGCTTTTCATATATAACTGCAGGCAAAATAGGGTCAGCAACATAAATATCAATAGGTGGTTCTTTAAAAGGTTCATGGTGCTGGTCTCTCTTCTTTTTAAAAGAATCAACGTGAGAGGCAAAATTCTTACACAAATCAATCACTAGATGGGAATCAAGACCAATCTTAGAGCAAAAAGTATTGAAGTAATCAGTTTCCACATAGCTCTCAATATAATCATGTTCATAATTTATAGCGGGTTCAATACCTTTATCAATTTCCCAATCTTCGGTATTCCTCTGGATTCTTTCAAGGAGATCCCACCTTTCTTCAACACTCTTCTTCTGAAACACCCCACTAGAGGAGGCATCCAGCATCTCCTTATCCTGACGAGAAAGCCTGGCATAAAAAATTGTAAGTATAATTTCCTTGGGAAGCTTATGAATAGGGCATTTAAGCATTAGGGACTTCAATCTCCCCCAAGCTTGAGCAATGCTTTCTCCGTCATGAGACCTAAAGTTATAGATATAATTCCTGTCTCGATGAATTTCATGAAGAGGATAAAACTTAGTATAAAAGAGAGACATAAGCTCCTGCCAGTCCAGCAAGTGTGAGTTATCGAGAAGCCCATACCAATCTGAAGCTTTATCTATAAGTGATACGACAAACAATTTCCTCATGACAAACTCCCTCGATACACCTGCAAGCTTAAATAATGAACATAATTGTGACAGATATAGCAAGTGTTCACCGGGATGTCTGTCTCCTGCGTAACGATTAGCCAAAACATAATCGATAATACCAGCTGGTATTTTATAAGGCACAATTTCAGTAGGGGGAGGATCAACCACCACAGGTGTGGGGCGTCTTCCCGCAAGCAACGATCCAATAACAGGGTTATCCATAAGGACAAAGAGCAGCAATAGCAAAAACAAAAACAGAATTACATATAAAAAACTTTCTTACCAGTTTCACTTTACCAATAGCGCTACGCTCCCCGGCAACGGCGCCAGAAAACGGTACTTGATGACCCACAACCGTAAGGGATCTATTGCAGCGTTTTTGATAAGTAAGAGTGTCGAACCCAACGAGGAGCAGAAGGTATTGATAAGCGATTCTGAGCAAGAATTTACTGCAAGCACTGAAAGATAACTTTTAGGGGTTTTCTCGGTATAAGCAACAGGAAAGTAAAAGCAAGTAATGTAAAAGGTACTGAGAGTAACAAGTGGCCCAATCCTTTCTTAGCAAAGGAGAGGCCTAGCAACTGAACTTATAAAGACTAAAGCGTTCCTGAGGACACACGGGAGAGGTAGTCATGTGCTTTCACCATATTCCGTATCGATACTATGTTATGTGTTGATAAGTGTTGAGTGGGTGGATCTATGCTAGTGCACTCTCTAGACTAAGATGAATGCACTATTATGATTAAACACCTTGCAAGCATCCGCAAATACAAGATAGAATTTAAGGCAAAAGCCTAACCATAGCAATACGATCGAGGATCCATTATTCCCTTATGCAAAAGCGTGCGAACTGGGGTTCAGGTTTCTGTCACTCCGGCAAACCACCATAAGCATTCTTTATACACAATGTATTCTCCTAGGTCCTTAATAAGGCGAAGTGTTGGGTGTTCGACTCACACAACACCACTAGTAGAATGACAACACAACTTAAGTATCAAACAACACATATTACTTCAACAGCATATGACTACTAACAACAAGACTTTCCCCATGTCCTCAAGAACTAAGGTAACTACTCACGAGACATAAAAGAGATCATGATCAGTGGGGATAAATATGTGATAAACAATCTGGACATAATAATATTTCTCCAACAAAACTCAATAGCATTCACCACAAAGTAGTAATCAACACCGATGGAGTAGAGAGGATAGGTAGTACGAGTTACAACACGAGTTGCGATTGTAAGATGAGATTTGGATGAAGATGGAGATGGTGCTGGTGTTGGGGATGATGTTGATGATGATCTCGATGATGCCCGTGACGATGGTGATGACGATGGCGACGATCTCCCCTTCCGGAAGGTGATCTCCCCGGCGGAATCTGCCCGCCGGAGATGCCCTTTTCTTCTCTGTAGGTTTCCGCCTCGGAGCGGCGGCGGAACTCCGTAAAAAGTCTTCTTTTTAGGGTTTTCGGAGAACGGAGAGTATATAGGCAAAAGGGGGCATCCGGAGGTGGGCCAGGGGCTCCAGGCGCCCCCCCGACGCGGCCAGGGGGGGCGCGCCCCCAGGCCGCCTGGGCACCCTGTGGCCCCCCTCTGGCTCCCCTTTTGCGTGTCTTCGTGATTCATCTGAAAAATATCTCCCGTCAATTTTCAGGTAATTTGGAGGTATTCTTCTTCAGCAACTCAGCATCCACTTTTTACTGCTGAATCCTGCGTCTGCTGTTCCGGCATCGGAGAGTTTGCAAACTGTGTAAAATAGACCAAAACAACATAAGAACATGACCGTAACGTGAAATATATCAATGAATAAGGATAAATTATGATACAAAATAGTGATGCATTTTGGACATATCACACACTGCAAGCTCCTTTAGCACCTTTGTACATCCCCTGCCAAGCAAACGGGCAGCTCTTCCATGCCCAATGCATGCAGTCGATGCTTCCAAGCATACCAGGAAATCCTCTTGCTTCATTCTGTGCCAGGATCCGAGCAGTGTCTTCAGCACTGGGTGATCGCAAGTACCTCGGTCCAAACACTGCCACCACAGCCATGCCCAGGGACGGATTCAAGGGGGGCGAGGGGGGGCGAGACCCCCCCCCCAACGATCTTGTCCCCGTTAAGAGTGATTAGTTAGATCCGTGTGATTAGGCACGTTCTCAGTCTATTCGCCCCCTATCCTGCTTGTGTTGACTCAACCTGACCAGGCCCAGCCCATGTATACTAAGAAATAGAAAAAGCCCACCATCAAAGACCAAGCCCGGCTGCAGCAAGCACACAGTCGCTTCTTTTCCTGGATGCTCGATCAACACGATTTTAGCGATACAGTTGAAGCGCACGTAGATTGTGGGACACTGGGATTCGCTCGACGTCTCCGCCTACAGCTGCTAGGGTAAATTTGCTCCAGCCCCAAGCGGAGATCAAGAGGGAGAGGGATCCACTACGGCTGCATCGGTTCATCACGGTTAATAATTACTCTTTACTTCATCTCCTATCTTACTTTGTTTTGTTTAAATCTGGGTGGTTATACCATTAGAAAAACTACAAGGATTTTGAATTAATTGGTAAATATTTGATGGACCAATTACGTTTGTGTAGATAAGATAAGAAAGAGAACAATCCCGTCAAAAAAAGAAAGAAAGAGAACAATGGAAAATGTTTGTCTAGGGCATTTGTGCCCATCCTACGAAGCCTTGAAACCCTAACCGATTATTGCCGTCAGTTATTAGCACAACGAGGATTAGGGGAAGAACAACTGTTATGTGCTGATGATGCACAAAAGTGCTACCAGATTACTCTTCAGGAGTATATGTCTATATGGTACGTCTGCCCTCAATTAACCTGTGCTTGAAATCTCCAGTTTTTCTTGTCTGATACGAATTTGTTGATTGATAGAAAAAGAAATTGGATTTGGCAATCAATTTGTTACAGTAGCATGAATCAAATTTTGCTATTACTAATTTGGAAACGAATTTTATCTGGTAAAAGATGGACAGTTTTGGTACTAGTACTTTTACAGTATTTCCACCAACGACAACACAAGTTTCAGGTTGATGCTTTTTGAACGCTCATTAGTCTATAACAGCTCAACCTTGACACTTGCCCCCCCTATAAAAATTTCCTGGCTCCGTCCCTGGCCCTGCCGAACTTGTAGGTGCACTCAATGATCGTGGACTCGGCCATGCGCCCATAGTCGTCGAGTGAATCACCTGGAGCCCCGTATGCAAGCATTCTCATAGCTGTCGTGCACTTCTGGATTGAGGTGAATCCAAGTGTGCCGTGTTGGGGAGCGTAGCAAAAATCAAAAAAATTCTACGCTTCACCAAGATCAATCTATGGAGTCATCTAGCAACGAGGGAAAGGGGAGTGCATCTACATACCCTTGTAGATCGCGAGCGGAAACGTTCAAGAGAACGTGGATGATGGAGTCGTACTCGTCGTGATCCAAATCACCGATGATCCTAGCGCCGAACGGCCGGCACCTCCGCGTTCAACACACGTACGGAGCAGCGACGTCTCCTCCTTCTTGATCCAGCAAGGGGGAGGAGAGGTTGATGGAGATCCAGCAGCACAACGGCGTGGTGGTGGATGCAGCGGTATTCCAGCAGGGCTTCGCCAAGCAGTGCTAGAGAAGGGAGAGGTGTCACGGGAGGGAGAGGGAGGCGCCAGGGCATAGGGTGCGGCTGCCCTCCCTCCCCTCCCACTATATATAGGGGGGCTAGGGGGTGCGCCGGCCCTAGAGATGGGATCTCTAGGGGGGCGGCGGCCTAGGGGGGGGGGGGGCTTGCCCCCCAAGTCATGTGGGGCGCCCCCCACCCTTAGGGTTCCCAACCCTAGGCGCAGGGGGAAGGCCCAAGGGGGGAGCACCAGCCCACCATGGGCTGGTTCCCTTCCCCTTTCAGCCCATGGGGCCCTCCGGGATAGGTGGCCCCACCCGGTGGACCCCCGGGACCCTTTCGGTGGTCCTGGTACAATACCGGTGACCCCCGAAACTCTCCCGGTGGCCGAAACTGGACTTCCTATATATAATTCTTTACCTCCGGACCATTCCAGAACTCCTTCTGACATCCGGGATCTCATCCGGGACTCCGAACAACATTCGGGTTACCGCATGCATATATCTCTACAACCCTAGCATCACCGAACCTTAAGTGTGTAGACCCTACGGGTTCAGGAGACACGTAGACATGACCGAGACGACTCTCCAGTCAATAACCAACAGCGGGATCTGGTTACCCATGTTGGTTCCTACATGCTCCTCGATGATCTCATCGGATTAACCACGATGTCAAGGATTCAATCAATCCCGTATACAATTCCCTTTGTCTATCGGTATAGTACTTGCCCGAGATTCGATCGTCGGTATACTGATACCTTGTTCAATCTCGTCATGGCAAGTCTCTTTACTCGTTCCGTAATACATCATCCCGTGACCAACACCTTAGTCACATTGAGCTCATTATGATGATGTCTTACCGAGTGGGCCCAGAGATACCTCTCCGTCATACGGAGTGACAAATCCCAGTCTCGGTTCGTGCCAACCCAACAGATACTTTCGGAGATACCCGTTGTGTACCTTTATAGCCACCCAGTTACGTTGTGACGTTTGGCACACCCAAAGTATTCCTATGGTATCCGGGAGTTGCACAACCTCGTGGTCTAAGGAAAAGATACTTGACATTGGAAAAGCTTTAGCATTACGAACTACACGATCTTGTGCTAGGCTTAGGATTTGGTCTTGTCCATCACATTATTCTCCTAATGATGTGATCTCGTTATCAATGACATCCAATGTCCATGGTCAGGAAACCATAACCATTTGTTGATCAACGAGCTAGTAACTAGAGGTTTACCAGGGACACGTTGTGGTCTATGTATTCACACATGTATCACTGTTTCCGGATAATACAATTCAAGCATGAATAGCAGACAATTATCATGAACAAGGAAATATAATAATAACCATTTTATTATTGCCTCTAGGGCATATCTCTACTCCTAATGGAGTAGTTGGTAGTCTTTGTTCCAGGGTTTTTTTCGTCCCACTTCGTCTGGTTTTTTTCAACCGGTTTTTTTCGTCACACCATCCCCACCCCCACCCCACCCCACTCACCGCACACAGTTGTTGGGGAACGTAGTATTTTAAAATTTTCCTACGATCACGCAAGATCTATCTACTAGATGCATAGCAACGAGAGGGGAGAGTGTGTCTACGTACCCTCGTAGACTGGGAGCGGAAGCGTCAAGTGACGCAGTTGATGTAGTCGAACTTCTTCGCGATCCAACCGATCAAGCACCGAACGTACGGCACCTCCGCGTTCAGCACACGTTCAGCTTGATGACTTCCCACGAGCTCTTGATCCAGTTGAGCTTCACGGGAGAGTTTCGTAAGCACGACGGCGTGGTGACAGATATGATGTATCTACCGACGTAGGGCTTCGCCTAAGCACTGCAACGGTATGACCGAGGTGTGTTTCTGTGGAGGGGGGCACCGCACACGGCTAAAACAATTCAACTTGTGTGTCTTTGGGTGCCCCCTTGCCCCCGTATATAAAGGAGCAAGCGAGGGAGGCCGGCTGCCCCTCTATGGTGCGCCTAGAGAGGCAATCCTACTAGGAATAGGATTGCAATCCTATTCCTAGTAGGAGTCCACCAAGAAGGAGAGGGGGAAGGAAGGAGATGGAGAGGGAGAGGGAAAGAGGGGCCGCGCCCCCTTCCCCTAGTCCTATTCGGACTGCCCCTAGGGAGGGGGCGCGCCACCTCCTGGCTGCTGCCCTCTTTCTCCCCTATGGCCCACTAGGGCCCACCATTCCCCCGGGGGGTTCCGGTAACCCCCCCGGCACTCCGGTAAATTCCGAAACTTTCCAGAACACTTCCGGTGTCTGAATATAGTCATCCAATATATCAATCTTTATGTCTCGGACATTCCGAGACTCCTCGTCATGTCCGTGATCTCATCCGGAACTCCGAACTACCTTCGGTACATCAAAACTCATAAACTCATAATACCAATCGTCATCAAACGTTAAGCGTGCGGACCCTACGGGTTCGAGAACTATGTAGACATGACCGAGACTCATTTCCGGTCAATAACCAATAGTGGAACCTGGATGCTCATATTGGCTCCCACATATTCTACGAAGATCTTTATCGGTCAAACCGCATAACAACATACGTTGTTCCTTTTGTCATCGGTATGTTACTTGCCCGAGATTCGATCGTCGGTATCTCTATACCTAGTTCAATCTCGTTACCGGCAAGTCTCTTTACTCGTTCCGTAATACATCATCTCGTGACTAACTCATTAGTCTTTTGCTTGCAAGGCTTATTATGATGTGTATTACCGAGAGGGCCCAGAGATACCTCTCCGACACTCGGGAGTGACAAATCCTAATCTTGATCTATGCCAACACCACAAACACCTTCGGAAACACCTGTAGAGCATCTTTATAATCACCCAGTTACTTTGTGACGTTTGATAGCACACAAGGTGTTCCTTCGGTATTCGGGAGTTGCATAATCTCATAGTCATAGGAACATGTATAAGTCATGAAGAAAGCAATAGCAGTAAAACTAAACGATCATAGCGCTAAGCTAACGGATGGGTCTTGTCCATCACATCATTCTCCTAATGATGTGATCCCGTTGATCAAATGACAACTCATGTCTATGGTTAGGAAACATAACCATCTTTGATCAATGAGCTAGTCTAGTAGAGGCATACTAGGGACACTCTGTTTTGTCTATGTATTCACACATGTACTAAGTTTCCGGTTAATATAATTCTAGCATGAATAATAAACATTTATCATGATATAAGGAAATATAAATAACAACTTTATTATTGCCTCTAGGGCATATTTCCTTGAGTCTCCCACTTGCACTAGAGTCAATAATCTAGCTCACATCGCCATGTGATTTAATACCGATAGTTCACATCGTTATGTGAATAACACCCATAGTTCACATCGCCATGTGACCAACACCCAAAGGGTTTACTAGAGTCAATAATCTAGTTCACATCGCTATGTGATTAATACCCAAGAGTAATAAGGTGTGATCATGTTTTGCTTGTGAGAGAAGTTTAGTCAACGGGTCTGTCACATTCAGATCCGTATGTATTTCGCAAATTTCTATGTCTACAATGCTCTGCATGGAGCTACTCTAGCTAATTGCTCCCACTTTCAATACGCATCCAGATTGATACTTAGAGTCATCTGGATTTAGTGTCAAAGCTTGCATCGGCGTAACCCTTTACGACAAACTCTTTATCACCTCCATAATCGAGAAACATTTCCTTAGTCATTCAGTTACTAAGGATAATTTTGACCGCTGTACAGTGATCTACTCCTGGATCACTATTGTACGTCCCTGTCAAACTCATGGCAAGGTACACAACATGTTTGGTACACAGCGTGGCATACTTTATAGAACCTATGGCTGAGGCATAGGGAATGACTTTCATTCTCTCTATATTTTTCTGCCGTGGTCTGGCTTTGAGTCTTACTCAACTTCACACCTTACAAGTCAGGCAAGAACTCCTTCTTTGACTGATCCATTTTGAACTACTTCAAAATCTTATCAAGGTATGTTTTCATCGAAAGTCTTATCAAGCGTCTTGATCTATCTCTATAAATCTTGATGCCCAATGTGTAAGCAGCTTCACCAAGGTCTTTCTTTGAAAAACTCCTTTCAAACACTCCTTTATGCTTTCCAGAAAATTCTACATCATTTCCGATCGACAATATGTCATTCACATATAATTATCAGAAAGGTTGTAGTGCTCCCACTCACTTTCTTGTAAATACAGGCTTCACCGCAAGTCTGTATAAATCTAGGGACAATTACATTTGAGCCCCTAGTTGTGTCACACCCGTGTGTTTTGCCCCTAAATTCAAAAAACCCTCATTTCTGCCCAAGTTTGTTTGCTCTTCTTATGCTTTTGCCCTTTGACCGTTTGACTTTAACTTTGAAAACATCATAACGAATTCATACTAACTCAGAAAAATGCATATAAGATATCAACATGTTCGGAAAAACATCACCTATATGTGCACGTCATTTGCATTCATGACAAGAGTGTTGAAAATCCAAAAAAATCATATGATCTCAAACTAAGGTATAGACTTTTCAGCATTGTTTTCATGAATGCAAATGACATGTACTTATGGGTGATGTTATTTCAAACATTTTGATATCTTATTTGCATTTTTCTGAGTTAGTATGAATTTGTTATGAAGTTTTCAAAGTTGTGGTCAAACGGTCAAAGGGCAAAAGGATAAGAGGAGCAAACGAGCTTGGACAGAAGCGAGGGTTTTTTGAATTTAGGGAAAAAACACACGGGTGTGACACAACTAGGGGCTCAAATGTAATTGTCCCATAATTCTATATGCTTTGATCAACTTATCAAAGCGTATATTCCAACTCCGAGATGCTTGCACCAGTCCATAGATGGATCGTTGGAGCTTGCACATTTTGTTAGCCCCTTTAGGATTGACAAAACCTTCTGGTTGCATCATATACAATTCTTCTTTAATAAATCCATTAAAGAATGCAGTTTTGTTATCCATTTGCCAGATTTCATAAAATGCGGCAATTGCTAACATGATTTGGACAAACTTAAGCATCGCTATGGTTGAGAAAGTCTCATCGTAGTCAACTCCTTGAACTTGTCGAAAACCTTTCGCAACAAGTCGAGCTTTGTAAACAGTAACATTACCGTCAGCGTCAGTCTTCCTCTTGAAGATCCATTTATTTTTGATGGCTTGCCGATCATCGGGTAAGTGATGGGCCTCTAACCCCTCGTTGGTTACCCCAAGTGGAAGGTGTAAGATGCAGTGTTGTGGAAGTTTTTCCCTTAGCAAAGATGCCAAGGATCGAATCCCCAGAGACTCCTAGGTTCAACAAGTAGGTGTCAACTGCTAACGGCGCCGGATTAGCAATCAACGTGGACCTGCACACAGATACAAATAACTTTGCTCCCAACGAGTACAGAGAGGTTGTCAATCCCTCCGGCCTTGTAGTTCACAAAGGATTAAACGCAAATGATAGTAGTGATAGATAATGTTTGCAATAGTAAGTAAAAGCGAAAAGTAAATAGCGGATGTGATCAATGATGGTAATATGGACCTGAGTCTCATGATGTTCACTAGTGATGTCTCTCTCCCAAAAGACGATAAAATAGCTATGTGAGGTAAACGAATTACAGCTGGGCAATTGACACGACCACGAACGCAAACCAATGCTGACTAGATTGCAATAAAGGTTGAGGTTCAAAGCATGGGCGGTACGCCAAAGTAAGTAGACCGAAATCTACTACTAATCATCCACCTTGAGATATCTATCCAGAACATCTCGCTGGTATTAAGTTGCGAGCCCCACCCATAGTGTAAACTCAAAGCAACAGACAACTGCATTAAAAGAACTTTGCGTAAAGTAAACAATCCTTGCACCCGCGGGCACAAGCACCATTGTTTTCCCCCTTGTGGCAACATCACATCCCCTAGACTCATGTTTCTGTCACTCAAGCTAGTCATCGAGGGGCATGAACCCACAATCAAGCATAATGTTCCCTCTTGGAGTCACTACGTATTACTTGGCCAAAGCAATAAATAACAATGGAGAACATGCAAGAATTACTTATGAACATAAATATAAAAGAGGTAGATCAAATATATTACTCAATCACAATCTGAACATAATCTCATAATCCATCGGATCCCAGCAAACTCAACATAGCAACAGCATAAGGATTACATATGTGCCTCGATCATGTAGGGCAGCTCACGAGGACTAATTAGTGAAGCACAAGAAGGGGAGGAGAACATCACATAGCTACTGGTCATGGACTCATGGTCCAAGGGAGACTACTCACAACTCATCCGGGAGGCGTCCATGGTGGTGGAGAGGCTCCCGATGGCGATCCTCCCCTCCGGCAGGGTGCCGGGAAGAGTTCTCCTGGTGCTCCCGATCTTGGAAGCGGCGGCGGCGGCGGAACAGAGATGAGATCGCGAAAAAGAGTTCCCGTCCCGAGGGTTTCGAAGGACGCTCTAAATATATGCCGAAGGGGGGCACCAGACGGGGCTCGGGGGGGGGGGGGCAGGCGCCCCCCCTGCACGGCCCAGGGGGGGCGCGCCGCTAGGGCGCCTGGAGCCCTGGTGGCCCCCCCGGCTGTCCTTCGGGCGCAAGGTAGGTTCTGGATCGGTGATTTTTTATATAATTTTTCTGGATTTTTCCTGGCAGTTCTCGTAACGTGAAAACCTGAAATACAAAAACAGCCGAAAACAGAAACTGGCACCGGGGTGCACTGGATTAGTAGGTTAGTCCAAATATGATCAAAAGTGTATGGAAGTGTATGAATATCATAGCAATATCACCCAAAAGTGGCATGGAGCAAGCAGAAATTATAGATACGTTTTGGACGTATCAACATCCCCAAGCTTAATTCCTGCTCGTCCTCGAGTAGGTAAATGATAACAAGAATAATTTCTGTGGTGACATGCTATTAACCATATAGGACTTTTTATAGTCATATGGCAAAAGCTTACTGAGACAATGATTCTATAGTAATTAAGTTGCCTCATGAGAAAATCACAAATGACTGAAAGTTTTACAACATGAAACTGAAACATCAAGAAGATTTGCAATGAACATGATGTGCAAATATGATAAAGTGATATCTAGCTTGCCCCCTTTAGTGAAGCAAAACATAAATGCAGGGGCACCTTCAAGGTTTAAGTGATGACTAGATACAATGATTTCAAAATAAACGATATCACAATCATGCAAAAGACAATGCTACTTTGGAACAATGCACATTACACGCAGAATGACAATCATGCTCTCAGTAGTTGGTGCTTGAAGAAAGAAGGTGGAGACTCAACATAAAAGTAAAAGAATGGTTATGTGCTAGAGCTTTTTATTTTAAAAACATAGAAGCAATTTTGTCAACGGTAGTAGTACTTCATATGTGTCATGCATAAGACATCCTATAAGTTGCAAGCCTCATGCATCGAATACCAATAGTGCTCGCACCTTGTCCTAATTAGCTCGGATTTCCATGGGTTATCATTGCATTACATATGTTTCAACCAAGTGTCACAAAGGGGTACCTCTATGCCACCTGTACAAAGGTCCAAGGAGATAAATCGCATTTGATTTCTCGTTTTTGATAGATCTCAACTTGAGGACATCCATACCGGGACAACATAGAAAATAGATGATGGACTCCTCTTTAATGCATAAGCATATTCTCATAAGAGATTGAGGATTAATGTCCAAGCTAAAACTTCCACCATGATACATGGCTTTGGTTGGCGGCCCAATGTTCTTCTCTAACAATATGCATACTCATTCAACCCATGGCAAATCACCCTTACTTCAGACAAGACGAACATGCATAGCAAGTCACATGATATTTAACAAAAGTGTGACAGTTGATGGCGTCCCCAGAAACATGGTTACCGCTCAGCAAGCAACTTATAAGAAATAAGATACATAGGCAACATATTCTTTACCACAATAGTTTTTAAGCTACTTTCCCATGAGCTATGTATTGCAAAGTTAGTCTGCTTAGTACAGGTGGAGGTTAGCAAAAGACTCGGAGCGACCAACTAAGAGAGCAATGACGGTCATAATCATGCAGAGCGACAAAGCAATATTGAATCAGGCATGGTAGTTATATCGCTACTCAGAAATAAAAGATCATCAAGGCTTGACAGACTTTCTTTACAGTCTTAAATATGCGTGAGCATACGCCAAGTCAATCAAAATAAATTTTTGAAGGAAGATATTACTAAACCATACCACATCATAGGCAAACAAATCAAGTTGGTACTCCAATAACTCATTGGGAATCCCCCAGCTATTTGAGACTAACCATAAGAAACCTGAACTACTAAGCACCATTATGCACGTAGCATCTTTATCATAGACATATTAACCAATGCAACGGAAGCAAACTCTCTTAATAAGATGAGCATGGTAATTAAAGAGAGTTCAAGCAACCAACTAAACAAAAGCTCTTTGAAAAGATAAGCATGAATACTAAGAGCAGAGCATGATAGTAGCTATTAAAAGACGAAGAACACACACAGCAAAGATAGACATGAAAATTCTATGTTATGTTCTAGGTAGAAGTGGAGCGTGTTTCTCTTCCACATAAAGAAAGCTGAGTTCCGACTCGTTATGAAAAACTAAAAAGAAAACTAAAAGCAAGACGCTCCAAGCATAGCACATAACACATGAAGTGATAAAAATATAGCGGAACGAAAGACGAACTGATAATGTTGATGGAGAAGGGGATGCACGGGGGCATCCCCAAGCTTAGACGCTTGAGTCTCCTTGAATATTTCTTGGGGGTGCATGGGGGCATCCCCAAGCTTGAGCGCTTGACACTCCTGAATCTTTTTATCATCTTCCCTCGCACACTTGAAAACTCCCTTCATACATAACTCATCATAATCTGATTAGCGAGGTTAGTACCCTTAATAAAATAATTATACCTTGCTGGAAATAAAGATATTCTTGAAGTTCTACTGTTTCTCAAGATTGCCAAAAGGTTTTTTGCAAAGAAAAAGCAAGCTCTTGATTTGCAAAATGAAGGAAAGGCAAAACAGGACAGAATCTGTGAAAAACAGAACAGCAGGTAGTAATTGATTTGTTCGGGGCACTTCTGCAACTCAAATAAAAAAACTCAGAACAGATGCACGAAAGACAATTATATAGAGAACGCTGTCGAAAAAATTCAGACCAAAAAGATGATCTGGTGATTTTATACGAATTTTTCTATCCAAGGACAGAATCTGTTTCCTGGACAGCACCTCACAACTTTTGAACTTCCTAGCAATCAGAGGCTATACTTGGCACAAATATGAAAAGCAAAGATACAATGATGATGCTACTGTAGTAAAAAACATCAAGACACAACAAAAGCAAAATATAAAAATTTATTCATGTGGGCAGCCTCCCAAAAGCGCTTTCTTTTATGCCTTTAAGCTAGGCATAATGCATATAGATCAAGTTTTATCAAGAGTAAAAGAATAGCTATCCCGTACAACGGACTCAAAAGGTAACTTGATCTTCTTACGAGGGAAGTGTTCCATCCCTTTCTTGAGAGGAAACTTAAATTTTATATTACCCTCTTTCATGTCAATGATAGCACCAACGGTGCGTAAAAAGGGACGTCCCAAAATAATTGGACATGAAGGATCACATTCAATATCCATAATAGTGAAATCAACGGGAACGTAGTTGTCATTGACAACGATAAGAACATCGTCGATTCTCCCCAAAGGTTTCTTTATGGAAGAATCAGCGAGACGAACACCAAAAGAACAAGAATCATAAGGTTTCAATTTAAGCATATCATACAGTCTTTTGGGCATAACAGAGGTACTAGCTCCAACATCACATAATGCATAGCAAGAGAAGTCATTCAATTTAATTTTTATCATAGGATCCCAACCATCTTCTAGCTTTCTAGGTATGGAGGCTTCTACTCTAAGTTTCTCCTCCCTAGCTTTGATGAGAGCATTAGTGATATGCTCTGTGAAGGCAAGGTTAAGCGTGCTAGTGCGGGGATCTCTAGACATCTTGTGAAGGAAATCAATAACTTCGGTAAGAGTGCAATTATCAAAATCAAGGTCATTAGCATCAAGTAAAGTGGTAGTAGTGTCCTTTAGGTTCACTTGTTTGGTAGTTTCTATAGTCATAGCATCACCATTAATAGGTCCATGGGGACCAGGAGTACATTGGGTGCTAAGGGTTTGGACATATTTAACAACTTGGATAGTAGCAACAGTGTGGTGGGTAGGAAGGCTCTTAATTCTATCCTCTTCCTCCCTTTCTCTAGCCCATCTCTCTTTACGTTTAGCCATCATCCTAATGTTTTCATTAATTTGCACTTGAATAGCATTTATAGGAGTGACTTCCCTCTCCTCAAGAGGAGAAGTTTTAATTTTTAGCAATTTTACCTCATTGGCTAAATGGTCTACCTTAAAAGAAAGATCATCTAGTTTATGTAGTTTTTCTTCTACACTCTTATTAAAGGCTTTTTGGGTAGTGATGAAATCTTTAAGCATAATCTCTAGTTCAGTAGTGGAGTTCTTGGTGCTAGGATAAGCATTGTTGTTCCCATAAGAATTAGAGGGGAACGGTCTAGGATTGCTACCAAAGTTACTCCTATAAGCATTGTTGTTAAAATTGTTTCTAGAGATAAAGTTCACATCTACTTGTTCTTGAGCAATCAAAGAATTTAAAGGAACATCACGAGGATCAACAGAAGATTGCTTCGAAAGTAGAGACATGGTTAAGTCAACTTTTTCATTTAAGGAGGAAATCTCCTCGACAGAGTTTACCTTCCTACCTGTTGGAGCGCGTTCGGTGTGCCATTGGGAATAGTTGGTCATCATCTCATCGAGAAGCTTCGTGGCAGCACCAAGTGTAGTTGACATAAAAGTTCCTCCCGCGGCCGAATCTAACAAGTTCCGCGAGGTAAAGTTCAAGCCTGCATAAAAAGTTTGGATAACCATCCAAGTAGTCAAACCATGAGTAGGGCAGTTCTTGATAAGAGATTTCATACGTTCCCAAGCTTGGGCAACGTGTTCATTATCCAATTGTTTAAAATTCATTATGTTACTTCTAAGTTGGATAATTTTAGCACGTGGATAGTATTTTCCGATAAAAGCATCTTTGCACTTGTCCCATGAATCTATGCTATTTCTAGGCAAAGACTGAAACCAAATTTTAGCTCCTCCTCTCAAGGAGAAAGGAAAAAGCTTAAGCTTAACAATATTACCATATATTTCTTGGTACTTTTGCATATCACAAAGTTCAACAAAGTTGTTTAAGTGTAAAGCAGCATCATCTCCAGCATCGGAGAATTGATCTTTCATGACTAAGTTCAGTAAGGCAGGTTTAATTTCATATGAAGGTGCTGAAGTGGCAGGTGTAGTGATAGGTGTGCTGATAAAGTCATCGTTGTTGTGACTAGTGAAGTCACACAACTTGGTGTTCTCGGTGGAACCCATAGTAGCAAGCAAGCAAGATAACTATTTTTGTGATTTTCGATAAAAGGTACTAAAGCAAAAACTGAAAGGTAAACTAACAAGACTAAAAAGCAAAGGTAAAAGATAGCATGCAACTCCCCTATTCTGAAGAGTGGAGTCCCCGGCAACGGCGCCAGAAAATACTCCTTGATGGGCCTCTAACCCCTCGTTGGTTACCCCAAGTGGAAGGTGTAAGATGCAGTGTTGTGGAAGTTTTTCCCTTAGCAAAGATGCCAAGGATCGAATCCCCAGAGACTCCTAGGTTCAACAAGTAGGTGTCAACTGCTAACGGCGCCGGATTAGCAATCAACGTGGACCTGCACACAGTTACAAATAACTTTGCTCCCAACGAGTACAGAGAGGTTGTCAATCCCTCCGGCCTTGTAGTTCACAAAGGATTAAACGCAAATGATAGTAGTGATAGATAATGTTTGCAATAGTAAGTAAAAGCGAAAAGTAAATAGCGGATGTGATCAATGATGGTAATATGGACCTGAGTCTCATGATGTTCACTAGTGATGTCTCTCTCCCAAAAGACGATAAAACAGCTATGTGAGGTAAACGAATTACAGCTAGGCAATTGACAGGACCACGAACGCAAACCAATGCTGACTACATTGCAAGAAAGGTTGAGGTTCAAAGCATGGGCGGTACGCCAAAGTAAGTAGACCGAAATCTACTACTAATCATCCACCTTGAGATACCTATCCAGAACATCTCGCTGGTATTAAGTTGCGAGCCCCACCCATAGTGTAAACTCAAAGCAACAGACAACTGCATTAAAAGAACTTTGCGTAAAGTAAAAAATCCTTGCACCCGCGGGCACAAGCACCATTGCTTTCCCCCTTGTGGCAACAACATATCCCCTAGACTCATGTTTCTGTCACTCAAGCTAGTCATCGAGGGGCATGAACCCACAATCAAGCATAACGTTCCCTCTTGGAGTCACTACGTATTACTTGGCCAAAGCAATAAATAACAACGGAGAACATGCAAGAATTACTTATGAACATAAATATAAAAGAGGTAGATCAAATATATTACTCAATCACAATCTGAACATAATCTCATAATCCATCGGATCCCAGCAAACTCAACATAGCAACAGCATAAGGATTACATATGTGCCTCGATCATGTAGGGCAGCTCACGAGGACTAATTAGTGAAGCACAAGAAGGGGAGGAGAACATCACATAGCTACTGGTCATGGACTCATGGTCCAAGGGAGACTACTCACAACTCATCCGGGAGGCGTCCATGGTGGTGGAGAGGCTCCCGATGGTGATCCTCCCCTCCGGCAGGGTGCCGGGAAGAGTTCTCCTGGTGCTCCC